>VZRV01004817.1:252213-282282 GCA_013398115.1 Falcunculus frontatus | reverse complement strand
CCGCCGTTCCCGCCCCGGTCGCGGCTACCGCCCGACTGCCGCCCCGCCGTGCCGCCCCAGCCCCGCCTCGCCGGCCCCACCCCTCCAGGCCCCGCCCTTCCCAGCTCCGCCGCGCCCCGCCTGCCTCAATGGTCGCGCCCCTCCTGTCCTGCCACGCCCCCGCCGCGCCCTGGATACGCCCCTGGCGTGGGGCTGCCGGTCGCAGGCAGCGCGGCTGCCGGGCCGGGGCGGGTCGGGGCGCGTAGGGAACTTGGACCCGGCCCCGCCGGGACTCCCCTAAGAGCCGGGGCACGCCACTCGCCCGGGAAGAGCCCCTCAGCCAAGGCCCGCCTAGGCTGGGGTGTCCTCTCAGCCAGGAGTCCCCCATCCAGCGCCCGTTGCGGCAGAGTCCCCTCTCAGCCAGGACTTGCGTTGTGTAGGATCTCTGCTCAGCCAGGAACCCTTCAGTCAGTGCCCATCCCAGGCAGGGTTTCCTGTCACTCAGGATCTCTATCAGGATCTCTCCTCAGCCAGGAGCCCCCTTCAGCCAGGACCTTCACTCAGCTAAGAGTCCAGTCAGCTCCAACCTAAGGAAGGGTTTACCTTCAGCCAGGATCACCCCTCAGCCAGGAGCCCCCCTTGGCAGCTAGGTTTGAGGTGGGTGTGAGAGCTGAGGTGGGGTGTCCATGCTCTGCTGTCGTGTTTGCTCTTAGTGCCTGCACAACTAGACAGGCAGAGACACCATTCCTGTGTGTTTCTGTCACCGAAACTGCGGGAAAAACAAAAACCCTCCAACAACATTTTTAATGTTAGAGAGTCAAGGCATTACTTTATTTTCTGGCCAGGATGTCGTTCTGGCCAGGATGTACCACAGAAATCATCTCATCCACACATAGCCCAGGTATGCAGAGAGAATCGTTCCATGATACACGGCATTCATTAGATTTTTCAGATCTTTTATACAGTCAAAACTCGTAGAAACGAATTGGGTCAGTGTTCATTGGTCTCCAGTGGTGTAGTTCTTAGTATTTGGTCTCCTATTGGATCCGGATTTCTTCGCTTCTGATGTTAATCCTCGATTTTCTTATCAGTCTTTTCCGGAGGAGATGTCTCCAACTCTGCCAGAAGCAGAGTCTGGGGTAGGTGTTCGTAGATGGCCGCTGATGTTCTGTTGACGTTCCGTTGATGGCCTTACCTCTTTGGGGCTACTCCCAGTCTGTTGAAATGCCAAGCCCATCAGGCCTCACCTAGAGACACAATGCCCTGGAAAGAAGTTTCAGTTCCCTTCCCCCGGGGCAAAGGTGAACAAACCCGGCTTAAAGTTAAATATAAACATTTTTAAACTGGTATGTTTTCCAACATTCCCACCACTCCCATGGCCGCTGCCACTGGAATCGGTTGGTTCAAAGCAGAGCTCGGAACAGTGGGTACAATTTAGATATAAACATGCAGATACTTTTTCAACTGGAAAACACAAATCCGGTGGGTTTTCTCTTCACGTGAGCCTGTTCATTTTGCTGTAATTCACGGATCTCAGCATAACAATTAGCTCATGCCGGGTGCAGATTACACACCAGGTACGCGCCACTGCACATCCCAGCATTTGGGAGCACAGCGCAGCTGCTGAACAAATGAAACACTAAAAAGTACAAAACACAGGAAAGTTAATTCAAAATCAATGTCACAGCCATAAAAGCTGGAAATTAATCCTTTGAAAGCTTTCTGGTTCAAATTGCAAATTTTGCCTCCCAGTCCTCAAATTGTTTTTCTCTTAATCAGAGGCTGAATTTCCACTGCAAATCTCTTTTGACATCTACAATGTTTTAGGAGTGTCTTGAAGGCTCCAGCTGTGCCCAGCGGGCAGAAGTCCTTAAGGAGCAGCGGGGCTGCAAATAAACCTGAGTCCTGAGAAGGTATAGCCTTGCCACTGTTTGCAAATAAAGAGGTGTGACTCAAATACTGCTTTCCTTTCTGTAGGAGGAAGTGAAGAAGCGGGTGCCTGCAGAGCCTAAAGAATGTTTGCTGAGTCGTAAAACAATGGATTTTTGTTCCCATTGATGTTTCCCTGTGTTCACCTCAGTCTGGACAACACGGTGAAGCATCAGATTTCAACACTGAATTTTGAAACGGTAAATAGCAGCAAGTGAAAACAACCAAGAAACCTGCTCATAACAAATACCAGTAACTTCCGCAACCAGGTATTTTCCAGTTCCTAGAGACCAGTCTACCATTAAGGCCTGTTAGTCTGCGGCTTTTACCAAATAAAGGCAAGAATGCTTCCAAAGAAGTCAGAAGAACACCAATTTTATAATAAAACCGTGCTTGCTGGGGTAAAACAATGTCATCCAAACTTGTTTGGGGACATTAACCAGATGCTTCTGATACATCTGAGGTGCAGTGCCTCCAGCAGTAACGGAGTTGCGACAAGCATAGGTTGCTATTTGAGGCACATTGGGCCACCTGCCAACAGGCATGGAAAAAACTGCCAGAGAGAAATTTTCTTTCACACTTGCAGAATGGAAGCAAGAAGGCTGAAAGCTTTGTGGTGCTTGTGAACTGGACATTCAAAGGGACACTGTCACATTGTTTAAAACCAGCCTTCAATTTTTCACATGGGAATTGTGACATCAGGCATGAGCTGTAACTTATGAGCTACTGACAGTAGCTTTTGCCAGATGTTCCAGAGAATACAGAGTCGTGTGTAGACAGTGTGGACGTCTCAAGGTGGAGATGTGTGTCCTTTTGGCTCCAGGGTTGGAAGTTTTGTCCTTCCCCCTAAGCAGAAGGTTTGCCTACCCCTCATCTTAGGAAAATGCAGCTCAGTCTTTTCGCTGGCCAAGACTTCAAACCTTGGAGTGAAATGCCACTGCATTTACGCACCTGAAATGGGGAACAGCTTCAAAAATGCTGAGAAATGCCAGTTAATAACACTGGTAAAAAAAGCAAGTCATGAAACTGCTGTTCTGCAATGAAAGTGCTGTTGTCTTTAACAGTATGCTTCCATATAAACTTAAAAGCCAAAACAAGCTGCCTAATCCTTGCACATCTTTGATGCCAGTAAGTTGGGCAGGTTCGTTGTACATCACATGAACCATAATCCTCTTCTGGAGCTGCACGTCTACCTACCAGTCTCATTGTATTCTGAGAGAGCAGACAGTGTTGCCGAATGTATTTATTTTCGTTGCATCACTTGCTGATCCCCCATCTTGTCTTCAGCACCTGGCGTGTGGGTGCTCTGGCAACACAGACTAATCCAGGACACGTGTGGCGCTGCTCTCAGACAGTGATTACAGCCTGTGGGGCTCCTTGGAGGCCTGCCCTGGGGTCCTCACTGTCACCTCTGCTGGGCTGGACACTGCTGGAGGTCAGAGCAGGTCACAGTGGGGTTTTGGGATAGCCCACCCCACACAGCACATCTCACCCCATGGGACCTGCTCTACTGTTCTCCATGAGCAAACTTTGAAACATACACAGGATGCTTGGGAACTGGCTGACAGTTTTAGTCCATTTGTCCTGCTTTCATTCCTTGTTCCAGATTACTCATCGCAGATCCCAGACACATGATGTGTCTCTGCACAGCCTTGGATACGATCAGAAGGGAACGTGCCCTGCACGCCCACCAGTGCCAACCTGCCAAGGGCTGAGGAATCGTGTATTTGCCGAGCACTGGTGTTTGGATCTCTCAGTGAGCTGAAAAGGGCCATCAAAGAAATAGCAGCGCTCCAGTGTCCCTGGTTCATCACCCATCACACTGTGGCAGCTGCCATTCCACTCTGCTGTTGGCATCAGCACATGTAGAGTGCCACAGGAAGAGGGTGCTAAGCTCTGCCATGTCAGAATGAAGGATATAAACTGTTTCAAGGCAGCCCAAATTTTGGTAGGCAGGGAAGCAAAGTTTTTTTATCACACTGCCAAAGTTCAAAGGCAATCAAAACAGCAAAAACATGTCAAACCGCTGTTTAATTACATCATGAAGACACACTTTCTCAGAGAGGGCAGAAAAGGAATCGGGATGTTGTGTTTGGACTGCTCTGAAGTCCTTTTCTCATGCCCAATGCTTGCCATGCAAATCTTGGTGTGACGTGTAGGTCAGCAGTCCTGTGCTTACAGGGAAGAGACCCCCACAGAGGCAAAATACTCACACAACACACACAAACACAAAATAAGAATATCTTCATCCTCAGCAAGGATGACATGAAAGCCAGTTACAGCGATACAGACCAGGCATTTGTTTATGCAGAAGTCTGTTATTTCCTATCTTCCTGGTGACTGAGCATGCAGGAGCTCTGACTGTCTCACAACACCACTACCTGACCACGATGCTGTTACAGCTTTTGGGAGAACCAACAGTGATGGTTAACTCCACTGCATTAACTGAAAACAAAAACAGTTGCCAGGAAGCAGCAGTGGGCACGGTGTTCTTCCCTAACAGAGCCCTCATCTCAAACATGGGGTAACAAATTATTCGGGAAGCTCCGTGCCTCTGAGGAAGCACAAACAAATCATGGTGGGATAAGAGTGGTTCAAAGCCAAGCACTTCCTGTTTTGTTGACAGACATATCCAGGACTGTCTATTTGAAAATTGTGTGACCCTAAGATACATTTATCTGAAGGCAAACTTTTAAACATGTCATAAATTAACTTGTACAGGAGGAGAAGCAGCCATGGAACCAGATCTTAGCAGGGAATTTTGTACAGCTTAGAGAATAAACCCAAGCCTTAAGAGAGGTCTGTGTCACCCCGGGCTGACTAATCCCTGGTGTCTGTGCTCCTCACCTGGGAATGGAGAATGTATCAACCCAGCAGGCTGTAGATGGGGGTCAATGCATGCTTCGCCAATGCAAATCTGAACCATAAATCTGCCTGTGTTTCATAAACACATCAGCACAGCAGGCAAATGAGAGGCAGTACCAGCAGGAATAGCATCCACACAGTGGTATGCCCTTCTTTGCTCCTCTTTCACAAATAAATAACCACTCTTGAGCAATGCAGAACTACTGATCATTGCATACGATAGAATCAGAGAATCATAGACTATGATCATCAAGTCCAACTCCTGCCCCTGCGCAGGACAACTCCAAAATCCTACCATATGCCTGAGAGTATTGTCCAAATACTCCTTGAGCTCTGGCAGCCTTGGGACCACAACAACTGCCCTGCCCTGGGCAGTTCCCAACTACCTGTTCAGTGCCCAACCACCCTCTGGGGAAAGAACCATTTCCCAGTATCCAGCCTAAACCTCCTCGGACACAGCTCCATGTTGTTCCTTCAGTTCTATCACTGATCACCAGAGAGCAGAGATCAGTGTTGAACGCCTCCTCAGTAATCCTGTAAAATTATCAAACGACAAGAGTGTCGGGCTGGGAATTTTAGATGTTGCAACCAAGATTTTACAGTAAATCAGACAGTAAATACAGATCCTCCATGTGCCTCAACTTTCCAACTGCATATTCAACAACATTTTGCACCGGAAACATCACAGATCCTTTTGAACTAACGTTCATTAAATGAAAGACACCTCCATGGAAGGAAGCTCTGTAACCCTGCAACAGAGAATATGGGAAAAAACAGACACAAAATGGTTTGTTTGTTTGACACAGACAACTGCCATCAGGTTAAAAGCTTGGACAGTGGATGAGTCTGCTCCTGACCTGTGTTGTACTGCTTTGCACAATGACAGCAGTGTTCACTTATCCTCAAGCTGGCCAAAAAAAAAAAAAAAAAAAAAAAAAAAAAAAAGGAGGGGGAAGAGAACAACAAACAAGGCACTTCCGAAACAGGGGGAATAATTTCTGAAAGTAGGTGCCATGCAGGGATGTACAGGACATACAGTCATATACTCTCAAGCACTTTTCATCTACTTTGCTGTTTCCTCTGTGCCTCATCCACAGGAGTCAAAACTTCCAGAATAAATTTTAAAAGTAACTACAGAGATTGCTGCACATGTGCCTGCTCCAGTTGGATGCTGCGGTAGAGTTAACAAGATGAACTAAGAGGACTTGTCAAAGTGAATACAGAAGCAGACTATGCAAATACCCCTCCGCTGCTTGCTCTGGCACGCAGATGATGTGATCAAGCACCGCCGACGCCAATGAATGCAAAGAGGGGATAAAGGCCCAGTCAAACATTGAGTGGAGAGTCACACAGTTGTACGGAATTAAAGCATGGGTTTCAAGTCTACATATTGGATTTAGAGTCTAAATGTAGTAATGGAGTGTTTAAGTCTAGATCTAGAGCTTAATGCTCTTCAGAATAAACAAGGCTGAAGAAAAGCAGTAAAATGCATGGCTGAGAGAGGCAAGCAGGACTGAGGTGTTCAGGAAGCGAGGACCGAGCATGACAGGACCAGGGGGCCATTGGCAGGGAGTTGCAGTGGCAGAGCCACTGCTACTGAATTACAGGATCACAGGTCACAGAATGGGTTAGGTTGGAAGGGACCACAGTGGGTCATCTGGTCCTACCTCTCTGCTTCATCAGAGTCATCCCAGATCACATGGCATAGGATTGTGTACAGACCATTCTTCATTATCTCCAGTGAGAGAGACTCCACACCCTCGCTGGGCAACCTGTTTCGGTGCTGCATCACTCACACATTAAAGAAATTCTTCCTTATATTCAGGTGGAACCTCCTGTACATTGGTTTCTGCCCATTGCCTCTTGTCCTATTGTTGGGCACCATCAAGCAGAGCCTGGGCCATTCTTGGCAGCCCTCCTTTAAACACTCAATAGACATGGATGAGGTCCCCTTTCTGTCACGCCTTCTTGAGGCTGAATAGGCCCATCTCCCTCAGCCTTTCCTCAGAAGAAAGATGCTCCAATCTCTTGATCAACTTTGTAGCTCTAAGTTCAATGACTGGGAATGGCCTGCGCTGGGATAAAACCCCGGCTAATGGGTGTCACAGGCCAACTCTCCTCTGCATGTGGTACTGACCGGCAAAGTACGCTATTCATCCATTTATTAGGAATGGCAGAAGCTGTTGGTTTGGTGATGTTTTACCATTTTTACCATCCATTCAGGCATTTCTCCCCACTTCGGTGTGTTTCTGATTATCGCCCCCTAAAATCCTTTGCTTGACCTTCCGCTTGCTGTCAGCCTCCTTCACCAGCAGTGAGTTAGCATCTGTAAGCGGTTCATCTCTGTCAGTGGTTTTACATCTTTAATAGGATCTGAAATATCTGTAGCAGCCTTGTCAAGTTTTATAACCCTGTTCACAGGGATTTGGGATAGCTGGCATGGTCCAAAAGCCTATCCCAGTCTCTGTCTGATAAAAGTAATCCCCAGCTCCTCTCTGATTCCTGCTCCTTTTCACCAGTCACTTTCTCTCTCTCTTCACTGAATATCAGCTGCTTGAGCAGGTGGGGAAACAAGGAGGACCAGTCAAAGCTCATAGAACAGCACTACCAGCCCTCTGTGTCCATGCACAAACTTCTCCAGAGAACGCAAAAGGAAAATCCATTTTCTTGAGAGTTGATGCCCACTCCTGTCAGTCATCACCTCCCAGCCTGAGTCCTGCACATGAGGTCTGAGCTTGTCTTTCATAGACACCTTGAAATATCCTGAGTGGAGTGGAACCAGTGACAGAGGGCTGAGGTGTTATCCTGCCCTCTCCAGTTTCACCAGCCCTACTGACAGAGAAGAGGGGGTCTGAGCTGCAACAACACACTAACAATTCTCTTCACTTATAGAAAAGAAGATGAAGGAGCAGCAGTGGAGTGTTAGGAAGTGAAAACCAAGTCTCCTTCCCCCCTTACATTTGGAGGGAGCACTAGGGTTACCTGTGTGTGCATCAGCCTTCTCCTGGGATTGGTCCCTGGTGTCGCAGGTGTGATTTCAGACTGACAAAGCCAGCCTTTCTCTGACTGCTATTGATGACATCACTCACTTTGTCACTTTGTCAGTCTTCCAACTGCTTGAACCTTCCAGAAAGCCTCATTTGAGCAGATCAGTCTTGCCCAGCTGAAGGACAACTGCCTTCATTATTCTGAGCAACAGCTCATGCAGATCTGGTTACATTATTTGTACAAATCTATATGATTAATACATTCCTTGTCTTTCCATGATTAGTATTTAAGCAGCAGCATGCAAGGGTTTACACAGACTTATTTAGAAAAGACTGTCCCCATTCTTCCTTTTTGAATGTTAATAATGTAACTAGAGTCTCAGTAGATCTGTCATAAAAATTATTATCAAAGGAACCAAGATAAGTGCAGAATTATTTGCTGTTTGGAAAATCCAGACACATCACAGGAAGCAAAAATAACACAAAATAACTTTGATAAAAGTTTTATAGAGAGCATTTTTTACAGCCCCAGCTGTAATTAAAGCTCATATTGAATAAGCTGCTTACAAAGACTTTAAGTTAATTTACATTTTAGTACAAGAAATGGAATAACGCACTCCGACAGAAAAAAGTTCACCTGAAGGCAGAGGTCACCCAGGTGTGGCTACAATAGAGGCAGAACTTTGGAAAAAATATATACCTGGGGTTCAGAGCCACCTTGGGTTGGGACTGTATGTGGCAACTCACCAAGAGCTCCCCATGCTTGAGATGTAATAGTCTCCTTATATTCCGTGTCTTCCACAACACTCTTGCTGAGAGGTGCCACGGCTGAGCATCCACTGAGAAATAAACTGTCATCTTCCCACAGCACTATGTCCACTTCTGGACCAAATTCCTCCCTTTTGCCATGGCTTTCAGCACATTGCAGAGGCAGTCTCAGAACCAGAGTTTACGTACTGATGTCACTGTTCCTCTGAAAGCACTGGTGAGACACCGTTCTCTACGTTATTTTTTTGTTATTTTTTCCTCCCATATCAGCCAGACAAAAATCCTCCCACTACGTTATGACATCCATAATTCTGGAGCTCCTGTTCTATTATAATTCAGTTTTTAAATTATTGCTCCAAACACAGGGAAAGAGTTTTTCTAGATTCTTTTTTCTCCTGGCAGTGTTTGTACAGCAACACATGTCACTGTAGCCAAAACCTGATTAGTATTGCTGGGTTTTGTTAATAAGTTATTAGCAAAGGACTCTTTGGGAGTAAATGGGATCTAATAGAAGCTTCATAGGTTTACCATTATACTCCACCATTATCATTTAGAGGTAGCTTCTTTTGTAGTCATTAACGAATAATGACAATATGATAATCTTCAAAGCTCACCATTCCAGCACCAACCTTTCCTCTGACTTATAATTAAGATGTCAACGTTAATTTCCCTCTCACGAAGCAGGGAATTTTCTTTCTTTGCTGATGCATCTTTTTTACAGATATCACTTCTCAACTCCCACTGCTGGGCTCAAACTCTCTGTGAAGGATGAGGGGAGGGAGTAAACAGTGCTTCATCTTTCACTGTCAGCCCTCAAAACCAGTTTCGCGAAAAAAGGAAAAAAAGAGCGAGTCCTGTTGCTAGATGGCTCCTGTGGGTTTGGACACTATCTGTTATTGACATAAGGGTCAGGAATCATGGAATCATGGAATCATTTAGGTCAGAAAAAACCTTTATGACCATCAAGTCCAACCATTAACCCAGGACTGCCAAGGCTACCACTAATCCATGTCCTCAATTGCCACATCTACACATCTTTTCAATCCCTCCAAGGGTGGTTACTCCATCACTGCCCTGGGCAGCCTGTTCCAATGATGGACCCTTCTGGTGAAGAAATTTTCCCTAGTATCTCATGTAAATCTCCCCTGGTGCAACCTGAGGCTGTTTCCTCTCATCCTGCTGTTACTTGGGAGAAGAGAGAATCATTTAGATTGGAAAAGACTTTTGAGATCCTTGAGTCCAATGTCAGGATCTTTCACTGGTCTCCAGAGTATGGTGTGATGCTTTTCATTTTTAGGTGAATGAAATAAGATCCCTGAGGCAAAGCTGTGTTCCCTGCATGTCAGACATACTGAAATGGTTCCGTACAGCAGCCTTTTGACATGTCTGACACCCAGGGAGACTCACGCTGGGCCTGCCTGAGTGTCATCCTCAAGAATGCCCTTGTCCCTTTAAACATTCATGTGCTCTTGCTTCTTCTCATGTATTTTTATTACTAAGAGGTTTCCCAGCTGATAACACAGCAGAGAATACATTATTCAGCCTGGATTGCTGACTTTACTGCTGGCTGTATCCATTATAGCAACATCCTCCAACACTTATGAATGGGGATCCCAAGATTCATCCAAGTGTCCTGGTAGAATGTGGCTGATGTTGCAGGGCTGAGTGGGGAGAGGCAGTGAGATGGGACCAGAGCCAGGGATCGCTGTCCAGGCTCCACTCAGCACTGGAGCGCACAAGCCCAGCTCCTCCAGTCCCCTGTGAGCCCCAGGAGATGCAGGGGAGGCAGAAGTTTCTTGGGGCTGAAGTGCCACTTGTGCTTCTTCGATTACATTACAGAGCTGCTGCCACCATGCCACATCCCTTTCCCTCTTTTCCCACGTGAACCGTGAACTGAGCAATTACCTCTGCGTCTCACAGGGGGGCTGTGAACCTTAATTAATTCGTGGATTTCAGTTCTTTGTGCTCTCAAAATGCAGTGCGTTTAATTCCTTCATTACTTCACAGTTAATAGCATTATTTATTTGAATCAGGGTAGTCCCCACCAAGCCTGTGCAACGGGGGGGTTCCCAATTCCACATGATACACTGGGAAGGCACAGATTCCCTCTGCTCCCTAACACTAACTAAAACAGGAAAAATTAGGTTCGATATTAGGAAGAATTTCTTCCCTGTGAGGGTGCTGAGGCCCTGGCACATTTGGCCCAGAGAAGCTGTGGCTGCCCCATCCCTGGAAGTGTCCAAAGCCAGGTTGTACATGGTTTGGAGCAACCTGGGATAGTGGTAGAGGTTCCTGCCCATGGCAGGGGATTTGGAATGAAATGAGCTTGAAGGTCCCTTCCAACCCAAACCATTCTAGGAGTCTGTGATCGCCCACCAGTGGGCCTGGGGGGTCCTTCCCCAGGTGGGTTTGTGTCCGTGCATAGCCACAGACTGGGGAAAGGACACAGGAACACAGCCATGGATACCTGCATGCACTGTCATCCATGTGGAAGAGGAATCTGTGTTCGATGAGTGGAGTGGTCCAAGAGGAAGCTGAACCCCTGCTTATCACAGGCAGCCTTCATGTCCAGCTGCTTACAGAGACCAAGCAAGACAAAAATTAAACAGGTCATTAAGCAGCACTCCAGTGGATTAACATTTCTGTGTCTCGCTTACGCTGCAGGATTTCAAAATTCCTTTGATGTTTGCATATTAGAAAATCACTTTCCAAGCCACATAACTTTGAGGAACAGCTGACTAATCCTTTGGGATTTAATGAGGTTAACTAACATGCACAGTTTTGTAGGGAGCTATAGCTGGTATTTTGGTAGCAAACATGAGAAACATCGACAGTAAGTAATGTTCTGTAAAGAGCCATTGTGGGAGCATGGCATCCTTTTGGTAACTTTCGTAGAAGCTTCAGTTTTCTTCATACAGCACAGGTTGGGCTTCTAATCTTTTTCAATTACAACAATTAATAGTTAACGGAACTGTTTGCTTTTAACTCTCACTGAAGTCAGTAGGATTACACTTTTCTCCAGGTTAATGTATGGTTTTGTAGTTTCTTCTCTGACACTCCAGGAACCCCTTCCATGGACTGGCAGAACATCAGCAGTGTTTTCCAGCAGCTGGGGCTGGTGGCAGGGGGTACACAGCACTGGTCTGGCACTGGAGCCACATGCCCAGCAGAGCCCAAATCCATCCCTGGCAAGGTCTGGCACTGAGCTCCTGGAATAACTATAGAATAGAATCACAGAATCATTAAATTTGGAAAAGACCTCCAAGATCAAGAAGTCCAGCCTTCTCCATTCGGGAGGTTGGTTGTGGAGTACCTGTGCCTCAGGCGCCTCAAGACTGAACGATGAACTTAATTTGGTATTTACAGAACACCAAAGTTGCGTGTAACAAGCTGACACATAAATTCATTGGGATGCAATTACAGCGATCAGAATGTAGGCTACTCGATTATTTTAGCAAGAACACATAATTAACTGCAGGTTCATGTTGAATGCTGCCTGGTGCCATGAAGCAGGTTCTGAGGATTGGCTTGCATGGGTAAACACAGCAGTGGGGTTTTTCCCAGAGCACAGCCTCTTGCTGAGAGATACAGACTGATGGAAAACAGCAGTGGCTGGATTGGTGGGAGACAAGCCCAAGTGAGACAAGAGGAGCAGAGCATCTTGTCCATCACCTAGCAGCCCAGCTGACAGGGCTGGAGCCTCTAGGGATCTGAGCTCAGTGCATCAAAACTCATTGGGTATTATCACTGCTGCACCATTGCTGCTTCATGATTAAATAGCATGAATATTAATGAGCTCTTATAGCTTCTTTGGAAAGATCTGCCTGTTATGGCTCGTAGATCATAGTGGTGCTGAGGGAAAACAAAACTATGTCAAACTGTTTGCCTGTTGCTTATTTGTAACTCTCTCCTTCAGCTCACGGGAGCCTGGACACTATTCTGGAGAAGTAGTTTCCTCAGCATTCACAGTTTCCACTTGTGAATTATTTCGTGGGAAGATTTGTCCTAGTAATGAGTGGAAAATTCAGTGTGGCAATTAATATCTCTGTCACCCTTCACGATCCTTGTCAAAATATACATTACACCAGTAAAAATTTCATACAGAGCAGCAGGCAGACAGGTGGCTGTTCAGGGGCTGTGCTTGGAGAAAAGGAAGAGAAAAAAGACAGGAACCCTTTCAGGATCTACTGGGTACATAAAGCAGGAGAGCAGCATGGGCGTGAGTGGCACAACAGGACCTGGGATCTGTGGCAGAGTCCTGTATGGTGCTGAGCAATCTGGTCTGGGAAAGGAGTCCCTGCCCATGGCAGGGGGCGGGGAATGAGCTTTAAGGGCCCTTCCAATCCAAACCATTCCATGATTCTATGAAGTTAATTTTGTTAATTGCTGTCCCTCATTCCCAGGGCAGTGCTGTGGGGTGCATGAGTTCCAGCTCCCTTCTCCTGTCCCATTGTTTTAGGAGGCAGCTTCTGCAAAGAGCCTGATCTTCCCGCAACTCATTTCCAGCTGGAATTTAACAGACCTCCATCTGCCAAATAATAAAGAACCTTTACACGCAACGCTCAGTTCATTAAGCAGAGCTTTAAATAAAGCCTGAATAGCAGCTGATTTAGGGAACAAGGTTGGGAAGGCGATGCTACCATAGCTGTGGCACATGGGTGGGATGAACCACCCAGCCCCATACGGTCAGGTCCCCAAAAACCAAACCTATTGCCAGGCTTAAAGCCACCACCAAGAGCTTTCCCCTGTGGCAGTGAAGGGGGAGGCTCTGAAGGATTACAGAAAATGCCTTATTATAGCAAAGTAATATGGCTCTGGGCTTCACTATGTCCACGATGTGGGGAAAGCCCAATATGGTGAACTTGGTGGCACTGCAAGGGCAGGGCCAGCGCCGGCAGCTGTGTCTTTCCCAGGGAGAATAGAGCCAGACATGCTCACAGACTTCCCAGGCCAGCCTGGGAACTGGCATGCACCAAACTGGGACAGGAGCCCGTGCGCAGACTTGCCGACAGCCGGAACGGGGCTGGCGGAGACAGGAGAACCCCAGGGCTTCCAGCACCTCTGCACAGTGGATCCATGGGCTGCTCCAAGCGCTTTACACACCACTAACTCATGTACTTCCCTGCTGCATAATTCATACCTTTTTAGCAGAAGATAAAAACTTCATAACTGTTAATGTGCAAGTGTTTATTAATGTGAGTCTGCCAGACAGCGCTTGGATTTGGAAGGAGCTCTTGAGAAAGAGCCAAAGTCTGTCCTCTGTAAGCAGATTTGTTTTGAAAGTTCAGAGCCTGGTGGGTACCAGGCTCCAAACAATTCTCCAGTGGCTGCTGAGCTGCTGCTTCATCCTGGTTCCTCTGAAGAACTTGGAGCATCACAGAAGCAGAAATAAATGAACAGATCATTTCCTTTACACAAGGCCGGGTGCTGGATGGATGTGCTGTATCGTTCACGTCCCTCTTCTGTACAGAGCAGTCTACCAAGCACAGAAAGGAGATAAGAGCATTTGTTCCCACAAAGAACACAGAGAGGATGAAAAACAAGTTTTCTGTTGTGTTCCATGCAAGGTTGTTTATAATGCCTGTGACTATTTTTAAGTATGAGAAATGAAGGGCTGCCAGCTGCAGCCAGCTCTTGAGGGAAGGTGCATTGTGTTCTGCAGCACTGTCAGGTGAACCGGAGCAGACACTTGTTACCCGGCAGCCAGCACAGGGACATCGGTGACACCACCCTCCCCATCCCTGTCCTTGGCAGGAGCCTGGCTGCAGGCACTGTCCTGGCAGGTGGCACCGCGCACCCGCTACTGGGGTGACGCCAACATTCACGGGGACAACGTCACTGCAAAAAACCTTCCCAAAGACATTGCTGGGGGGAAAAGTCAGTCTCTGGGTCTAGAGGAGGAGCAAGGTCTGCTGTTGCTGCTGCCTGTTCTGCAAGATCATGTCTGGCAGGATGGAGACATGGTCGGGATGGAGACATGGTCGGGATGGAGGCATGGGCGGGATGAAGGTGAGGGCAGGATGGAGGCACAGATGGAATGGAGGCACAAGCAGGCAGGAGTATCCTGCACCTGCTGGAGCAGGGCAAGGATAGCTGACTGTGAGGCTGCCTCAGGGCCCAGGGATAGAGAGCAATGCAGAGAACACGAGAGATACTCCAGCTCCTTTGGCAGGATGAGCAGCCAGCCCCTTCCAACCTCCCACCCCACTGCTGGCACGCAGGAACTCTGGGATGATGACAGCAGCTATTTTGAACAGCCTTTGACACAGTGAAGTGAGAAATCATTTCCCAGAGCCAGAATCTTTCCCTTGAGTGTTTTGGAGAGATCTGAGGCCACCCAAACTCATGATGTAGAATATCATGGACAATGGAACAGACTCCTCAGAGAAGCAATCACAGCCTGAAGCCTGACAGAACTCAAGGAGCATTTGGACAATGCTCTCAGGCAGATGGTAGGATTTTGGGGTTGTCTTCTGCAGGGCCAGGAGTTGGACTCGATGACTCTTGTGGATCCTTTTCAGTTCAGTATTCTATGATTCCAGTATCACTGCAGTGCTTCGACCAATCTGTAGCTCTGTAAAGAGCCTCCCCATGGCAATCCCAGCCACCACCAACACAGCTCTGCCATGGCCACAGCTCAGTCCTGGCTTCCCTGAGGAGCTACTCTGTCATTTCCTGGAGGTTTGATGTGTGTTCATCAAATTGAAAGGGATTAAAAAAGATATGACTATCATAAATATCCTAAATGGGTCGGACCTATATAGCATGTTGTCAATATAGATAACATTATTTAAATAAGTTCAGAACTTTCACCTGTAAATTAAAACATCTTATTGAAATATATGCTGATTACAAGGCAAATATCTTTGTTCTAATTATCCTAATTGTGGGTTTTTAATGTCAAGAATCTGTAGAAATAAAAACACTCATAAATGGCAGCATGTAACAGCAATAGCTGCATCTGCTGGCACTTGGACTGGGCTGTCAGGGTGAGGAATGCACTGATTCCTGGGGAGGGCATGGTGGGTGGTGGGTGGGCAGGGAGGCTGTAGGACTGAAAATGGTGTCTGCACACACCCGTCACATGAAGTGACGGTGGCAGCTTGGACAAACTCCATTCATCATCCCCGTTTGTACAGCTCCCACCCCTGGGTACTGAACATGGGGGAGAATGGCTGCTTGGGAGTGGGGGGAGCAGGAGCCTGGGCTGGTGCATTTGTAATTAGTTAACTCATTTAATTAGTTGATTAATTTCTCATTGTTTTGTCCTACCTGGGTGGGGCAAAGCTGTGAGCGCTGCATTCCTGGAGGAGAGTTTGCCATGGACCAGCTCTGAGGAAGGCCCATCAGCTGCGCCCCTTCCACCGAGTCCAACAGTGCTGTGGCAGAGGATCCCACAGCCGTGGGCTCCAGCTAGCTGCTTCCTGCAGCATGTGCCTCCTCACAGGGCATTGAGCTCAATCCATGGGCACGGGGACATTAGGCAGGGCCATTTCCAAGCAGAGGAGCAGTGCTGGTCTCTGCTTCTCAGCAGACAGGCAGCAATTCCCACCCTGCAATGACAGGTGGAGAAGGAGAACTAACTTCCATTTTCTCTGGTTCACCACTAGCAATTGCATTCTGCCTTTTGGGCTCCTGCTTCCACTCCCATTGCCTGTGCCTGAAAAACTAATGAATTTATGCTGATTACTCATCTGTGCTCTGTCTCCTACTTTTATTTTACTCTCATTTTAGCGTCTTAGCTTTCTTCACTCTTTTAACTTCAGCGAATGGTTTCATCCTTTCTAAGTGAGGCTCTGTGCTGCTCACAGGCTCTTATCTCTGAGAGCACTAAAAGGAATCATCTGCTTTGTTCCATAGCTGGATGCCCCACAGCCCTCTTGGAGAGATGGGATGGAACTCACTGAGAGTAATACCGGGCTGATTAGTGGGTAAAAACCCAGCAATGGAAGACTGTGCTGAGGATGATGCCTGTGGACCATACTCAGCAGCATGGCTGCCCCGTCCTCCAGGCTCCCATGCCAGGACACAGCAGCTGGGAGATGCTGATGGATGCCATGTGGGATCTAGGCACAGGCAGCAAGTGAAGCCACACACATGTGGAGATACAAAACGGATTTCAATCTCGTAGTAAACAAGCAGCCACACAAGTAGAGGTGGAGGTGCTGGGGGAACACCTCCACATTCCCCGGTGCATCTGTGAGCACAAGGGGGCTGCCAGCTCCTGCCATAACCTGTGATGGCTCTGGTATGGCTTCTGCAAAGCAAAAACTAAAAATAGACCAGAACCAAGTTTTATTTACTACCAGGTTTATGCAGGCATGACAGCTTTTGCTCTCCAGCTGTGCATTAACCTGCATAGCTTGGGAACATGAAGTCATGACCAAACAATTGCGATGGTACAATTTCTGATTGAATTCCTGGTCTCATGGCTGCAGATTATGAGACTCCACTTCTTTTCCAGCATTTGCTGGGTAACCTGCTCTCCTGCCCCAGCTTAGGTTTATTCTTGAGTTACCAAAAGTACTTAACATAATGCGGAAGAGCTCAGCATTACCTGTTTGCTCTCAGCTGAACAGGGACTTTTTTTTCCTGGTGAGGTATTTCAGCAGTGCAGGAAATCACACATGCAAAAGGTTAAGGCTATTATTAATAATAACAATTAAAAAAAACCACCCCAAAAAAAACCCAACCAACCCAAAAAACCCCAATCAAAACACACTGTTGAAAAAAAATCTAACACTCATAGCTGGGGGAGCCACTGATTTTGTCCCCAAGATGACTAAAGTCGAGGTGTCCGAAATATCACAGAGGATTTTCACATTTCCTTTCACAAGTGAAGCTAGAAGTCATTTTTTATTATCATGGAATTACAGAATGGTTTGAGTTGGAAGGGACCTAAAAGCTCAGCTTGTTCCACCCCCTGTCATGGGCAGGGACACCTTCCACTATCCCAGGTTGCTCCAAGCCCCCTCTAGCCTGGCCTTGGACACTTCCAGGGATCCAGGGGCAGCCACAGTTTCTCTGGGCAACCTGTGCCAGGGCTTTAGCACCCTCACAGCCAAGAATTCCTTCCCAATATCCCATCTAATCCTGCCCTCCGGCAGTGAGAAACCATTCCCCCCTTGTCCTGTCACCCCAGGTCCTGGTCCCAAGTCCCTCCCTCTTTTGGAGCCCCTTTAGGCACTGGAAGGGGCTTTAAAGTCTCCCTGGAGCCTTTTTTTTCTCCAGGCTGAACACCCTCAGCTCTCCCAGCCTGTCTCCAGAGCAGAGGGGCTCCCCTTGCATCTTGGAGCATCTCCGTGGCCTCTTCTGGACTTGTTCTAGCATCTCCACGTGTTTCTGATTTTGGTCCCCAGAGCTGGAGGCAGCTCTGCAGGTGGGGTCTCACCTGAGCAGGGCAGAATTCCCCCCCCCTCCCCTGCTGCTCATCCTGTGCGATCAGCTCAGGACTGGGGTGGTTTCTGGGTCCCAGCACATGTGGCCAGGGCATGTCCAGCTCTCACCCACAAGCTACCCCAGGTCCTTTTCTCCAGGGCTGCTCCACGACATTTTGCAGTGACACTCATTGGGATGGTGTGTCATTGGAGTGTTCTGCCTGATCCTCAGCACACCGTGCTCAGCTGTCCCGCTGCCTTCAGAAATGCCCCTGGTGAGGGTCTCCGCTATGCTCCCAGCCTTGCAACCCATTTCGGAGAAAACCAGTGAGCTGAAGGGCAGACTGACAGGCAGATTCAGGTTGTTTTTCTTTTCTAGCTGGACATACGGATACAGGAAATCTTTAGAGACCTTGAAAAGGAAAAGTACCTCCCTTTGAATTGCTAAACCGATGGCATGGCTAAGAATAGCCTCTGAAGGGAGAGGGAAGATGAATGATATGAGGCATTCAGCACCTTTTCTTACTGTGCAATAGTCTTGAAATTTAAAAAGTGAAATATCAAGGCATGTGCAGACAAAGGGGAATGGCCAGTCACGCCGAGGACATTTGGAGGAGTGTGCTATTATGTAAAGTGAACCGGGGAAAGGTTAGCAAATACCACTGCTTCCCTGGGGAGCCCTTCTCTTGCCAGAGTTATTAGTGCACTGGCAGGATAACGGATCCTCTCTGCTAATTCTCTAGGTCATAAGCAAATTAAGGCAGAAAAACTGATCTGCTATCAAGCTACATTAGGCACAGGAGCCCAGCTCACCTGTCCGGCAGTCACTGGTTTACAGAAAAGTTAGGGCTGGAATATCAAAGTCTTGTCATTAAACCGAGCCCATTTTCCTCTCAGCTCAGGCAGGCTGGGCAAGGGGCTCTGGGACAGGGCTGCAGGGTTCTAGCACCCCTCGGGTGAGAGCACAGCACAGGGAGAGTGATTCCCCAGAGAGTGCCCCAGGACTTCCACCAGTGCCACTTCATCCCTATGCTCCATGTCCAGGGGCTCTGGGATTGCAGTCCCACAGGGAGGGCTTGGGTTCAGCCGGCTCGTGCTCACCTCAGAGACTTGATGCCAGCTCACAGTAGTGCAGCTTGCGATTTGGAAAGGGACAGACCAGGGAAATGTTGCTCATGGGATGTGGGAAACTCTTTCCTTAGGTAGGGAGGTGTGAGTGAGGGCAGGAGGAGGCAGAGTTTTTGCTAGGAGCAGCCCAAGTATCTCCCAGCATGGGCAGAAAGAGCTTTTGGTAACCTGAATATAAACTTCTCGGTGAGATTAAAACAACCCACTCACAGGGAGGATTAAGCCCAGGTCTGGAGCCACTCCCTCCATGGACACACCACTCTGCAGATGGGTACCCTGGGCATGGCGGGTGCTGGGAGAGTGGTCTCCTCTACCAGGGCCATTCCCAGGGCCATGGGTGCAGAGAGGTTTAGGCTGGATGTTAGGTAAAGGTTCTTCCCCCAGAGGGTTGAGCACTGGAACAGGGTCCCCAGGGAATGGTCATGTCCCCAAGGCTTCCAGAGCTCAAGAAGCATTTGGACAACTCTCTCAGGCACAGGGTAGATTTTGAGGTTCTCCTGTGCAGGGCCAGTAGTTGATCTATGCAGGTCCCTTCCAGCTCAGGATATTCTGTGCTTCCATGATTTTGAACACAAATGCTGCCTGAGAAACCTCCAGAGTCACGTTTGCAGTGAACAAAAACACCCACCCGCACACAACACAGTATTAAAAATCCTGCCTTTAATCTCAGGTTCCAGTAACAACCTTCTCCTCATCCAATTACTTGTCTTACAGTTGACATCGAAATAATAAATTCCTAAGAACTAAAGCTTTTTGAAAGTATAACCTACTTTTAAAGCAGACAAGATTTACAGTGGAAGCATTTACTTTCTAGTCCTTGACGTTATCAAAGTCCCTGATGCCGCATCAGCAGCTCCATAAATGAGGCCTCCAAACACAATGTCTGGTTGCCATTTGCTGGGTAGTGTTTGCTGGCTGAGCTCTACCCGTGGCAGCCCGGCACAAGTCCAGACCTTTGCTCCAGAGTCGTTGGTGTTGAGTTTGGCCAGGGTGTGATTTCAGCACAGAAACCCCAGAAGAGGCCTTTGCCATTGCAGGGAAAGGAAGTCAAACAGCCGTCCTGGAAGTGCTCCACCGCTGCAAGTCTTCAAGGCCAGGATGAAGCAACCTGGTCTAGTGGAAGGTGTCCCTGCTCATGGCAGGGGTGGAATGAGATGACCTTTAAAGTCACTTCCAACTCAAACCATTCTGATTCCATGATCCTTCAGAAGCAGCCACAGCAAGACACAACTGAGCAAAGAACAATTTGATAAATGCTGCTGTAGCAGGAGTCTTGACCTGCACATATCACCACAGAGTGACTATCCCAGAGGAGGACTTCCCTGTAGGGTCACGCCACCGCCCCACAGCCACATCCAGCCTCTTCTGCCTCTCTGGTGGCATCAGAGCTGGTCCTGGCTGAGCCCCTCTGGCTGTGTGGCAGGTGACAGACCTGTCACTGTCCCCTACGACTCTGAAGCCACGTGTGACCACGGTGTGCCCTTGGCACCTTTCTGCTGCCACACACTGCCTGGCGCAGTCAGGTCTGTCCTGCACCCCTCTGACCATTGCTGAGTAGCAGAGGCAGCCGCTGGTACTGTGAGCTCACTGCTGCCAGCCACAGCATCCATGAACAGCTCAAATGAAAACTGGGGAATCTTTGCGCTGGAGTAAGCGCCAGGCTTGTGGCAGCAGCAGCAGCAGCAGCGGCAGCGGTGCCCCTGGTCCCCACCTTTGCCTGGCCCCAGCCCTCATCATAAATTGCTGCACTAGCCTACACGGAGAGGCATTAACTTTCACTCCTGAAACAAGGTGCAATTAGTTGGGCATAAAAGAACACCAAGTGATGCTAATTACTCTCTAAAAGATGAATAGAATTAAGCCAGAGAAGCAGAAAATTACCTTTCCTTTGTGGAAGGTCTGCTGCAGAGTTTAACTGAACAAGGAGGTAGCTGGATTGACAATGAAGAATTTGTCTTTTAACAGCAGTTCACAAGCACCTTGACTATTGTCTATTGTTTGTTCCTGGAAATCATCCAGAGTTTTAATTAGCCGTTAACTATTCCCTACACATTCAGCAGTGTTCAAGGAGCCCATTGTACTGGTTTCACATCCCTCCGGCTGGCTCCTCAGGCTGCTTCAATTGCTTCCGATAGCACATAATTCATCACCAACCAACTCTGCTCCCTGCAGCCTGCCCAAAGATCATGGTTCCTGGAGCTTCGCCACCAAACTACCAAGCTCCAGCCCCACCCCTGGGGTGTTTGCAATGGTGCTGCTCTGTGCCAGTGCTCCTGCTTTGCAGAACGTCCCATGTGATGATGACAGAACTCATAAAAAGAACTGGGATCTGCCCCAGATTTACTCCCCTGCAGTCCTGAGGAAACCTGTTCATCAGGCAGCATTCCAGCTGCTATGCAGTCCAAGTGCTTTCTGACTCCAAATCCTTCCCTTGCACAGGTCTCTTCTCTGGCTGCTGCACCCAAAGAAACCTGAAGCATCTATGGAGGAGCTGGAACTCAAACAGGTCAGCTTTGGGGCTCTGTATGGCTAGCACGTGCACAGGGATGTGCCACAAGCAGCCAGTGACAGCCCTCAGCACAAGTGATTTTCAAGGCTGATCAGCCATGGTGATTTGAAACTCTTGCCCTTCAGATCACAGCGCTGAGCTCAGGGCTGCACCCAGGACAGAACCACCCCACCCCCCCCCAGCACAGCCCACTCAGGACTGGGCTTGTCCACAAAAAGCTGGAGGTAACAGGGAGTTTTGTGCAAAGCCACATGCATCTGAAACCGCAAGGAATTTCTGCCCCATCTGTTCTGGGCAGATAGGAAGCACACAATACTGTGCAACTCCTGGCATTTTTAATAGTAATTAACAATCTGTCCTACTCAAGTCTTGGTGGTAAGGGACTAGGAAAAGCTGTCTGCCAGGATCTGCAGCAAGAAGCCCACCAGGATGGCTCTGATGTGGCTGCAAATGCTCATGAAATGAGAAAGATCCGTCTCTCCCAAGGGCTGTTGCCTCAAGATCCTCCTGCTTTCCCTACTGCTCTCTGAAGTTGATACATATAAAACCTTTTTGTTCCCATCAATGCTACTCCTGGATTTATGCTTATGGGAAAAGCTCATGGAGTGTGTTGTGGGAACTGAAGACTTTAAAAAGCAATTTGAGAAGCAGTGCAGGGAATGTGCTCCCAAGAACTGCTGCCACTGCTCTCCCTGCTGTGCAGGACTTGCTGTACCTGCAGCACCGGCTGCTTGCTCCAGCCTGGTTCCAGCTCTCTTCATTTACAAGATGCATTATTTAACAGCCTGACATGCAGCTCATTTAGAAATCAGATTTATCAGCAAAATAGTAGTGCTTGCTATGGTGGCTTCCAGCAAGAGTGTTTTGCTGGGCTTGTGTTGACTCAGCAGTTTTCTGCCCAATTCATCACCAGAAAGCGCTAGCACAGAGCCCTCAGACCCTTCCGAGCCTGGGGGCTCTGCTCACAGCACCACTGGGATATGGACCGCCTCGGACTTTGGACTTCCACAGGCAAGCCAAGCAGGGGAGGAGGCCCAAGCCAAGGGAATGACCTTCATGGAAGCACAGTGAACTCAGTGCTGCAAAGAGCCTGCATCCACAACCAGATCCTGTTTGGGTAGCTGGATGCTGAACTCAAGGGACCACCAGTATGTCCTGCTCCACAGCACCCATAAAGCAGGGTTAACACAGTTTGCAACACGTGCCAGTGGTGGCAGCAGGTCCTGGTGGAGGGTCCCAGGATGCAGCACCAGCACCAGGGGTGCCACCCCTGTGCCCACTGCTGGCAGATCCCTGTGTGGTTGCCTGGGAGAAAGGCTAAAGAAAAAGCTGAGCAGTGGCTACACTCTTATGTGGCAAGGGAGAGTATAAATGTATATGGGAAGATCCAGGCACTTCCTGTAAAGCTACATCCCGGAATGCACCACTTGCCCTGTGCCTCATGGATCTCCAAGCTGCCACTTCCCTCTCCTGGGAGCGGGGCCTGCCCTGCTCCTCTTGTTCTGCAGCAGTCTAGCAGTGCCTGGTCTGCTGTATGGAACTTTGAGGGTAGGAACTGCTCACTCCAGGCTGAACCACACTGCAGGAGCCGTTCTGGTGCCAAGGAATTTTTAGCACATCATGGGAAGTGTCGGTCACTTTGCAAAGGTGGGACTGTTCATGGAGTGAAGTGTAACTGGAGCTCCTCGGTGGCTCAAGATCCACCCTGGAAAGAGGATACTAGTGCTCAGAGGAGCAGTGTCCTTCCCCTGTGTGCTCTCTTCCCAGCCAGCACCCTCTACCCTTTTCCTCCTCCTCCAGCTCCTGGGACCAGTTACCCCACTGGGCCATTAGCCAGTGCCAATTTTGGGTGGGAACAAACCAAGGCCCTCCGGGAGCAGCAGCAGAGCCATGGGCACAGGAGCCAGAGCCAGGGCCAAGGGCCGGTCGTGTCTGGGTCACCCATGGCCAAGGGGCCCATGGCCACCCTGTCACACCTACGCCTTCACTTCACAACACGTATGCAGACACTTGCTGCTCCGAGCACCGCAGGCCCTCCTCTGCGGCCAGGAGCGGGAACACGCTGTAAACACACATAAATATTTAAGGTTCAGAGAGAGAGTTTTTGCCATGACCCAGATTTCTTTCCCCCTGATGCCCCACTAGGACCCAAGGGGATTGAATCGAATGGGAGCTCAGACGTGGACATGCACGGCTCACCTGTGTCCACAGCAGCCCCCAGCCCAAATCAGCCAGGATGGCACATTTTCCCTGCCCACTGTCTCATCCTTGCAGGGCTTGTCTTTGAGCCAAGGCAGACACATGCCTGCAGGTGCCACACTACCCGCCTGCAATGGGGACAAGCACAAAGTGGGAAGGTGGATGCCCTGCTCCCTGGGAGGCGCAGGAGGAGAAGCTGGGATGCTCCAAGCAGGATCAGCCCCTTTCCTGCAGCAGTCTTTTCCTCCAGGAGAGGTGCCCACCAAGAGTTTCCCAGCCTCAGACCCACCTTGCTGCAGCATTGCTTGGTTCTTTTCTCCACCTGCTCAGGCCAGGGGCAGGTTGACCTCCCTGGGGGCACCCACTCGCACCGGCAGGGCTGAGTGTTGCTCCCCAGCTCCTGCTCCAGCTCACAGCAGAGTCGCATCCTCCAAAGGCAGCACTGCCCTATCAATAATAAAAGGTAATTTTCCCAGACAGAGCCAGGAGATTACTCAGCCCTTCGTGTGCCTCATCTGCATCTGACAGGATGGGAAGGACTTTAAGAAGATGCAATTTGACAGTAACACAAAACAACAACAGCATTAAGGGAAGAATAACAGCAAAGGCAGCTGTCAAAAACCTCCTGTTCCTTAACCAGGAGCAAGAAATCAGAACAGTCAGACCCAAGCAGAGGCTGAAAGGGAGGGCAGGACTGCAGCAGGGAGCCAGGTAGCACTGCCCATGGGGCATGTTGGCCACTGTGGGATCTCAGCTTCGGGATGTGGACACAGGGAGGATGAGAAGACCCCGGTGTTACCTCAGCCAGCTCAGCAACTTGCCAGCTCTGTGGCTGCAGAGCCCAGGGGAGGGAAAGGCACCACTGTGCATAAGGCAAGTAACGTTCCACATCCATCAGGGCAGGACCTGGTGCCATGAACCCACAGCAGGTACCGGGCATGGGGGGAGCCAGGCACCAGGGTCACATGTGGCATGGCTGCTGCAGAGCTGGCTGCAGAGGGGGATGGAGCTAGGCCAGATGCTGCTGCTTCAGTCTCTATGAAAACAAGCCAGAGGATGTCTGATGGTGTTAGAGAGATGAAGGGTATCCAGAGGAGCTGGGCTCCATGAGGTTGTGCCAGCTCAACAACCAGGGGTCTGCAGCCCAGGAGCTCACAGCAAGGATTCAGGTGCCTGCTGCCAAGAGGGGACTACCATCCCCACGGGGACAGCTCTAGTGACACCAGAGGAAGAGGGAACACATTTTAGCTGGCAGCGCTGGCAGCCCTTTGGACCTCAGCACAGTCGTGAGAGCCGAACGGGGTGCAGCAACTGGGGCTGGTAGGCAGTCTCCAGAGCCCCCTTTCCCCCCAAATGCAGGAGCAGGGAGACATGTCACTGCTGATACTGCAGTACCGCAGTACTGCTGAGAGACCTGCCCGGATGAGGCTGGCCTGATCTTCCCTTAACAAGGGCACTGGATTTATGGGTGTTTATGTAAACATGTAATTTGAGCCCCTGCTCAGTAATTCAGTTTTGCTCACCAAAATTCAAGTGCCATCAGTGGAGCCGCCATGGAGTGACCTGTCCAGCACAGCCAAAGCTCACAGGTCCTCCCCAGAGAGGAGCCAAGCAGCACCTCTCCAGTCCGTGGGAATGCTGATGTCAAGCATGTAGAGCATGGCATGGCCCAGACAGGATCTCATCAAGAGCCTGTTATGCCTCAATACTTAAAATTAAAAAATGAGGGTGTGAAAGAGAGAGGTCCCAGTGAGTGAGGATCTGATCCCCTTTTGAATATGGGCTGTGTGTCATGAACCGCATGAATACATGAATACACGAATACAAGAACCAGAACCATGACTCTAAGCATGGTTGAGAGGACCTGCCTGGGACAGAGGCAGTGCTGCCAGAGTGTTTCAAAGCGCTATTGGGCTCTGCCGAGTGAGGGATTCCCATTAACCAGAAATGCTTCCATCCCTCACACAGACCTTCTCCTCCAGAGAGGGTGTCTGACTCTCGCTGAGGACCTCGGGGATCCCCCAGCGTTGGAATGAGGGTCTGACTGACTGCAGGGAGGGTGCTGCAGGCAGACGCTTGGGGTGAGGGTCTGGGGGGACCCTGCGTGAAGCCTGTAATCTGCATCACGAAGCCACACAGGAACAACACATCCTGCTGTCTGTCTGAGGTTCCCCCCTCCACATGGAGCACACAACTGTACAAACCCCATCTCCCCTCTGGAGCCAGGCCCCTGCAGAGCCTGACGCTCATCTCTCCCAGGTTGGATGCTTCCTCCAGACACTTGGTTTAGCATAAGTCACTGCAGGGTCGTGACACCCATTATACAACCCGCTCATGAACATTGCAGCAGCTTTGGGCAGCCTGACTGGCCCAGGCAGGTGCTGCATTGGGAAGCAGCAGAGGGAAAACCTCTCCAGAAAGTCACTGGCACGGCCCCAGCCCAGCACCACCAAAGAGCTGCAGACCTCTGCAGCTGTGGGCAGGACCAACACCGGGAGGAAAAACACCAGATGCAATAGTGACATCCCACCTGGATGGACACCGAGAGCCCCTCACTGTCAGAAGCAGTGTCCCGAGGTTTTACAGCCTGGACAGGGACACCAGAGCTCTGGAAGAGCCTCAGCCCAAACTTCTCTGGCTCTGGCCATGTCGGAGCATCTGAGAGAGAGAGGACACCTCCTGTGTTATCCAGGCTCCTAGAGCTGCTGCCAGTCAATAAAAACCAGTGAAGGGTTTCATAATGTGTATGCCTGGACAGACAAACAGGACTTAATGAAACCTTTATTTTAAAAAGATGGTTTTTAATTTAAATGCAAATTGGGTGCTGCATTAACTGTAGGTCACTTGCACTGACACACTGCTTAATTAGCAGGGATGAGGCTCAGGAAGCAACAGCACAAATGGTTGGCCCTTTCCTGAGCATTTATTTTAATTAAAAATTTCAGGACAGGATCAGTCCTGCTCTACAGAACAGCTCCTCACCCAGTTCAGCCAGACCTTTCCCAAGGAATGCATACTGCCAGGGATACTCTCAGCAGGCTGTTAGCTATTAATGGAGCAAGGCACATTTATTTCTGCATCTCAAAATCCCCTTTGGCAAATCGCAAATCACAGCGCTCTGTTCAATAGACGCTTCTGCAACATCCAGCCAGGGAGGCAAATGGTGTCAGTGATAAATCTGTGCAAGGACAGCAGAGATGTTTCCAACTGCTGGGGCGAATTACATGGGTAAGTCTTCAGAAGACATATTAAACCTAATGTGAAATCAAACCTTCCAAGTGATGAGCAGAGCAGTTATCCTGTGTTACACGCAAGTTATGCGCAAGAGGATCTTGTTCAGAGAAGATCTGCCTTTGCCAAGAGAGATGAGCTCGGATGAGAGCCCTGATCCAAGAGAGAGGAACTGGAGTCCAGAGCCCTGATTTAAGAGAGATGAGAGCTCTTATCTCTTGTCAGGGCTCCTGGAATGGAGCTTTAACCCTTCCCTCAGCCCAGCTCTGCCTTGTGTGAGAGAAATCCTGACTTGAAACATCATCCCAGGAGACTGGGGGGGCAAAGCAGGAGTGACCCTGCGGCTGTGCCTGTCAGTAACCACTCAGGGTTCAATCAGTGCCATGTGCCTTACAGAGCAGATCAATGGTAACTCATTCGGAGAGAAAACGAGATAAACAGTGGCCTTAATAGCGCTCCATTGCCCTCCAAATAGCAACCCCAGCCAGGGCTGCCTCTGGCCACAGCAGGAAAAGGCCCTTGGATTAAAGGACATACTCTGAGGTTGTTCCTTCCCTGCTGTGCTGTGTTTCAGTCCATTTCCATCCTGGTCAGCTCAGAGCAGATCCAGAACCAGCCGAGTCAGACACAGAAAGAAGCACTGGGTGGGAGCCCAGGGCCTGGTCTGTGCCAGGTCTCCGGGGGGCTGTTCCCTTCTTCCCTTGGTGTCCATAACCTGGAGGGCACGAGCTCACCCATCCTCCTAAAGGATGTTGGAAATCTCATCTCCAATGCACAATGGGAGCTAACCACCCCTTTTCTCACCTGGGGAAGCCCAGGTGAACATTCACGGCATGTTCACATGCCCATCACCGCCTGCAACAGCAGACATCCCTGTGTGATCCCTGCCATCATCCGCTCAGTGTTCTTGGGACTCAGTGCTCCTACACCACCAATGTCTGGCTGGATGCAGCTGATGCTCTCTGGGGTGGTGACCCCCACTGCTGGCGTTCCAAGTGAGCCACTTCAGGGCCAAAGCCTTAAAAATTAGAATTTGGAGTTTATTTGTTCCCTATACTCCTGTCTGCCTGTGGATATGCGGGTTCATTCTGAAAAAGGACCCTGTGTATCTTGCAGCTTCCTATGTTTAGGGAACAGCAGTCTGGAGTTCAGGGAGCTCCCAATGCAGGTAACAGCCATGGCTGCCTTGGGATTGGAGTCCAAAGCCCCCAAGGCTGGAGGTCCTATGGACCCAAAGGACTGTCTTCTCCTTCCAATTCAGCTATTTGCTTATTCTCTTGCTAAGCCCAGACCGGAGGGACTTGGGGCTCAATTTAGCAGAAGGCAAAGCCATCAACCCACAAATGAGGGGGTAACTTTTCCGAGTGGGAGTCTGCAGGGACCCCAGGGACACACGGGGCTGCTCCCAGAGGGGGCTTCACCCAGCACGCTGCCCCTGCTCACCTCCACGTGTCACACACCCCTGCCCACCACGCTGTGCTCATCAGCTCCATCACTCTGTGGTGCCCAGGCTCATGCTCACGGCACCAACCATCACATCTGAGCCTGGAGACTCATCCAAAGGGGCCACAAACTCCTGCAGGAGGGAAGGAGGGGAAGAGAACCAGGCAGGCGGGAGGGAAGGTGCTTTAATGAAGCATCCAGTATCAAACCATTGAAGGATTAAAGCGAGGAAGGACTAGGATCCTCCACAAAACCCCAGTCATTAGTGAAGCCCGAGGGTAAATGCAATTGTTTTCTGGTTTTTTCCTGTCTTTGATGACCCAGTTTTTTACTCTCATCAGCACCAGGCTTGTGTTGATTTTTAAATATGCTTGGGTAACTGAGAACATTAACTATTCATGATCTTATCTGCAATAGCTGTTGGCTCTGACACTGTGCCAGGGAGAGCTGAACTTGCCAGGGAAGGCAGTAGCTGGTTTTTCCTGAGCATCTTGTTGAAATGATCACAGGAGTGGGATTCCAGAACACTCGTGGATAAATCAAGGCTTGTGGGGCAGGTTAGGATCATTGAGGCCATTCTTCTGCAATTGAGGTGGCTTGAAAATACTTAAGAGCACACAAAAAAGCTGGGATCTGGGGAATGCTGGGGATACTCTGTATGCTTCAGCTCTGGGGAAACTCCAACATGGTTCTTAAGTAGGGGATCCTCCTGAGGTGGCAGGTGACTCTGCTGTCCCCTGCCCAGCCAAGTACTGTCCTAGTCCAGGCAGAGGCTGGAGGAATCCCTGGTTATCAGGAATGTGAGCTGATAAATCACAGAATCATGGAACGTTTTGGGTTGGAAGGGACATAAAAGCTCATCTCATTCCACCCCCTGCCCATGGGCAGGGACACCTTCCAGTAGACCAGGTTGCTCCAAGCCCTGTCCAAGCTGGCCATGGACGCTTCCAGGGATGGGGCAGCCACAGCTGCTCTGGAAAATCTGTGCCAGGGCCTCAGCACCCTTACAGGGAAGAATTTCTTCCTAATACCTAATCTAAGCCTTCCCTCATCAGTTTAAGGCCTTTCCCCCTTGTCCTGTCACTACATGCCCTTGTGTAAAGTCCCTCTCCAGAATAAACGTGGAAGTCAGTGTGTCTAGGGTGGGGGGAACAAGGAACACGCAGCTCCTGGGCCCCTTTTGCTGGGTGTAAACATCTCTGTCAGCAAGAGCAGGGGATGAAGCAGCTGCAGGAGCTCAAGTTAACCTGGGAAAAGCTACACAGTGCTGAGATCTGGGAACAGGTACAAGAGTTAAGAACACAGGACAGAGTGCAGGAGAACAAAGGTGATTCATTATCAGAACATCAACCAGCAGAAGAATGCAGTGAGAGAAAGAGAGTGAGTTACTCAAAGGAATAAAAAGCTCACACTGGTTTTCAGGAGGGATTGGGCTAGCAGCACCTCCTGCAGCCGGTACATGGGAGATGCTCCCACCACCTTGCGCTGACAGTTCATTGCTGGAAAGAAAATCTCCTTTTTAGAGGATCCAAAGTGCAGGAGGACAGCATTGGAAAAGCGGGGAAAAAAGTGTGGGGAGCACAGTGATCTGCAAGGCTCCTGGCCCAGAGTCAACACCACCATGGAAGAACTGCCCCTGCCCCCTCCCCCCCCC
>VZRV01004817.1:225794-252162 GCA_013398115.1 Falcunculus frontatus | reverse complement strand
GAAAGGGTACAGCTGTTTCCTGCAGGAAAACTGAAACGAGAATCACAGAATCAGAACATGGTTGAGATGGAATCACCCTCTGGAGGTCACCTTGTCCAAATCTCAGAGTCCCAGGACCATGTCCAGTTGGCAAAGTTTACTCTTTTTTCCACTATGAAAACAAAATATCATAGGACAAAATACAATTATTCAATTTGCAAACTAACAGAGTTACACTGAATGCTCAATGTATACAGCATTTTATTGATTGGACGTATGTTACAATAGACAAACATATATTACATACGCTATACAAAATATACATTCTGATGTGAAAAAAATATAAATAGACACTAGGAAAGAGCAAGAGGGAAGAGAAACAGCTTTGCTCTTGCTGCCTTCTGAACCCTCAGTTCCTGTACCGGTAGTGCTTTGGCATTGATTGAGGAAATTGCTTGTTTTTACTGAAAAAAGAAAGGCCACTCTGTCCCCTCTGCAAAGGGGAAAGAAGATGCACATGATTTTTTCCTCCAAGTCTACCAAAGAAATTTTTCCACAGTGCAGCAAACTGTCACCTACTTACAAGCATCAGCTATTTACAACCAGCTTATGGACTTTGAATGCTCATGGAAGTATGTAAATGTCTTAATTCAGGATGGCAGCTTTTATAGGCCCCTCTCTCACAGAAACTGGAGCAGCTTTAGCTACACTCTGACAGCCAGCACAGTCCTGGTGCAGACAGCAGTGATTTTAAAGCCCTGGTCCAGGCCAAGCACGTCTCACCTACCTAACGGGAATTCCCTTGCTCCAGGGAGTTGTACCCCAAGTACTCCCAGGGTCTGGACATCGCCAGCTGCACTATGACAGATCTGTGCGAGCTCAGCTCCTCTGAAGAGAAAGGGGAGTGAAAGAAAAAGGAACAAGCGTTTGCCAAATGGTGATGAGAGACAGAGCAGCAGCAACAGGGATGCCGTTTTCCCACTCCTGGGAATCGCACATGCCAGCAGCGCCCTGTCCCAGTAGCCTGAGTGACCGGCTGAGAGAGAGCCCAAAAGGATAAGGCTTTGCTGCTGCTGAAGTTTCATGACATGACCTTTCTCATCTGGATTTAAACTGACAGTGCTGGGTCCCCGCAGCAGGAATCACTTTGGATTCAAAGAAGCACCGTGCCTTAAATGCTGTCTGAGAAGGAAAAACCTGAAGGAAATAAAACCAGAAAGAAATGAACTTAAGATTCCTTTTTTTTTTTAAGTTGTATTAAAACATTTCACCTGTCAGAATCCAAAAATTTACACACCTGTGTTTCTCTCTATTTTACCTAAAGGTCAAGGACGATTGGATCCCCTTCCCACTAAAGCTGCTGGCTACCAGAGCAGCCACGCTGGCTTTGAGAGCATGGGAAGAGCCCTTGAAAAGACTTGCTCATTTGCAAAGATTTGACTATTATTCCTGTCCGAAGAGCTGTGGGAAAAGCATCATTATGCCCACCCATGTACTCAAATACTTTACCACAGTCTCTAAATTCAGCTGTGATTCTGCACGACTACACCTGACACTTGAGTCACAAACCCTTCAGCCAGGAATGGATCAATGGGAATTCTCGCATTCCTACAACTGAGCTGGGCCAAAAAGGGGTTTCTGTCTTTATAAATATACCACACAGGTGGTTTTATTTCGGTACAAATCCTACAGCTCCAAAGCAGGCAGCAGTGACCAGGAAGCACCTCACTCTGAAGGCGTGACCACAGAGCACAATGTACCGGCTGAAAACTCATCCCTGAGGCGTCTTTTAACACCTTCTACAAAAAGGGGCATTTTCCCAAAAGAAAGAACTTTTCAGGGAGTCTTTATAATGTCATTGTTCTTCCTCATTTTGTCAAGCACATCTCACTGGAACTAGAGTCTGAGCTTCCTCTGTCTCAGCAAGATTTTTCAGTAGCAAGGGGTTCCCTGCATTGTATCATTTCTCATCTGTCAAATATTTAAACATTTTGGCCACACTAAGATTTAAGGGAACTATTAGTTCAACAATTTAGCCTGACCTTTTACAACAGAAAAGGACCAGTGTTTTAAACTCCATATGCCTTTGGCTATGCAGAATAAATAAGTATTTATCAAGTGCTCTCCCAATTTACCTCATGCTTTTCATCACCATATTCTTTTAAAAAGTTCACTTAACTGTCAGCTAGGAAAAATACCGAGACCCTCTCAACATACACAATATGAAGGGGTTTTTTAAAGGTAAAAGCTTAGATAAACCTTGAAATTCTGCTAATATCATGAAATGGATCAGCTTGCAGCCAGGTCAGCCAGGCACACAGTTGTAGGCAACAATGAAATTCATCAATATCACAGTTCTACCACATATCTATAAGTAAATGCACTTCTTTTCAAAACAAAGATAGCTCTATTCCCTCACAAACAAGCTTTTGGTCCCCCCAAGCTCCCCATATGGCTTGATACGCAGCTGTCAAGACTAACAGTATGATACATACTTTGGCATAATAAAAAATAATTTACATTGCAGCCAACACATTTATATGCTTAGCGTATACAAAATATTTATAAATGTGAGTTTATTTACAACTAGAGTCCATTATTCATAGAAGAAAACAAGCCTCAAACTTAGACTGGTAACAGACACCTGCCAACAGCCTAAGGAAGGAAAAGCTGGCCAAGAGTTTTACGTTTAAGAGCTTACAGTTCCTGGGGAATTCCATGAGGAGGCCCTGATGGTTCGTTTCCAAGCAGACAAAGCACTGTGAAATAGCTACACACGTTCTTGAGAGCTTTCCAAAGCATGCGCCACCACAAAGGCTGCTTCCAGCCTCACACAATCCATGTTTTAATACTATTTTTGTAGATGGCACTAATTATCCACATGTTCTCTGGTGCACGTTCCCATTTTCCAATGGAGAAATTGCAGAAAAAAGGGCATGTGCCACCTCCTCCAAGAGAGTCTGACTGTTTAGTAACTGCAGACATACACACGAGCATCTTTGTCCTTAGGGTTAGTCCTGAGGTAGTAAATACAGTCAGTCAATCTGGATTTGCTTTCAAGGCTTTGTGAGTGTTTTATGTGGTTTCACTGTGGTCACGAATGTTCCGTGTCCTGTTAAAATCCAGATTCTGCTCCCGCAGCCTGTGGCACGGTCTGGGTGATGCCTGGTCCCGGTCACTGTTGGCGACACCGTCGCTCCGGAGCAGCTGCGGGGCCTCATGGGCCAACGGATGGTGCAGGAATTGCGGGTGAGAGCAAGCCAGTTCTTTGCTGCCTCCCCACAGAGGAACCTGGAAGGGCTCTGAGGGATAAAAATTAGAAGATGAATGGGAGGAAGTTCATAGAATCAAGGAATATTCTAAGTTGGAAGGGACCCTCAAAGATCATCAAGTCCAACTATCGGCCCTGCACAGACACCCCAACAAATTCCACCCTGTGCCTGAGAGCATTGTCCAAACACCCTTTGAGCTCTGGCAGCCTCGGGGCCATGACCATTCCCTGATGAGCCTGTTCAGTGCCTGACCCCCCTCTGGAGGAAGAACCTTTTCCTGATACCCAATCCAAACGTCCCCTGACACAGCTCCAGCTGTTCCCTCAGGTGCTGTCACTGCTCACAGAGAGCAGAGATCAGTCACACTCAGATTTTAAATAGATTTGAGCTCTGTGACTCGGCAAGAACAGTAGTTCTGAACTGATTTTCTCTGGTTTTGAGAGTATATTTTACTGGATGCTCTCCTTTTCCAGCAATCTCTTACAGTAACCAGAAACACACAGAGCTTCAGAGTGAATTTTTAAAAAGGTGATCTGGAAGAAAGTCAACAGAAAAACAACCAATTTAGGGAGTTCTTTGAACTTCAGGCCAGCTCAAACAGAAAGGCTATTTGAATTCCTTATGTGAAGCTCCAACTTTTGGTTAATATATGCCCTTGAAGTATAAGCAAAGGCTCACATTCCACAAACTTAAACCTGCAAATTAAGAAATTCCATCTTTTTAACATCACGCTCTTCAATCTCAGGTACTGGATGCAAGCTGTTGTTTGATGATGCAATGTGGGCATTTGGAGAACAAGTGGTTAAAAAACATGGGTTACTCCACAAACTACTGGCACTTGAAGGATTCGCTGTGTGTCGATAGTGAAGGGCAACGCAACGAAAGCCAAAGTTATCAGGGAATACAAAGCAACAAAAGGAAAAGTAGACACTCACCAATAATCTGCTGGGAGGAGATTTTCTTATCACTTTTTTTGTCATGGTTGGTAAGGAAGACGGGCATGTCTCTGTCTGCTAAGAGATTATCCAGAGCACTGGTTTCATTCTGGGTGCGTGTTGTGTACATTTCCTTGGGCATCTGCACCATGAGATTTGGGAGTGCTTGATCCAGGGGGTCCTCCTCGGTGATGAAGGCATAGGGACAGTACTCTCGGGTCTGGGAGTAGATGTTGGCATTGTCATAACAATCTGAGCAGATCACCAATGGTGCTCCACCACCTAATGAACACAATAGAAAAATAAAATACTCTCAAAAAGGATGAGGATGCCAGATTTCCACAGGTTTTATGTCCTGGTATGATGATTTATTACAGCACCACAAATCGAAGGACCTTTTTACAGTTAAGGGAGTAACAGAGTACTTGGCTTGAGAGGTCACATGAGAAACTCCCCAAATTTCCCTCACCCAAATTCTCCACAGCAGTGCCCTTCTGAAGCTGACCAGGGGAACCATGGACATGTTCCCCTATTTCATGGGCAAAAGAGTTCTATGCAGGTCCAGCCAGCTTGGGCACCAGGCTGAAACAGCCTTGGGATTAAACCAGGATACCCGCCCACATCCATCTTGGACCTCACTTGTCCCTGCATGCCCACACACATCAGAGCTGATCATAAACTGGTCACTGAGATGAGCTGCTTCTCAACTCCTTCCTGATACAGACTCTAATGCAGTGGGACTGGACTGGAGAGGTCATGGACAGGTGAGCAAAACTTACACTGAGGATCAATTTTCAAGCCAGGCTATATAATGGGTGACGAGTCCTCCGTATCTTGATGGCAAAGAAAACATCTCTGTAAGCTCAATGACATGAACATGCAGAAAATTGTCCACACAAGGTAGGGAAATAGTGCAGACCCCTTAGTTATGATTGTAACAAGACAACTACATGTCTGGCAGAGGCAGGAATTTTATACCAAGGACAGGAGGCACAGCTAGTCATCTTCCAAGCAAAATCTGTTTCTACCTCTTCTGCCTGGGCTCTTGAGATGCCAAAGGAAAGAAACAGGATAAAGATCTACCTTGACACTTAAGCTGTGAGGACGAGACTGTGCATTGGCATCCTGCTGAGGCACTGGTAACACACCTGAGGGCTTTGCTTACCATCTGTGCCTTTGTGCACGTAGCTGCCAGCTGGAGGCATCAGCTGCTGATGGCTCCCAGCCTCCAAGTTACTGTAGCCTTCCTGAGGATCAGACAGTGTTCCTTGCGAGGACAGGTAGCTGGGAATATCAGCAGGTAGGTTCATCTCCTCTGCAAGGCAGAATTAACATTGGCAACATTTAACAGTGTGAAGATTTCAAGGTATTACCAGCACTATTCCCCACATTAACAAGAACAACCAGAATTTCAATTCACTTGTAGGTATCTTTTTTCTACCTCAGTAATTACGAATCCAGATGGCCAGCTCAAAGCTGACAGGGCCAGAAAGAAAATTTACACCTATTATTCCAGGCCCTGAAAATATTCCCTCCTGAACTTTATTTTGTAGGACAAATCTAGTGTATAAGGAATAGAATTAGCACACTTCTGGTATTTAAATGAACCTCTAAAATGGATGAATTTGAGCAAATCCCTGAAGGGATTTTGGAAGGAAATCTTCAGTTCTTTAATCCTATCCATTTGTAATGAAACCAGAAATTTCAAGTGTTTTGAAATAAAAACAGGACCAAAGACTGTTGCTTTTACACTTAACCTGTGTTAGTGATGCTGTAATCTTCATTCTTCCTCCTCATGTGGTAGATGACGATAACCCACACCAAGGACGTTCCCACCACACAACACACAACAACGATAATCACGATCCCTACTGTTGTCCAGCCGTCCTCCTCATGGACAATGGCACTCTGGGAAGAATCACAGTTGGGGGAAGCCAGGACATTTAGGTAAATATGGCCACGCTCAGTGCCCAGCGTGTTGGACATGATGCAAGTGTACTTCCCAGCGTCCTCCAGTCCCGCATCCACTATGATGAGGAGCTGATTTGCTGCAGCGAAGAAATGCCGCTCGGTGACTGTCAAGGGACCATCGTCCTTGGTCCAGTTGAGGCGAGGGGCAGGACTGCCACCAGCTATGCACTGCAGGACAGCAGTTTCACCTCGGGTCACTGTTCTGTCCTCCAGGGGCCTCATGAAGGAAGGAGTTTCTGGGAAAAAAAGTGAAATTGTAAGATAACTTCAAAGAATCATGGTATCCTATAATCGTTTGGGTTGGAAGGGACCTTTAAGATCATCCTGTCCCATCCCTTGCCATAGACAGGGGCACCTTCCACTAGACCAGGATGCTCCAAGCCCCATCCAAGTGCCTTGAGCACTTCCAGGGATGGGGCAGCCACAGTTGTTTTGGGAAATCTGTGCAAGTCCAATTCTAAATTTGGCCATAAAGTTAAAAGTCAGTGTCTTCAAAAAATGCTGCACTCTGGAAGGAACTGACCTTCCATTATTACTCAGCGTAGTTCACAGGATGGGTCAGCTTGGAAGGGACCATAGTGGGTCATCTGGTCCCACCTCCCTGCTCAAGCAGGGTCATCCCAGAGCACATGGGACAGGATTGCATCCAGACAGTTCTGGAACATCTCCAGTGAGGGAGACTCCACACCCTCCTCTCTGGGCAGCCTGTTCCCACACAGTAAAGAAGTTCTTCCTCATATTCGTGTAGAACTTGCTGTGCATCAGTTTCTGCCCTTGGCCTCTTGTCCCATTGCTGAGCACCACCAAGCACAGCCAGGTCCATCCTCTGACCCCTCCCTGCAGACATGGACAGACATTGATAAGGGTCCCTCTCAGCCGTCTTTTCTCGCGGTCGAACAGCCCCAGTTCCCTCAGCCTTTCATAGAATCATGAAATCATTTAGGTTGGAAAAGGCCTCTAAGATTATCAAGTCCAATCATTCACCACTTGTAAGAGCGACACTACAGTCACTTCATCATCTCCACAGCCTCTGCTGGACTTGCTCCAGGAACTCTGCACCCCTCTTGTCCTGAGGAGCCCAGAACTGGACACAGCACTCCAGATGTGCCTCACTAGGACTGAGCAGAGGGGCAGGATCACCTCCCTGACCTGCTGGCAATGCTCTTCGTGCATCCCAAGATCCCACTGGTCTTCTTGGTGGTAAGTTTGTTACCTGTGACAAAATTTGCTCTAAGGCAACACTAATTACTTGCCTAATCTACACTGCTGGACTGAGATATGCTCCTCAGCTCCCTGAAAAGATCACACCAACTCCACCGGGCAGCTCTGCAACTCAGCTTCTAAAGCTTCACTGCATAAACATCACACCAAGTTCTGCTCTTCGTATTTTAACTTCATTCTCCACGATTTCAACTTGCTACTTACAGCTAAGCTACCCTTCCACTGCAGATGTGCAGGGATCCATCTGCCAGCACAGGCCAGTCACACTTACCCAGCACGGTCAGGGTAGCATTGGCCGAGAGCCCCCCTGCGATGTTCTGGGCCATGCAGCTGTAGATCCCCATGTCTTCCATCTTCACGTTTGCAATGAAGAACACATCGTCCTCAGGCATGACGTGCATCCTCCTCTCTCTTGCAGCAGGGAAGTCTGTTCCACCATCTTTCTGCCAGGAGATCTGTGGGGGGGGGTGGCCCTCGGCAGCACACTCCAGCCGGGCCATTGCTCCGGTGCGGATAGTGAGATCCATGGGGGTTTTCAAGAAAGAAGGGAGCTCTGGATCAAAGGGGACATAGAATCAGCATTTTCTGCAAAATGCTGCAAAAGCTCCACAGCAGAGAAAAAATTCGAAAACATATCTGAAACACTCTGTAAGAGAGATGGGCAGATTCTTCTGAAGAACTGCATAATTTTTCAGGGGTTATTTCTAAGAGCCTTCCTTCCAAAATTTAAATACAGTATGTACAGCGTTCATAGAATCATGGAATGCTTTGGGTTGGAAGGGACCATAAAGACAATACATGCCCATGGGCAAGGACATTTTCCACTAACCCGGGTTGCTCCAAGCCCCGTCCAGCCTGGCCTTGAACACTTTCAGGCATCCAGGGGCAGCCACAGCTTCTCTGGGCAACCTGTGCCAGGGCCTCGCCACCCTCACAGGGAGAAATTTCTTCCTAATACGCAATATAAACCTACTCTATTTCAGTTTAAAGCCATTAAGTTCCTCTAAGATGATGTGAAGAAGATGATTTCTCATGGGAAGAATCCAGGGAAAAGTCTTTGCCACATTTTTCTTTCCTGAAAACAGGGAAGGTAAGCTTCCATCTCATCACCTCTGCTCTGAGGTACTGTGGGGATGAGTGGTCTGCTGACTGATGTGAACATTGTCTTCTTACCTCCCGTTCCCTCAAAATAAATGGAATCGTGATGGCTAAAAATAAAAAAAAAACCTTTGCTTTTGACTTTTCAGAGTTTTTACCACTTATTTTCAGATGAGTCTTCCCCAATTTTACAAACGTGGGAAAGGTGCTGACTTCTGAGGAGACAGCAGAGGGAGCTCTTAGTTTAAAGAATTCCATCTCCAATTAACTAGATGAACAAATGATTGTGTTCTAAGAAAGCACGGGAGATAACTGCCACTTTCAAACCACTTTCAAAAAGTGAACAGAGGCTTTTCATCCACCAAAAAACCAAAACCAAACCAAACAAAACAAAAACAAAAAAAACCCACCAAACCCCCAAAAAACCCACCTTCTTTCCAGGTTTATAAAATGATGTGTGATACTTCTAAATCCCTTTGGGGATCTGCAAGACTATTTTGGGCCAGCTTTAGTGAAATATATACTTGTAGCTACTTTATTGAAGTTTTAGGTTCAGAGTGTTTCTCCTTTTTTACCATTATCACTTACCATTGACAGTCAGCTTGGCTTTGTTGGAATAATTGGAGCCAAAGTGATTGGTGACAATGCACTGGTACTTCCCTTCATCAGTGAAATTCACATTGAAGAGGTGCAAGACAGTGGTATATTCCAGCACCTCCCCACTTTGCTGCTGGTACCTGGCAAAATTCTCAACCTCTGCATCATAGAGGACCTCGCTGTCTTTGCGCCAGGCCGTGGCCATGGGTGAATCACTGCTGCTCACAGCCGTGCACATCAGGGTCACATTTGTGCCTCGCAGGGCTACTGTGGTCTCTGGGTGGACTCTGATCTGCGGTTTGGGGAAATTATCTGAAAAGAAAAGAACGATGATCAGCTACTTTTTGTCTTAAAAGTTGGATTAATATTGCAAGAAAACTCACTCAAAAGACAACGTAAGCAAAACCAAAACTTGGGGAACAGATGTCCTGCTTGAGGTGCATAAATTCAGCTGTTTTGAGCTGGAAATCAAGCTGTGAAAGAGGCAGAAGAATCAGCATTGAAAACAATCAGTGTGGAAGTGCGGTGTAGAGCAGCCCTGCCTTTTGTCCAGCAGTCTGAAACTTGCCATATTTAGATCACACTCAAAAATTCTGCTCAGCTGAAGAGCCAGGCCATCTTATGAAGGACTGAAACTTACTTTCAGACAGTTTAAATATCCTGAAGAGCCTTCAAGTTCTACAAGTACAAAGCATAACATGCTGGCAGTTCACTATCTCATCCCACTTGATGAAAAGTGACTTCCATATCCATTATTTCAGCAAGGACACTCTCATAGACATACACGCAGCTCTGTCAGACACCACCGTGTGGTACCGGAGTGGAGAAGTGGGTGCTTGCACCTACATGATTACTATTGTAGCCTTTGCCACCAAAGCAATGAAAGAATTGCATATACACAAATAACTGTTATAAGACTGCTCACCAGGAAAAGGGAACATCAGATTAATTCCAGGCCTGCCACAGACTTCACCCAGACTCTGGGCAAAGAGTTTGAGACTACCATAAACATAACAAATATGGAGCACCAGAAAATGTGCCAGAGCCTGGACTACTCTAATTTTTGCCCAGAGAAGCCAAGGCTGCCCCATCCCTGGAAGAGCTCATGGCCAGGTTGGACAGGGCTTGGAGCAACCTGGTCTCATGGAAGGTGTCCCTGTCTATGGTAGGGGGTAGAACCGGATGATCTTTAAGGTCTCTTCCAACCCAAACCATTTTATGATTCTATGATATTCTGCTGGTATGGGCAAGAACCAGGAAGAAAGTGCCAAACAGACCTTACAAAGCTAAAGGTAGTCATAAGCAGGGAGAATGGAAGCATAATCCATTTTTAACAGTAAGCTAGATAAAAAACAATGCAGTCTCAACAGCACTACTCCCTCGGGTTAACTTCAGCGCTCGAACACCACAAAACAGAGCGAAGAGATGCAGAATTAAACCCCAAACTCACGGCAGGCTCAGTGATGTACATGGGCCCACACGGGCACCATGGCCAGGACCAAGTACCTCTCCAGCACTACAGCTTGATTTCAGCTACAAGACTTGTTTTACCGTGTTTTTGTATCAGAAGTCACTAAAAATACAAACCACAGACGAAGTCATCAGGGTCCACACTGAGAAGGCTTTGTCCTGCCAACCACTCAGGGTGAGCACAGCTGACATTTACAGCCTGCAGCAAATGGCTCTCACTGAGCCAGTGGGGCAGCCATTTCAACTGGCAATCGCAAAGCAAACTGCTTGTGTTCAACACTCTGCAGAAAAAGGGAAAAACGAAAGAGTGAGTGAAGTTTGTTTCACATGCATATGTGTGATTTCACGCAGCAAAGCAACTTAAAGCATATACATACAGAAACATCAGATTTACAGTATTATTTTACATGTATGGGTATTTATTATAAAATCTTAGCTATTTATGCTAGCATTGATCCCTCTATGTCAGCATTAAAACCTTACATTTCATTTTAATCCTGGAAAATATAAACTCAAGAGTTTCAACTTCTAAAAAACCAATCCCAAAACCATTAAGCCTGTCTTTACAATTATCTCATCTCTCTCTAAAGCAATTAAAAGGAACATAACACTGCAGAGCAGCTCCATGTTTCAAACTAAACACACGTGCCATTAGGAAATGAGCAGAGGCCTCAATTCTCATTTTAAAGCCAGCTGACAAATATTTAAGGCCAAAAGTGATTTGTTTCATACAGGTATCAACTGCAGCTCGTTTTCTCTGCTCCACAGAAAAGCTACTGACAGGAAGCAGTGATGGGTCTCTTCTTTCCTTACCACCTGCTCTCAAAGTTTCCTAAACATTATGTATGAGTATGACTGACTCGAGACAGTCCAACTTTTAACAAGAAGTGATCTGCCCTAAGATCACTCCAGTAATGGGAGAAGGGAGGCACCAAACAAGCCAGGATTCCATCCTGCTTTTTGCCTGTACATATCAGTGACTCATCACTTTTAAAGGACATCAGAGAAGGCAACAAAAGTCGTTAACACCCGAAATTTTCTCCTCACAATGGCAGATCTTGCAGACTAAGTCCATCTGGTCAAGGTTAACTAACGGAATAACAGTTTTAGACCAGATTACACAACAGTCAGAGACTTTATCTCACGGAAAGGACTGCATTACAGTAGGATTAGTCTTGGATGTGAAGGTCACTTCACATTGTACTACTTCAGATGTCTGAAGATCACAAGAGACCCCATCAGCTTAAACATCTGCTGAGCACATAAAAACTCTTGTCTAGCTGTGAATTTTAAAGCCTTTCCCTAGCCCCCAAAAATAGGAAGAAAAAACATAGGGTTTGCTAATCCCCCTGAGAGATTCCTGATGAATTATTTCTTTTGTTCACTGCCTACATGCAGTGCTGAGCTTGCTGCAAAATCATAGGATAGGAAAAGCTTAATGGTTCAGTACAGCAAGAAAAAATTACCTCCTACTAACCGCAACTAAGGAAATGCAGGTGAAGATTTTATCAAACCTTAAATCGAAATATACTGCTACCAACTTTGAGTCGATAATTTACCAGTATTGCTGCAAATAGTTCATGATGAAAGCAGACACACTTCAGACAACTTCAACCAACCATACAATGGCTGAAGGATTCTTTCCAAGGTAGGGCTTGCAAAGAATCTCTAAATAATTGTCCGGAACTTACAGCTCCTTCAGCTGAGCTTGGGCAAAGGCATTTTCTTGGACGGACATTATTGCATTGTTGCTTAAATCTCTGTAAGTTAAGCAAAGAGCACAGTAATGAGTCAGAGTGATTTCATCAGCTGCCTTCAGTTAAATTCTTGAAAATCTGACAGAGAACACAAGACTGAAGTTGACAAATAATTAGGAGTTTTACAGATTAAAATACTTACAGATGTTCAAGTCCTTCAAGACCAGAGAATGCTTTTTTGGTAATTGACTTAATTTGGTTTCCTTGCAAGATTCTGAAAACAAAGGCCCAGAAACCAGTCTGAATGTCAATATGAGTTCACAAACAAGACCCAAAAGAAGTTCCCTATGATGCTTAACTACACTTTTTTTCTAATTCTAGCTGAGATAAAGGATTAAATACAAATTTTTTTTTTTTTTTTTTGCTTAAAGGCTCAAATAATTTTCCCGAGAACAGGGTTTCTTTTCTATTTCCAGCTTAGAGATTTGGGCTAGAAATGTGTCAGAAGATAATTTAAGTCAGGAGGATGAAACAGCAACAAGTAGAACTTGGGAGTGAAGCAATAACTTCCTAATACCAACCTGCTACCACCACACAACTTCCTGGACTGCACCCTCACACCAGGTTATTTGTTATAAGCAACATTTGTAACCACACAGGTTGGAGCTTCCTACAAAGCCCGTGGCAATGGATGAAAAGTGCGCAGTCTAAGTATTGAAAAGTTTGTTAATGCAATAGTGTTTCGAATTGGCTCAAAAATACTTTGTGTTTTGGGGTTGTTGTTTTGATACGCAGTAACTTTGACCCAAACCAAAGAAGCACAGAAGGTGACAATCATCACACAGAGGGAGTGAGGTATTCAATAACAAATGCAGTCAAATACTTAAGCTTAATCTCATCAAATTGGTGCTGTAAGGAAATCCAGTGCTACATGGATCCGATGCTCCTCAACAAGGAACCCAGGACTATATCAAGAGGTTGTGGCACACAAGTGGAAACACTGTGAGAAAGGCTTTCTGCCTCATGTCATTGATTTACAATTACTTAATATTTTGTACTCTCCCTCTCTGCATGTCTGGGAAGTGCTGTCATTCCCCTAGTTTGTAATACATACAGTTTATCCAGCCTGCTGAGTCCCACAAAAGCTTCATTTGCATCTTCTATGGCCCAGGAGATCTCATTGTTCCGCAAGTCCCTGCAGGAGAAGACATTTCTTAGAAAGCCTTGGAACATCATCGTGACCAGGGCTAGTGGTGAGCTGGGGAAGACAGGCCAGGTATGGGGCTCCAGCACAGCATCACCTGGAAGGTCTCAAATCTTTTACAAAATGAAGCTTGTCAGGAGATGAATTTCTTACTTCAGAAGTGCAAAAGGGAAAACTGCTCATGATAAATGCTGCAGCCAGAACCATAAACAAATTCTGCAGCACGACTTCTTGATGTGGCACTTAAGGAAAGCCCCGGTCTGATCAGCACTTGTCATGTGACGGAGTACTTGCCAGGAGCTGGGAGAGGCTCCTGAAGCAAGTTGGTTCATGTAAGGGAATTAACCAATACACCAGCAGCATTAATCTTCACGAGTAACAGGCTTATACCAGCATTAGCATATTAAGGGATTACGCCCAGGTTACAGTGTAGGCCTGCCAGGCACAGCAGGGTGGATTTTCAAAATGAAGTTGATATTCTGCTCACAAATCTCGTTATCAGCTAATGGGATTTCTGATTGACCTCAGCACAGCACTTCAGCCCCTCACGGAGAAGAGAGGTCTAAAAAGCAAAAGCAATAGAGCATTACAGTTTGGAGAGAATTAAATGCTTTTTAGAGAGAAGATGAAATAAATTAACTTGCATTTTTAGCCTGAATGGCATGGACCGAGGCAAGAGCATGTGTTTTGATACCACCATGCACACAGAAGAGTGTGTTTAAAGGAAATCACACTAATAAAAAATAGTCTGCGCTGTGTTCTACCAGATATTCTATGCAACAGCTAGACAAAGCTTCCAAATGAGTCAACTGACACAAACCTAGCTGCATATGCAGGCAACTGCATATGTCACTCATATAAACACCTCTTTCCCTGTGCTAATGAGGGAAAAATGAAGTATCTACTTTCCCTTATGTGAGACTGTAAACTGTGTAGAACACCATTGTGGAAGAGACTGGGATCAACCTCCAGGATACCATCAGCGGTAACACACCATTTTCTTATTTTTCTTACTTTGAAATATAGAAGTCTTGTTAAAACCACACACAGCAAACCTTCCACAATTTGTATTTATACACTTCCAAGTTTAGGACAAAAAGAAAAGAATTTTGTATTTCATGCATCACAAGGTCTGAACAAATATGGCCTTGAAACTTATTCACATTAAATCTTTTCCTCTTTGAAAATTATTCAAGCTAAGGTACCCAACATGGAGCTGAGCTAATAATGACTAGATGAATAATACGCCGGATTTATTTCCAAGTTGCTAATTCTTGTGATTTAAAATACATTTCTAGAATTATCTCAAGGTCTGCTTCAGAATGTTAAGACTGTGAGTGCTGGAGAATATAAATGACAAACTGCTCACAGTATTATGAAGTAAATAATCTGGTAATATGTAAAACTTCCAAACTTCAGTGCTGTTCTTAGATACATCTGTAATCCTAACTTGCAGTTAACGTATAGTTTTACAGTTTATTTTCCTACACTACAGAGTGGCAGGAGCTGAACATACAGAAATATTTACACCAGCCGTAGCACCAAACAACCAGCACACAACCAACAATGGAACTAAAACCACACGGTATCCCTCATTTTTTGAAGTATTTTTACACTCCACTACTCAGACCACTAAGAAAAACGAGTGAGCAGCCCAAAAGAAAAGCCCCTCATTGTGTGAGAGAGGAATTGGCTCCTCATGCCTGGCTGGGCACTAATGCTTGGAGCCTTGTTAATCACCGCTCCCCTCCATCCTGCACATTCCAGCCCCAAAGCAAAGGGCCAGGCCCTCCCTGTTGACGCCCCTGAGAGCCCAGGAAAACCTACTAATTAATCTGCTCTTGTTCTTTTTCATGCTACTCTAAATCTAAGAAATTAGGTTTAATTATTTCATTAAAAGGTTGCATTAAGGTTAACAGAATATGACTGCTTACATAAATCTCTCTGGTGAGTTTGCTTATTTAAGCATTTATTTAATGAGGTGACAGAAGGGTTATAAACTTTCACTCCTTTCTCAAGTACTGTTGTTTAGGATAATTACAACTGTTCAGATCTACTTGGGACAGGACTGGGTCTTTTCAGAAATATCCAAGATCTGCCACGGAAGGTCCTGGCAAGCGCAAGGCTATGCCTTCAAGAGCAAGAAGCAACTCTACATGCCCTGTTATGTTTGTGAGGTTAGCACATGAGCAGGATGGGATAAACCGCACCTTCTACAACACAAAAGGGTTCAGTCCTTGGTTTCTGAGGTTCCAAACCTAAGGAAACCCTCTGGAATAAAGAGCTTCAAGCTCTTTGCTCCACAACTGGCATTTACACAAGGTATCCACACCTCTCAGAACCAGCAGGACACACACCTGAGCTCTCAAGGTCACCAAGTCACTGTTTCTTACCACCTCTAAAATTGAGCGGTTGGTTTGTTTTAGCTGGGCTGGAATTCCGTCATCTTGGCAAGCCAGAAGATTATCAGCCCTACCACACCTGCAGGCAGGACAGCACCAGCAATGATCTCAGGCTTCCACAGTGCAATATCCACGGTCTCTACTTCCAAAAGCTCCACTCAACCTGAAATTGCATTAAACTGAAATTTCCATTTGAAGTTTTCTGTACTTACAAGGTTTGAAGATTTGTCAGACCTCTAAAGACACCATCGGCAATGTGACTAATGCGATTGTCACCCAGGTTTAGCTTCTCCAATAAGCCAAGTCCCACAAAGGCAGATTCCTTGAGGCGAGTGAGCTGATTGTATGACAAGTCTCTGGAAACATTCAACACACACTTTAAAGGCAAGCAGGGGGATTATTTATTAAGATAATATCTGACTTGATTAACTACTGTGTTCTAATTTCTCTAACAGAATACTTATTAATAAAATACAGCATTACCATGGGCCTAGCAAGGAAATGGAGTACTTCCTTCTTGCCAATGGAGTAATTCATTCTTGCCAATCAATAATTGCAACATTCCAAAAATCCCCAATGAATAGCAGTCCTGGACTTACAGCTCAGCAAGTCTTTGGCAGAATTCCCATGCATCTGGGCTGATCCTGGTGATGGCATTCTGGCTAACATAGAGTTGTTGCAATGTCCGCAGCCCATACAGCCAGCCCTTGTTTACTTCTGTTAAGTTATTATGTTCCAGTTCTCTAATGAATTAGAAGGAAAAAACATTTGCCAAACAGATAATCAGTGAAACATCTATTTACAAAATTTCACCTTGTGGATCTCAAAATGATTTACTAACTTTAAGCCTTAGACAACACACAATGATGATTGTTTCAACCCCACTGAAATAAAAAGAGTGAACTAAAGTATATGAAGAACTGAGTAACTCAACACCAGCTGCAGGGATCCAGTGGCAGAAACAAAACTATAATCTCTAGTCTCAAAAACAACTTTTTAAAAAAGAAGTCTTTTGCTAATGTTGCATCACACATCCTTGTGTTCACGCTGTCAAAGTCACGGAGGAAAGAACCCCATGTTATGGGGACTGCAAATGAAAACCAGCAAAAAGCAACTACAGAGGCAAACATTCTTGATCACCATCTGGGAAGAAGCTGGAAAGAGGACCAATATAACGGACTCACAAGACCGGTTTGTGTTGGAAGGGACCTCAAAGATTGTCCAGTTCCAGCTCCCTGCCATGGGCAGGGACAACTTCCACTAGACCAGGTTGCTCCAAGCCCTACTCAGCCCAGCCTTGAACACTTCCAGGAATGGGGAAGTGTATCTTTCCACTTCTGAAATAACCAGACATTACATAAAAAGAATGGGAAAATACTCTTTTTCCTATGATTTCATCAATATCTCAGCACAGCCTTGATGTAAGGGAAGCCATGCAGGACACAACTCCCCAGAGCCATTTTCTTTTTGTTAAAAAAATTCCACAACCAGGTATACTCACAATTCCTCTATATTACCCAGGCCAAAGAACGCTCCATCCATTAGTCTGCTAATCCCATTGCGCTGCATTTTCAAAGATTTTAAGGATTCCAGTCCTTGGAATGTAAGACTTTCCACTATTTTAATCCGGTTCCTTTTCAGTTCCCTGTTATAAAGATGACATTCAAATATTAACACACCTTGCAACAAGCACGACCGTGTGAAAGTCAAGAACATGCTGAGATTAACAGCTCAGCTGTAAATGCTGTTTTGATGTTTTCAAAACTGTTACTTACAGAAACTGCACGTGAGGCAACCTGAAGATCTTTGGTGGAATCATACTAATCCTATTTCTGTTCAGTTTTATCACCATTAGTGAGCTAGATAAGTTATCAAGGCAACCTGCTTCTAGAGTAGTTATTCTGTTGTTACTCAGATTCCTAAGGAAGGAAGGAAGAGGGAAAGAGGCCTTTCAGAACGTAGAGAATTTGATGAACACAATGGCACAAGCACCTCAGAGCAACCACTGATTAACAGAACCCAAGACCCTCGTGAAGTCACATGAGAAATCTGAATTCTGGGATACCAAGCTAAATCCTTTTTCCCAAAGGAGTCAGTGTGAGGAGTTGTTTTTTACTGCCTGTCCATGTTTCAGTTAGACGTGGTTAACACAATGTCCACAGTGATCTACTCAAATAGGGCAGAAATTCTTCCCTGTCCCTGATAGCTTATGTACCTGCACTCTGACAACAGCAGTTGCTGTTTTCCATGTTATATGGGAAAATACAATACAGATTAGTATGAAAACTATTTTATTTCAAGGACATCTGTAGCTCCATTAAGCACTGCTACCAGTTCAAAGCTGTGTAAGGAGGCTGACTTTAAGACACTAACTTAAGAGTAAATGAGGTCTCCAACATTATCTTTGTAGAGCCACGAATCCCAGAGACAGTAGATCTCTCATACTTACAGGTACTTCAATTGCATTCGTGGAAAGGAAGAGGCTTTAATTTCTGAGATAAGATTAGAACTAAGATCTAGATTTTCCAGTGAAAGGTAGACCTGGAGTTGCTCAGCATTTATTTCTGGAATGGTATTGTGCACCCTGAAAAAGATCAGCAATAAATATGACTACCACAACATCTCATCCTCCCAGTTGCACAGCTGAAACAGCAACAGGATTCTGTATATCAACAGTACTAGTGAGTCTCCTGAATGGGACGTGCACCACATGCTTCCAAAAGTGTTAATTCCTGAAGCAAAACTGCAAATCCAAGAGCTATTTGCCACCTTGACATATGAACAGATTCAAATTCTGAGGCCTATAGATGAGCTGGTCCTTGTGGGGAGTGTCATTCCTGGACTGAATCTCTCCCCTTCAAAGCTGCCTGCCTTGGTTGACTACATTTTATTGGTAATCTAGGGTGACTCGATTGTTTAACTAATTTGTATTTCTTTAAAGAGTGCTTACATATTCCCCGATGCACTTTACACGAGCAGTATTTCAAGAAAAAAGATGTTTTCCCGCAATTTGACAGCAGAACGCTAACATGGTTGTCCCATTTGTTAAACAAGAAAAAGGCAAATGAGCTATTACTTACAACGAAAGAAGAGTTATATTGGAAGTTGTTTCTCCAAAATACGGAATTTCACTTAGCTCATTGTAATTCATTTTCCTTAAATAGAGGGCAAAAAAAATTACTGACACTTCAAAGAGGAGAAAAATCCTTCTCTACACCGTAGAAATAACTAATATCAATGCATTTGACAATTTTACTGTATTAATAAGACTTAGTAGTTGACAAAAAAGATTCCCCAAGAGCTTAAATACTAATAATTTGAACAATTTGAACAGTGAAACATGCTAGTTTTTCTCATTTTCATGGATACTATTACTTCTCTTTCATTTAAAATCAGCTATAGCCAAAACAAATACACCTAATTTCTCTTTAAAAATATTGGTCTTCTGATCTTTCATGAGAAAGATTCCTGCTCCCAACACAACAGTTTTACACATAAAATGTGCTGCCAACATGGAGCACCCATTTTTAATTAACTTGCACTGAATATGTCTGCAAGTCAGACCAAGTATCTTGACATGCAATGAAACACTCTAATTAGAATTAGGTAGGACATCTTTAGACTTTGCCATCATAAAAAACAACTTACACTTCTTGGAGAGTATGGACAGACAAATCAACGCTCCAGTTGGATGATAATAAATGATTATGACTTAAATCCCTAGAGAACAAAAAGAAAAGGTATTTAGCTCCTGAAATAAATAAAAAGCCCCAAAACCAACAAACCCAAAACAAGTATGCTTTATTCAATCTCAAGTTTAAAACTGTATTTGTGTATATTATACAGTGGCTCCTTCACTAAAGAAAAGAGCTTGTTCTAGTGGTCACTCACAATAAATGTCTAAACAATTCAATTTCTCTGTTTGAATCAAAAAACTTTTTGTTAAAGCTTCTTGAAAGGAAGATTGTACCTGACCAGAGAATTTTTCCTTTAACCCAGAGCTTTATTAACAACACTTGTCCACTGCAAGAAGGAAAAATTTTGCAGGGACATGAGAGTAATTTCTTACAAAATGCCCATTATTGAACTGCTTCCTGTAGCATGATCCCCACTTTCTCAGCTTTCTGAAGATGCTGACTAGTCAAGGCAGGCTTATTTTCAAGGAACAACATACACACAATTCCCAAACAAGCTGGAGGGGAGAGAACCCTGAGGCTGGGAATCTTACAGAGAGATGCTTTAGCACCAATTGGTTTTACTTATAGGAATCAAATGTAGGAGTTGGACTCTTTCAATGGGCAAGAGTCACTAAATCCACCTTTAATGCTCACACTGGGTGTTGGTGCTATTCCCATTGCTGTAACTTTACACAGTATTTTACTTTTGCCTTGGACTCGGTGCATAAATGCAACAGACAGGTCCATTTCTGAGCACAGGCTGCCCCTAGTCCATGACATGAGTCAAAGAAGGACCAAAAAAATCAGGTCTGTGATGGAAACACGGTCCCAGCCAGACCAGGACAGGCAGATGTCAGTCCAAAAGGTGAAACCAACCCATCCGTGTGACATTTTGCTGGCACAAGTCCAGCACAGAGGTGAATCTCCCAAAGCTCACACCAAGAGCCTGAGTTGTTTTGTCTGAACAGACCTGACACTGCCACTATGCTTGCAGAATGCGACTGGTGCTCTCACCACAGTTGGAAATCTGTTGGTAAGTGCAGGAATAACTGGACACAGCTTATGTCTCTGAGCTATGAAGATGGTCAAGGGGCCATACAAGGAGTGGCTGAGGTTACTCGGCTTGTTTAGCCTGGAGAAGAGACTGAGGTCAGGAGTCAACGGGGTCCGCAGCTTCCTCCCCTTCCTCCCAAGGGGCAGCTCTGATCTCTGCTCTCTCTGAACAGTGACAAGACCCAAGGAAACAGCTGGAGCTGTGCCAGAGGAAGGTTAGGTTGGGTATCAGGAAAAGGTTCTTCCTCCAGAGACTGGTCGGGCACCGAAAAGGCTCCCCAGGGGAGTGGTCAGGGCCCCAAGGCTGCCAGAGCTCAAGGAGCATTTGGACAGCATTCTTGGGCATAGGGCGGGATTTTGGGGTGTCCTGTGCAGAGCTAGGAGTTAGACTTGATGATTCTTGTGGGTCTCTTCTAGCTCAGGATATTCTATGCCAGCTAGTTGTTCCAGCCCGGCAGCAAGGCATCATGTTTCCCTCCCCATTTCCAATTCTGACATCAAGGAGAGAGCTATAACGAGCTATTTTCAGCAAAGCTGTTCCACTCCCTATGAGCTCCTCTGGTAAGGTCCTGCATCACTGATCCTCTTTCATCATTGCTGCAGTAACATGGTACATATTTATTATGGTTAATTTTAATATTATCAGGCAAGCAGCAGCTATGCTGATGCAGGAGACAAAATCAACTTTGCAACCAAAACTACCATTTATCTGTTAAAATGAATATTAAAATGTAAATGAGAACAGTTAAAAATATTTCCATTGACAACCAGGTTTGGACAGCCACAGCACTCACACGCTCCTCTGCTCCTGCAATAGCTTTGGGCCTGTGCTTGACTCCAAATACACCGAGGGCCAAGCTTGATCCTACAAGAATCATTGAGTCCAACTCCTGGCCCAGCACAGGACAAACCCAAAATTCCACCATGTGCCTGAGAGCGTTGTCCAAACGCTCCTTCAGCTCTGGCAGACTATTTTTGATCTGTAAGACCAAAACCTACTAAGCGACAACAAGGACTGACAATTGACAGACTATTTGCTGTTAACTTCCACTCAGGTTCAGCGTAAAGATTCCGTTCTAGCACTGAATTATTAAAATCCTGGGTGTCAAGTCAGGCAATTGTTAAGGTTTTTCCTTTAATTGCATCAAGGTGCAAACTATACAGATAGAGCAGCAAGTGGGTTTGGAAACAAAAAGAATCAAGAGAACCTGGAGAAGAGAACAACTGCAGCCAGTTGCAGAACTGTTGCAGAACTATTCTGCAGCTCTGCTTCCTCAGTACATGTGGTAATTAGGCCAGCCCTAAACGCTAGGAAAAACACAAAAACAACCAAGTATGAACGAGTGTTCCTCAGCAGGCTTCCCACCTCAGGGGGCTGAATGCTCAGCATACCCTCTTCAGCCACCCAGATTCCCCTGAACCCAGCTCAGCCCCAACCTCTGGGCATCCGCAGGAGCCTGGCACAGCCAGATGGAGGGAGAAATGATCCCCAAACCCAGCAGTAGACTTTTCTCGATTTTTCAAACATGCAGGCACCCAGCCAGTGCTGAGCAGTCTAAGCTTGGAGCAGTGGGTTTAACCGGAGTGGGAAGTACTAAGCCACGCTGTTTCCAAAGAACTGGGACACAACAAACGGAGGAAGGAGACAATGGACATGGAAGATAACAACATACCCCTCAAGGTGTGCAGGTACTCCACTGATGAACAAAACCAGGCCATGGGTTCTGAGCCAGACCAACCTGTGTGTCAAGCACAGCTAGCGGGCACTGACATAGATCTTGGAAGCAAGATTAATATGCAAAGAAAACTGAAACTTGACTTTTCTAAGGCTTTCAGGAAGAATATAATAGAACACTTCAGTTGGGTAGGGGACCTACAACAGCCTTCTAGTCCACCTGCCTGATCACATCAGGACTGACCAAAAGTTAAATTATTCAGGACACTGTCCAAATGCCTCTTAAACAGCCATGGGGCCTGGGTGATGAGGACGTGCTAACATCCAGCTATCCCCCCCAAGAAGCTTACCATCTAATTACTAAGTTAGAAATTAAGACTTTAATTCAGAAAGCACAGGAAAGTATTTGTCTGTTATTACTCAGATTTGGACTACAATGAAGTTTTCGTTACAATAAGTTCTTTTTCAAGAAGATGGGTATAGTTGATATTTAAATTGGTTCTGACATTATTTATATCTACATTCTGTTACTGATGCTTTTCTTTTTCAAACAGACCAGCTGATCACAAAATACTGAATGAAATACATTGGCTGATTTTCTGTGTTTAGAGATCATTCAATCACACAACTAAGATTCCTGCTATCCTGGAGAACCAGATGCAATTCCCTTGCTCTGGAAAAGCCAAAACCAAAGAACCCATCCTTTAAGCAGCCTTTGCACTGTAAGTGGGAGGCCCAAGCTGTGCAGAATACAGAGCAAATGTGCAAAATTTGTATTTTAGAGATTCATCTGATATTGTATACAATATCATCTAAACATTCATTTTGAGCTTAAGAGGTACTCATCTCTTGAGTAAATAGAACACACATACTGAACTGATTATGGATGATGAAGATTGATCTTAATTCAGCCAAGCTGAGCATACTGTGGCACTGCAGAGGTGTTGATGCAGAATGCAGGCAGCCAGTTGAGCTCACCCAAAAAACCTATTGTGAACAGAACTTGCTGAACTAATTAACTGATACCTGAACTACTTTTATTCATGGTCTCTCTGGTTACCAGGATATATAAACACACTTACTACTATGGGACTGGAGCCAGCGACCACCAGCATCATGCTTCCCTTTGACCCTACACACAGCTACCCTTCATACAGGGCTGGCATTCCTTGCTCTAAAGAAACTAATGTTAAGAGGAAGACATATAAAAAAATATTTCCTAACTCCTTAACTTCACAACCCTTTTCATGACCCAGCAGGTTAGCCACAAAACATACATAACTTCAGAGGAAAAATGAAGTTACAGTCGCCTGAGTACTTCCATCATGAAAACCAAGTTCTGCTCTCCTGGCTTTATTAAAACCAAAAAGTGAAAATAAAACCAACCTGCACACACACACTGGAAGCACCACCTGCAAGTAATTTGAGAGTTAGGAAAAGGAAGAATTTTTAGTCCTCAATGACAGTTGAAATGGTATCACAGAACTAATAGAGAAAAGCACATCAGGGACTTGATCATGTGAGAAAAATTAGGCTTTGATTAATTTTAAACAGCTGGTATACATTATAGCTCATTTAGATTCAGAACTGCTAGAGTAGTCCTAGTGAAGAAAAAACATCACCCGTGCTTCATGCCAAAATCCTGAAAGCCACAACAGATGACAGATAAAGAATGGATTGAGAGCAGCTCTGGGGAGGACCTGGGGATGTTGGTGGATGAGAAGCTCAACAGAAATGTGCATCTGCAGCCCAGAAACCCCCTCCAAGTCCTGGCTGATCCCCCAGCATAAGCAGCAGGGGAGGGGGGGGATTCTGCTTCTCTGCCCCACTCAAGAGAGACCCCCACCTGCAGAGCTGCCTCCCATCCTGGGGGAAGCCAACATCAGGAGGACGTGGAGCTGTTGGAGCAAGTCCAGAGGAGGTCACAGAGATGCTCCATGGGCTGGAGCCCCTCTGCTCTGGAGACAGACTGGGAGAGCTGGGCGTGTTCAGCCTGGAGAAAAGAAGGTGCCGGGGAGATCTTAGAGCCCCTTCCAGCACCTAAAGGGGCTCCGAGAGAGCTGGAGAGGGACTTTGGACAAGGACCTGGAGTGACAGGACAAGGGGGGAATGGCTTCCCATTGCCAGAGGACAGGGATAGATGGGATATTGGGAAGGAATTCTTGGCTGTGAGGGTGCTGAGGCCCTGGCACAGGTTGTCCAGAGGAGCTGCAGCTGCCCCATCCCCTGGAAGTGTCCAAGGCCAGATTGGATAGAGTTTGGAGCAACCTGGGATAGTGGAAGGTGCACCTGCTCATGGCAGGGGGTGGAACAAGATGAGTTTTTAGGTCCTTTCCAGCCCAAACCAGTCTACGATCCCCTTACTATTGTTTGCAGCATGCCATATTGTACAGCATAGCACAGTGCTAGCTGTGCTTCTTCCCACTGTACGTTGTGCCAAGCAGCTTTAAACACACCCTCTATCATCTTGAACAAAGATACAAGTATTTGTTGAAGCTTGAAAACTCGCTCTTCAAACAGCATGGATATCATTTTGCGTATTAGCCTCCTGATGAACTACCAACTTCCTTTCCCAGATACTGACAACTTCCCTAACAAGTTACAATATCTTTGTACCTCTCTGAACACCAAAGGTTTCACACACAAGTGTGAACCATTTCTATGCTGAAATACATGTTTTCTCTTAAACATTTCCAATTGCTGATTGTACAGAAAAAGGAGAAAACTACAGACTCTCATAAGGGGCAAGAAGGTGACAAGCTTCCTTAGACATGTCTAGTTTTTAACACAGATCAGACTCTTGAGTCCTGTTAAAGGAATTCCTGGAGTTAACTCCAGTGGTCTGTATATTTATAGTACCTTCCCAACAGGCTTAATTTTCTCTTGGTCTGGAATAATGTCATTTTTACCAACTAGGAAGATTGATAACTCCAAGAGGAACTAAGAACTCTGAGCACAGAAGCATGTTTTCATCTCCCTCATATCCCAGCACCTCTTCCACCCAAATATGCTGTAGACAAAGGTGACAAAAGCAACGGTGACTGTGACAGCAAAAGTCAAGGAAGGACAAAGGCTTGACCTGTGTGAACATTATTTAGCACATTGTCTTACTGAACACTTGGGAGCAGAGACTAAGGGTGGCTCTGAATTGCTTTGTGGGATTTCTTTAGAAGAAAAATGGCAGCAAATGTCATGGGGAGTCCACAATGGTTTAACCGTGGGAAAAGGAGAGTATCACTGAGTTGCGCAGCAGTAGCGGGATGCAGAGGAAACCAGAAGCAACAGGAAGTACCACAACACAGCTGAGGCTGGTGCTCGAAGGAACACTTCCAAGCACAATCCTAAAAGACAATGTCCCAAAGCTTGACTTGAAACAACTTTAAGTCCTGGATTGAATGGCATCAATAAGTAACTTACTAACCACAACCTGCCCGTGCTCCACCCTCCTCTCACTTGTTGCCATCACAGAGTAGGGCAAGACAAGCGTGAAACTGCGCCCCGAGACCTCGGCACACAGAGCCTTCGGGGCTAGACCCTGTTTCTCTCGACGGCGTCGCTGCAGCCGCTTTGCCCCAGCCGCTGCCCCTGAGAGCCAGGCACCACTGCCGGGGCCGCTCTGCCCGCAGCGCTCCCGGCTCCGTGCGAACACCCCGCGGACAAAATCACGGAATCAGTTAGGCTGGAAAAGACCTCCAAGATCATTGAGTCCAACCTCTGAGCAAACACCAGCTTGTCAATCACACCGTGGCACTGAGTGCCACGTCCAGTCGTTCCTTAAACACCTCCAGGGATTGGGACTCCACCACCTCCCTAGGCAGCCCCTTCCTATGACTAATCACCCCTTCTGTGAAGAAATTCCTCCAGATATCGAACCTGAACCTTCTCTGGCGCAGCTTAAGACTATGTCCTCTTGTCTTATCGTTTGTTAGCTGTGAGCAGAGCCCGACCCCCACCTGGCTGCACCCTCCTGTCACGGAGTTATAGAGAGCGATAAGGACACCGAGCCCCCAACCCCGCCGGCCGTTCAGCCAGGGCCTCGCACCGCCCCCGCCGGCGGGCCCCGGGCCCGCATCCCCCGCCTCCGCCAGGCCGAGGCCTGCGCACAGCCCGCCGCCCG
>VZRV01004817.1:205803-225654 GCA_013398115.1 Falcunculus frontatus | reverse complement strand
CACGGCCGGCCCCGCTCCCCGCATCCCCCGGCCCGGCCGCGCCGCCCCGCCCGGAGCCACCGAAGCGCGCAGGCGGCGAGGGGCGGGGCCACGCCGACCGAAGGCAGGGTCAGAGAGGGCGGGGTGTGTACCTCAAGCCCCGCCCAGCACCGCCGGCATCCGCAGCGCGGAGCCCTCTCGGGCAGGGAGAGAAGGGGCGGAGCCACCATCCCCACCCCGGACCGCACCATTGGCCTGCAGGCAGCCAGGGGCGGGACCAACGGTGGGCGATGCTACCACAAGTCCCTCCCCACCCACAACTTCAGTTTGAAGGTGTAAGGGGCAGGGTCAGGAGAGCACAAGCCTCACCCTGTCCCAATAACAACCTCAGCTTGCAGACGGTGGGAGCGGGGGTCTTTAGGAGCTTCGTTTCATCCGTTTGCAACGTCAGCGTGTTCTGTCAGCCTGTCCCTGGGCTGTGGGTGCAGCGCACCTGTGCTGAGGTGTCCCCTCACAGACAGTGGCCCCAAGGCTGTGCGGCTCCACTGGCACCATGGCCTGGGTCTGCGCTCCCACAGCCGGCGTGAGGGCAGACAGACCTGCAGGGCTTCACCTAGATCACACCCGGGCACCGCCAGCGCCCAGCGTGGCTACTAACACCTGGGCACAGACCAAACCACTGGCTGTGTGCCCAGCACTGTGTGCCCTCTGCAGCCCCTCCATCCCATTCATGTCCTTGGGGTCTCAGGCTGCTCCCATACCCCACTGCTATGGCCATGGCCTCTGGGTTGGCCAAGATCACAGAATCGTTTAGGTTGGAAAAGATCTCCAGGTTCATCGAGTCTAACTTATGACTGAATACCACCCTGTCAACTAGACCATGGCACTAAGTGACACATCCAGTTGTTCCTTAAACCCCTCCACAGGCTCCATCACCTCTCTGAGCAGCCTGTTCCAATGTCTAATCACCTTCTCCGTGAAGAAATTCTTCCTAATGTCCCATCCAAACCTCCCATGGAACAGCTTGAGCATTTCCTCTTGTCCTGTCATTTGTTCCCTGGAAGCAGAGCCTGACCCCTAGCTGGCTACACCCTCCTGTTAGGGAGTTATACAGAGTGAGAGTATCCTTTTCTCCAGGCTAAACAACTCCAACTTCCACAGCTGCTCCTCACAGGACATTTGCTCCAGTCCCTTCAGCAGCTTCACTGCCCTTCTCTGGACCCAGGTCTCTGGGGAGCAGGACCACAAGAACCCAGCAGGTGCACCTGGGATATGGTGGCAGCTCCCAGGAGGTCTGAGGGGTCTGACGGGTCTCCTGCCCAGCGTGGCAGGAACCCAGGACATTGTTCCTGCTGTTCAGTCACTGACACCTCGTGGTCCTGGCACCACCTGAGAAGGGACATGTGTGCTCAGCTGTCCCGGGGCATGGCTGCCCTCCGCAGCTGGCCTGGGGTGGACCAGGCACAGGCACAGTGCCCCCCAGCACAGCCCCGCAGCCCGTGGCAGACCCAGTCCACCCAGTCAGTGTGGGGCTGCAGGAGCCTCCATCCAGAGCAGGCTCAGGTGAAAACATCTCCTCTGCCCTTGGGTGGGGATCTACAGCTTAGCACTGCCCCAGAGCAGGGCAAGCTGGTGCTGGAGCTTGCAGTACCCGTGGTCCTGGGCCAGTCTCAGCCTCCCTGGGTGGCTACAGCATGGCTGGGCAGCAGCCAGGTTCTGCTGCAGCTGGGTCTGGCTGCATGGGAAAGGTGGAGAGAGCTGCACACATCCCTGCTTCTCAGAGTGGTTCAGGGCACAGCTTCTGATGGCTGCAGAAACTGGAATTGGATTCTTGTGGCAGGTGGAAGGAGATTCCCACAGAGCAGTGAGGCTGAACTGCCCTGCCTGTTGCTGCTGATGCATAGGCAAGGATATAAAGCCATTAGAGAGTGTCCAAAGGAAGGCTATGAAGATGATGCAAGGTCTGGAGGGGCCACGTGAGGAATGGCTGAGATCACTTGGTTTGTTCAGCCCAGAGGAGCCTGAAGTCAGACCCCTCATCGGGGTCTGCAGCTTCCTCCTGAGGCCAGCAGAGGTACAGCTCCAATCTCTGCTTTCTGTGACCAGTGACAGACCCAAGGGAATGTCTTGAGGTTTGTCAGCGGAGGGTTAGGATGGATATTAGGAAAAGGTGCTTCCAGAGGGTAGTTGGGCACTGGAACAGGCTCTCCAGGGCAGTGGTCACGGCCCCAATGCTGCCAGAGCTCAAGGAGCACTTGGACAATGCTCTCAGGCAGAGGGTGGGATTTTGGGGTGTCCTGTGTAGGGCCAAGAGTTGGACTCGATTATGCATGTGGGTCCCTTCCAACTCAGGATATTCTTTATGATCTGTGCAAAAAGGGCCGAGCAAGGACAGGGATGATGCCAGGTGGGAATCTGCTGCCTGCATCAGGGTGGCTGCTGGCAGTGCTGTCCCCAGCTGTCCAGGGCCACAGGCTCAAGGGAGCTCAATTAGGAGAATCTGCTCAGAAAAAGTCGAGGGCCCACCACAGGTCTCTCCAACAATTGTTCCTAGTGCAATTTGCATTTATAAGATTACTGCCATGGCAGCAGAAATTTGCATATTAATAGAAGCCAGTCTTAATTGCTGAGCTACTCCTAATGTCTTGGAGCAGAAAGGAGCCTGCTGTGATTCACCAAGCTACAACTGCCTCTGCTGGGGGCCCTGCCTTCTCAGTCAATTTCCTTAAATCTCTCTCTCCTGCTCCCTCTGCCAGTCCCAGTCCAGCGCAGCTCCAAGATCTGTGCAGCTGCCCCCAGTATTTAGACGTGACCCATTTGCCCATGCAGGTCTAGTGCTTGTACACAGAACATCTCCTGTGTGCCCAGGATTGCCCACGATTCCCTCCAGGTGTTTCAAAGCCCAGCCCTGCTGACCGTGCTAAAGTGGGCACAAGCCCTTGCAGAGCAGGTAGCGGTCGCACACCTGGGGGTACAGCTGAAACGACCCTGCTGGAGGTAATTCCAGCCCAGCCATCGGTGTCAGCTGTCCCTGGCTGGGACAAGAGGGATGTAGTGGTCAGGGACTTGCCATGGAAGGACTTGAACATCTCCCTGAGAGGAGTCTTCCCTGTCCCCAGCACAGGTCGATCCTGGATCTTTAAGGCAGGGGCAAGAGGCTTTTCTGCAGCCCAGCCCTGCTCATCCCCCTCGGGCCACTCTCCTCTCCCAGCACCTGGACTGCTTCCCTGAGCATTCCGAGGGGAAGCCTGGGATCCTGCTACAGCAGCAGGAGGCCCCCTGCCCCTGCCAGGAGTATCGCTGGCCTGGGCATACCTCCCCGGCTGGGTGGCAATGGAGACTCAGCGCATCCCATTGCTGTCAGCAGCTTCCACAGTGGGTCATCCCCGGCGAGATGCTTCCCAGGATCCAGCCCAGCATGGTTCCCTCCTTCCTGGCGTTGAGCGGCAGCGTGGGAAGGCTCAGACTGTGCTGGAGCTGAGTCTTCGCCACTGGATGGCACACGAGCCCCGGCGGAGGAGCCTGGGTGGCCTTGGGGTGCTGAGCAGACCGCTGTCGGCTGCGGGCCGGAGGGTGCTGAGAGGTGCGGGGGGGTGCCAGGAGGTGCTGGCAGGTGCTGGGCTCCCAGCCCTTCAGGTCTGCTCCCTCCACGCCGCCCTCGGGACTGTCAGTGGCTGGGTCGGAGCGGGACTCTGACCTTGGCTGAACAGTATCTGCTGCACCTCCGGCTGGGTGTCCAGCCGCTCCTCAGGAGCACGCAGTTTTCTTCCTGACCAGCACTCCCTCCAGATAAGGGCGAGCTTACCTCCCTGCTGCTCGCAGGCTGGAAATTCAGGGAGGTTTTTAAACCTGCTGGCCTTGACGAGCACGGACTGAAACGAGCTCTTTATTTAATATGGTCCTTTGTGCCAACGACTCTGATGGAAGGCAGAGGGTGCCAGCCTGGCCAAAAACTCACAATAAAAATTCTTCTCTCCCCCAAATCCCTGACCAGCCACTTTTCTATCTGCCCCTGTCACACTCTCAGCCGTGTTCTCACCAGCACAGAGGTATCTCTGCATCCCTTTCCTCACCAGGACATCTCCACCAGCATCCAGGCAGTGCAGGGTGGCCTTATGCTGTGGGATGCCCAGTGCTGCGGCACTGGGATGGGGCAGTGTCAGACTGGCCAGGCTGTGGCTCCCCTGTGGGGTCACCCTGCCCTGGCTTCCCCCAGTGCTGCCACCTCATCAGCTGTGCTGCGGGTCCCTGTGGCCTGGCTGTGCCCAGGAAGATGAGCAGGCAGCCAGAGGAAGGGACAGGTTGTCTCTCTGCTGCCCTTGGCCCCATTGTTCTCCCACGGCCACTGTGTCAACAGGAGCTGGAAGAGGAAGCAGGGGCTTAGAAGATGCCAAGACCCCTGCTGCTCAAGGAAAGATAAGGAGGGAGGGGGCATTGACGGACTGCCCAGGGGTGGCGGATGCAGAAGGTTCCCCTGTGGTGCAGGAGAGGGACAGCATTGTGTCCCCAGACAGCTTTCCATGTACCATGCTGAGTGTGGGCAGTGACTGGGGATGCATGGGATGCTCAGGGGTTGGTTTAGGCCAGACATTTAAAAAGATGGAAGTGATTTGCCTGTGAAGCTTTGGAGAGGGCTGGCACTGTGGGGAGGACTCCATCACCCACAGACCCTCCTCATGGCACAGAGATGGCTGGGCTCTGGCTGGGGTTCTTGGAATGTCCCTGTCTTCTCCAGTCCATTCCAAGGGTGTCTGCACCATCCCAGAGCCCTGAGGGGTGGGATGCAAATGGGAGATCCTGGCTGTGTCTGCCCATGGCCCCAGTATCCAGGGCACTGCACTTGCCTGGGAGGAAGGGATGAGTGCCAGGGGACTGGTGGCACTGCTGCCTCCCCTGGGCACCCCCATGATGCAGCAGTCTGCTGTGCACCTGCTCCAGGAGCAAGGCACTAACCTTCCCACCTCCACTCTGCCAACAAACCAGGACTGAACTTTGGACTTTGCCCTTGAAAGGGGTGACAAAGTCCAAAGAGCAGCAGCCATGGGCCTGGCCAGGGCTCACAGGTCTTGCTTGAAGCACACACGGGAGACATCCCACTGCCACAATCTCCTTCCTGGCTCCCAGTCCATGGGTTTGGTGGCCAATGGACCACCACTCTGCAGCTGCCGATGGGCAGCAGACGAGGAGCTGCTGTGCCTGTGTCCTGGACCTCTCCAAGTGCAGTACCTGCACGTCTTTGCAGACACCCATTGTCTGTCTGGGAGCTGGAGCCGAGCCTTGGCACTTCCAGCCACGCGTGCTGGAGCCGGGCACTGGTGCCTCGTCCAGTCCTGTGGGTTTGCCGTAGTGTCTGCTCAGGGTCACATTCACAATGTTGTCAAAAGCCCCCAACACCCCCACAGCCTTCCGAGTGCCCCAAATCCACACCCTCCTGGTCATCAAGTGCTTCTCAGGAGCAGTACGGAGATCTCCAGGCCTGTTTTTCCAGGGAAATCACTGCGACACAATAGCATCTTCAGCTGGAGCCTGGCTTGGCTCCGCTGACATGTAGCCAACACCTACAGCCCTTCCTCTCCCTCCCAGCAGTTTGTTTTGTTTCCTTCGACATTTATAGGTCAGCTGGAGTCAAGAGAGCTAATGAGCGGGAGCATAGCCCCAGGCACTTCCCAGGCTGTTATGGACTAGGGACAGGGTGGGATGGTGATGGGGAATGCTCCAACAGCACACAGCTGGTTTGGGAATCCCTGCATTTCAAGGGTGGTGCAGGTCCAGTTCAGAGATGATGGAATTGACTCGCGGTGAAAGTGAAAGGTGAAGGTCTTCACAGTGAAGGTCTATGAAAAGAAAATTAGGAACAGTTTAATATTTATCACATCAGGAGACCAAACACTGTGCTATATTAAACAATAAAATAGGACTGTTATTTTGTAACCTTTAAGCTCTATTCAGATTTATGTTCTCACCATCAGACCAGATCAAAGGATTTCCTGGGGAATTTATTTGAGGAAGGTTTTTGGGACATACACCTGTGATGCTGCTCTATTGGGGCACTCAGACTATGACACCAGTCACAACTCTTCCTTGTTGTCACTCAGCATTATTTCCAATGCAGTAACCAACCTGCACATCTGTTCTCTGGTGTGGAAAAGTGCCGGATCCAGGCAAGGAGACTTGTGACCTCTCCAGCACCTCCACTAGACCACTGGGGGTGCCCAGTTCAGGGGGAGGTGAAATGTGAAAGCCACCTCCTGGTCCCTTGCTGCTGGTAGGTCCCACTCAGAGGACACAGGGATCAGGCTCAGGAGCCACAGCCACGCATCAAGGGAGCACCAGTTGTGATCACCAGGCCTTTGCCTGCCACCCGTCCGCCCTGCAGCCGCAGCATCTCCTGGCACTGCTGTGGGCAGGAGCTCCTGGAGCCAGCATGGGATCCAAAGAGCACAGTGACGTCAGAGCCAGGACAAAGTCTGGCAGGACACGGAGAGGTGTGAAAGGCGAAGTGCTGTCACATGTGCCTGATCCACGTGATTGCCAGTGCAGGACGTCGCCCACACTGTCTGCCCGGTGCTCTGCACTCGCAACACACGTGGGGCCAAGATGGGGATGTCTCCCACTGTGCACGTCTTCTGAAGCAGGCACAGGAGCAGGGAGAATCATCCGTTCCTGTGGCTATTAGGTACCTGGGACATGCTGCGTGGTGTGTCCCAAGACAATCCCAGTCCCCTGGCATGACCGCGCCAGTCCCTGGTGGGGTGCAGGGCCGAGCGGGTGCGTGTGAGGTGCCTGTGCAGCCCAGCCAGGGCATCGCCTTTCATGCGGCTTTGTCCGCACCATCACTAATAATATCAAGGTGTTCTGCCAAGTTCCTTCCAGCAAACCTATGACTTCATTCAAAGTGACAGGGGACCTGATTTATTATACTAACGAGCCAGCGATAAATAAACATGACCTGAGAGAATCCCAATCCCACAATTCCATTCTTGTTCGGCTCCTTGGGGGAGATGAAAGGTTTCCTACAATTTCCCAGTGCTATCCAGAATCTCCCCTACTTGATCTGCCAAAGCTTTCTCCTGCTGTCGAGCCTGGCATTTGATTGAATTGACAGAAGCGGCTTATTAATTGTACTAATGAGGGGCTCAGCAATATAGAGCGGTGGAGAGAGTCCAGTGTGGCTAATAAAATGCTCAAAGCTGAGCAGAGCATAAGGTCACCGTGTTGCCAGGCTACTGGCTAAGCTGCCTGGAAAACGAATATGTGAACCAGTAGGTGACTCTGGGAAAAATATTGCTCCAGAACTCACATAATTAATAGGACAGTGATGCTTTATTTTCTTAGGAAGAATATAGAGCAGGGAGTGTGCGAGCGCACAGGCGTCGCAGCTGAGCAGCTGGGGTGGCTAGGGGCTGTGGGAGCTATGCTGGGGGTGGGATAACAGGCTCTCCTCCTCTACCGGCCTTCCGCAGCAGCCATTTACTCCTCATCTCAGACATGCAGCCCAGAGCCAGGCTCCAGGAGAGGCCTGAGGAAGGTGTCCACACTGTGACGGTTTGGTGTGGCCTGAAGGGAGATTTTGGATATCTGGTAACAATAGGAGAACTGCCCCGTGTTTGACCTGAGCTAGTTCCCCAAATACCACTGCAGGGAGAGATAAACAAGGCTAATTAGAACTAACGATAACTGTAAATTTGGCAAGGGGATGTTCTCGGGATCTCTGATCTCTTGAGACAGTAATTCCCACTGGGAGTTTACCACACAGCCCCCAAGGGTTTATAGCAATAAACAGTAATATTTTTGCTCCACTAGGAAGGAAAAAGGAAAAGAAAAGGACAAATACTGATCTTAATCTCTTTATTTGCAACTAGTTTTGGAGCCCCCATTCAAGTTCTCCAAATTGCACCTCACCAGGGGAGCTTATTCTCATACCAGACTGTTATCTGAGCAAAGCCCTGGAGCACGAGCCTCTGCCTAAAGCAAACACTGGAAAAAGGTCATTAATCTTTCAGGCTCGTGTGGGACCTGCAGCTGTGGCACTGAGGGCTCCCATGTGCCCCCTGTGCTGTCTGTGAGGCTTCGTGCGTTGCCAGCTCTGTGCTGGGAAGTATCGGCAGGGTCCCTGCACATAGAGGGATCTCCAGGAGTCTGGAGTGTCCCCCAGCACAGAGCTGCAGGCCACTGTGCCATGTACTGGGTGGGCACTGATGTTTTTCCCACTCTGTCGGCAGGAACAGCCTTTCAATCTGCCATCAGCTGGGCTGGGATTGCCTTTGGGAGAGATGGGTTGATGCGGCTGCGGCGGCCAGCAAGTGGCCACTGCTGAGCCACAGAAAAGACACTCGGACAACTCAGCAGAAAGGTCCCTTACAAAATCAGCCACGGTAATGTCAGGAGAATGAGGCAACATGACAGAAATGGCTTTGCCTGCAGATGGGACCATGGAGGATCTATTCACCTAAACAGAGAGGCCCACGGAGCCCTTCTAACTGCTGTGGGTGTCCCTGGCTGTGTGGAGCTGGATCCTGGCCCTGTTCCTGGCCATGGACTGGCTCCTGGGGAGGTGCTGGTTGCTGCCACACTGTCCTGGGATAAGCCAGCTGCCGTTCCCCACAGCAGCAGGGTGTTGGGGCAGGCAAGAGCACAGGGTGCTCCAGACCCACATTCCTGAGGGGGCATGTGGCCTGGCAGTAGGGCTCAAACATCACCTGCAAGGTGGTGGGGTGGGAGCAGAGGTGGAGGGGCAGGAAGGGAGGAAAGGCAGCGTCTCTCCATGCTGTGCCTCAGCCCCGGGGCTGCTGAACAACAGCTGGAAAGGTGATGGGAGATGGGAAGTGTGGGGGGAACGACAGGACACGCTCCAGTTGCCTGTGCCCTGCCCCTGCCAGATCCCGGCAGGCTCCCTCCTGCTGGCACTTCCCTCCGGCCACGGTCTCATTCCTGGCCCCATGGATCCCTCTCCCACAGCTCCCTGCCCTACAGGCTCTCTGCTCTCCCAAGGAGCCACCAGCCCTTCCCTCCCAAAGTCTTTGTTTCCCTTCTCTGGAAGCCAGTGGATCTGAGGCTCAGGTTTCCAAGGCGGCAGTTGGTTTTCCAAGGAAAAGCAATTTCTTCCCCTGCAAATTGCCCCTGTTTTGTTTTGTTTCCTGACTCTTCTCACACAGCCTTGGAAGCTGGGGCTGCTGCCACTGGGGCAGCCCACAGGTGCTGTGGTGGCTCTCCCTGGCACCCAGGGCCACCCCAGCAAGTATGAGCCCCCTGTGAGCTCTGCCCAAATCTTCACATGGATGGGTGCAGGAGCCAGGTGCCTTTCCCAGGGAGCTGCCTGCACCCCTGGGCTCAGCAAGTGCAAGCTGGCCAAGCACAAAGCTGCAGCTCAGAGCAGCCCCCCATGCCAGAGGATGGGTGGACAGCATGTCAGCAGAGAGCAGGGCCAGAGTTAGGGTTCCTGGGCTCCGGTATCCAGATGGGACAGCCCCAGCCTCAGCATGGCCTCAGCCCTGGCTCAGGTGGGATTCTGGGCTTTTTTCAGGCAGAAATGGGTGATATGAATCCCCTGCTCACCCCAGGGGTCCATGTCTGGGGTCACAGCCTCTGAAACCTCACCAAGACTCGTGCAACATTAGGGATTGTACAGAGGTGCAGACTCTGCCCCAAACAGGCTGGTCCATGGATTCCACCCCATAAGCGGGAATTTTGTCTGAATTCCCCCACGAGGGAAGTGAAACTAAAGATTTCCGGGTGTGAAGGCTCAGCCAGCACTGATGCAGCCCACTGTCTGGCTGCCTAGGGTCTCTCGGGCAGGGCGGACCACTCCACAGTATCCTGCCCTCGCCCCCGCTCCCCCCGCACTGAGGGTACCGAAGGCCCCCCTGCCAAGTTCCTCTGCCTGACTCCTCTCGCCAGCTTGAAATTCACTTGGGAAAAAAATACTTAGACTAACAAATAACAACCCTGGCGGCTGGCCAGTGATTCAAAGGCTCCAAAAACGAAGCCGAAATTTGCAGCTGGCCACACTCCCTGCCTGACTTGGCAACAGCGCTGGTGTCTGAACACCTGCCAGGGCCAGGAGCGACCGTGGCGCCCGCAGCGGAGCGCGCCGAGCCGGCCGCGGGGCATCGTGCGTGCCCTGGCACCGCTGCCGGGCCGCCGAATGTGGCTGTACCTGTGCCCCGGGCTTTATTCTCACAGAAAGAGATCTTCTGGCTCCCGGGAGCAGCTCTGCCAGGACAAGGAAAATGCCCTGGAAAAAAAAATGTTTGCAAACAACACTGCTGTTGTGGGAGGCAGGGTGCACGCCGGAGCTCTCCGGGCTCAACACCGCAGTATGCTCAGCATTCCTTCATCCTGTGGACCCGCGGCCAGCCAGACTGGCCCTTCGCCCCACCCTGGGCAGGCTGGTGTCACTGCCTGAGCCAGCTGAGAAGCAGCTCAGCCGGGACGGGTGCTGCCGGGGCGGCGAGGGGGCCGGGGCTGGCTGGGCAGCGGGGTCACCGCAGTGCTGGGGAGTGAACAAGCAGCTAAGGAAACGCAACAGAGCCTGGCAGAGGGTCGGGGCTCCTGCAGAGAAACACAAACTTTGATAATCTTAAATGACACGGAGGCAGAGAGGTGCAGGGGAGCGGCGGAGCCAAGCAGGAGGCTGTTGGAGGGAGAGGGCACTGGGGCTGCAGCCCCTTGGCCTCTGCATGCCCAGGAAGGGGTGTCATGTGGAAAGGTAATTGGATCCCGGGATTTACTCAGTGATACTGTGGATTATTTCACAGCCATCATGTCACAGTGTAATCTCGTTATGGCATTACACAGCCATGTGCACGTGCGGCTCTATTGTGCCCATGGCTGGTGACACATGAGGACCTGCCCAGGATGTACCTTTGCTGAGGCTTCATCTGAGACCAGACAGCAGAGAAGGGGGTCAGTTAGTCAAGGGTGGCTGGTAACAGCTGGGACCTGGGATTTTCCAAGGCACACAAGAGGCTGGGACAGGGTGCCGTGGGTTTGTGGCAGAGGGCTGAGCCCCCGGGTGCAGGAGGAACACTGGCAAATGGCAGCGTGGCCATTCCTGCCGTGGTGGTAACTGGGGCTTGGGTTCTTGCTACCGGCATGGGCTCCGAGGGCAGAGGCAAGAGGCGGCCATGCAGCTTGGAACGCAGCAGAGGTGCCGGGCTGGTTCTGACAGAGCTCAGACATGTAGAGGGAAATTCTTCATCCTGGGAGACCTGAGCCCCGGGCATCCCAGGGGAGCATGGTCAGGGCATCCCACAAGGCAAAGGGGGCTGGGATGCTGCAGAAGACCTGGGAGTGGGGTCTTGCAGCTGCCACTAGCCCTGCAAAAAATACCTCCTGCGAGCCCAGACCACGTGCCTCCCCTCCCGCTCCCTGCACCACAGTTGGCTGCCTTTCCAAAGCATAACAGAGGCAAATCCCGTCTCTGAGACAGTGAAAACACAGCTCACCCCCGCGAGGTGTGTAAGAATAGCAGATGAGCGAGGGCAGGCAAACAGCCTTGACCACAGCTTCCTGCCACAGGCCCAACGAGATGGAGCTGAAGGAGTCCCTATGTCTCTGCACTGGGGCATCTGGAGCCAAATGGGGACTCAGGGGGACTCACGGTGCTGCCTGGAGAGGAGGGCAGCCAGTGCAGGGGTCTAAGACCTTGGCTCATCTGGACTGGTGCCTGAATCCCCGAAGACAGAGGGTGGAAGGAAACTCTGTCATCCTCCTCCTCCCTCATCCCTCCAGCTCAGGCCAGGGAAGTGAAAATCACAGGGAAGCATCGAGAGCTGCCACCACCCAAGCCACGGCACTGGGCACTGTGTGATTAATCATGTTTGGTGCTTGTGCCCTAATGAACTTCCACCCAGAAAGTAAGTATTTGTACCCGGCAGCAACAGGCTTAATCAAAAACAAGCTTTTTGAGTGTTTTTTGTTTGCGCCCAACTGAAACATGGAAATCTGAAACGCTGCAGATCAGCCAACTCTCCCACAGCAGCTTTCCAGCAGGTTAACTTTGAACTGGATGATAACAAATTATCTGCTAAACACACATGTGGAGGGAGCTCAGTGCCAGTGTGTCTGACTTGTCTTTAGCTGCTCCTGCTCTAAAATTCTAATTTTCTTTGACATTTTGTATCACTCAACTTTGCTTCTTTAAGCCTGTAAACCAGGGAAAGGGTAGCAGGGCCTTTATCCTAAGATGAAGCATGACCTCCAGCTTTAAAACAGGAGCTGGCTTTATTTATCCCCAAGCTGGGCTTGGGGAATAACAGAAATGTTTGTTGTCCCACAAAAGACTGGCTTATCATCTATTATTAGAGTGGGAACGGCAATTTGGAATGAGCAGCTTATTAGGCACATTTAACCCTGTTCTCTGAATATGGAAGATCAGAGATTTGTAACTGGGGTTGTAGCAACTATTTTCTGCTAAGGGTTTTTGGAGCCAGCATGGTGCACCCACCCTGTGCCCATGTAGCTGTTGAGCCGTGGGTGGTTGTGCTGCCACAATGGGGTCAAAAGTCAGTTCATGGGGCACCTGCCCACTTGAGGAAGTAGTTCTGGCTTGCACAAAAGACTCATTAAATTGCTTTATGTAACTCCTCCTGCCTGTAGAGCTCAGTCACCGGAGTGTGTGTAAGCCCAACACAAAACAGCACGTGGAGAAGGCTAGTGGTGAGAGCTAGTTTTGATGGACACTTCACAGTGTCCAAACCTTATCTCCAGTAACGTTGACTTGGAAGGCAGGACTTGGGGTCTGTAAATGTATTTTCTTCCCCAAAACAACCTTCTTTCTGCTCACCACTATGGACAACACTGTTTCAGAGAGAGGAGTGGGACCTGATCTAGTGTGTGGCATCTCTGCCTGTCGTGGGGAGGTGGAATGAAAAGATCTGTAAGGTCCCTTCCAACCTGAATGTTTCTATGATTCTATGATTCTGTGGTGGCCTGCAGGGTGGGCAGAGTGAGCAGAAGGGGCAGAGCAAGTAGGGTGGGTGGGCAGAGTGGGGAGACCATCCTAGTGGGATGGGGTGGGAGGAGGGTGCTGACAAGTGGTGGATGTCGCAGTGAAGCAGCAGCTTCCCAAGGACAAGCCACCTGCATCCTGACCTGAGCTTTGCTGCTGGCAGGGCATGAAATCCTGGTCTCCGTGGTAGCAAAAGGCAAAGTCCCCAAAGCCTGTTCTGGGGCCAGGGCTGCCTCCAGCTGTCAGTGTACTTTGGTGGTGCTGAACTTAGGCCTATGTTTGTGCAGGGAGGGCACCTGACCCACTTCAGAAAGAGCCATCTCCAAGCGAGCCAGCCACGGGCACTGCTGCTTGCTCCCTTCTGCCCAGGATCAGGAATGATGCTGGGCTGGGCCCTGGGAGGGAGCAGAGCCTGCAGGGTGTCCTCCCTGCCCGGAACTGGGGCCCACTCCCTGTCAGCAGCAAGCCTGTGTTGGGGCACGCAGCAGCAGTGAGCTCCTCTCTGGGGATCTGTCCTCCAAACAAGTATGGTCAAACAAAGCCGGGGGACAGAGGCTTTCCTGACATTGTCAGTCCAGGCTCTTTGGGAACAGAACAAGAGGGGTTTGGGAACAAGCAGCACAAATATGTATTCACACATGCACACAATAGGTTGTGTGCTCAAAGTGTGGGATGGGAGCGCACTGTGACCATCCTGCCACTGGGCCCTGCCACCACGGGGAAGATGGAAACAGTGACACACTCAGCCACGAAGAAACTGCCAGTGTTGGCTTTCCTGTCTCCCCACTGACCTCCATGCAGCCTGATGGGCTGGGGGCTGGGCATTTGAAGAGACAGGCGGCTGCACTGTCTGGGGCGTTGCTGGCAGTGTGGTGCAGGTACCACCTTTCTCTCTCTTTTCATTACTGGTGGCCTCTGGGGGACTATTTTGGGGGAATGTTCAGGTATTGAGTCAGCTCAGAGAGGGAGAGTGGGGCTGAATGGTCTCATGTGCTGCCATCCATGGGAGCAAGAGAGTTCGAGGCACCTGGGTAGGGATGCCACGGGACAGTCACACAGACTAATGTCCCCTCGGCCCCACAAGTGGGGTCATGTTCACTGCACAGACACAAATGTGACTCCAGAGGTGGTCCTCCTCAGAAACCCAGTCTGAACCACCAGGAGCTCACCTGAGGGCTCTGCATTCCCCTTACTGGTGCAGGAGAATGGGAGCATGTCCCTGCCTTCCTCACTGCAGCTTCTGCCTTTTTTCCCTTACAGTCTTCCAGATATGGAGCAGCCCAGGCTCTGCAGCATGGGGATCTGCACTGGTGCTGGCCTGGCAGAGGGAGAGGGCTCAGTGCCTTCCCCAAGGATGGAGAGGTGCTCAGCCCCAAGGAGCTGCACACATGACCCCAGGGTGACCCTCATGGCCCACTCCACCAGTGCCTTCCTTTCTAAGTGCTTGTCATCTTGGCCATCCCAGTGCAGCTGCACAGACAGTCAGGACTCCCAGGTGGAATGGCAGAAGCAGGCTCCATGCTGTCCATCAGTTGTGCGTGCAAGCCAGGAAATCCCAGCCGTCTGGTACTTGCCAGGCTCCAGTTTAAAAATACCTAAGGAAAATAATCCTCCAGACTCATCAAGGCCAAAGCAATTCTGGGCAGGTTTCTGGACAAATACTGGGGTTTGTGTTTTTGTCTGTTCTCAGCAGGCACTTGTCTCAGCACTCACTGCCTCCCCAGGGACTCATGGGGTTGGGACATCCCAATGGCCATCCCAGCCATATCGTGACTTGGGAGGGGAGTGTCAGGCCAGACGTCCAGAGCGTGCCGTGGGGCAGGAGTGCGTTTAACAGCAGGAGTGGCCCGATAGCAACTGAGGCCATAGTGTGTTTGGGAGTGAGGTGTTTCATGCCCAGGCCTGTGGCACTCGCCCTGGTGAGCGCTCATCTTGTGTTTCAGCCTCCTCCTTCTCCATAACCAGTGCCGTCCTGCTCTGTGGATCTCTGGATTACACACATTCATGTCCCAAAGCACTAAGTGGGTCTCTCCAGTGATTACCCCCAAGCTGGGAGCACTGAGGCTGGCCGTCACCAGAAGCAGCAGGAATAGATGCCCCGATGCTGTGGGCAACCCTATGTGACTGGGTGGTGGGACCAGCGCGGCCAGGGACTGAGAGGTATCTTCACAGGTGTCAGGGTCAGCCGGTCAATCCTCTTGGCTCTTAGGCTGCCTGCAGTCCTTTCCCTTCCTCTTCAGACCTATGAGAGTGCCCCAAGCTCCCCTGAGATGATGCGGGACCAAAAATGTCAAGTACTACAGAGAGAAGCCTGGCTTTGTGCAAAATCCCAAGAAAACAGCTGCTATAGATGCTGCAAAGGAGGACCAGAACTGGAGCACAGCCTGGAGCTCCAGCTCATCCCCATGGTGATACTACCCTGAGCTCACTAAAGGTAGCATCCTCCCAGAAGCAGCCCAGTCAACAAATCCATCAGCAGTGGAAACTGATCCTAAAGATGCATTGTGTGGAGAGGGAGAGGTGCTGAAGTTTGTTTGGAGATCAAGAGACATGGCTAGGAATGCCACCAACCTCTTGACAGCCAGGCATCATGCAAGGCAGGCTGAAACCAGGCAGAAACAGGCTCTCTGGGCAGGGATACAAGGGAGAATGAAATGCAGATGAGGTAGTGTTATTGACATATGAAGTTATTTGGTGCAGGATATGGTTAAATTATTTGCAAAGCCCCCACCTTTTCCTCCCCACCCCAAGAACAGGAATAGAGTCATTAAAACAGCATGTTCTGGGACAGTGGAGATCCCATGGGAGAGCTGGACACTGCGAGAAATACACCCACCGCTGTGGCCTGACCCGGTCCCCTCGCGTCTTGCCTCAGGGGTCCCCAGCTCTGCCAGAAAGCTTTTGGATAAAGATGATCCCAGCATCTGGTGTATGTAGCAGAACAGGATCTTGTGCTGGTCAGACTGGTTTGGGTGACCCCACCTTGAAGACAACAACAGTGTGGCTGGGATGCAGTTGGGTGTTCATGCAGCAGCATCACCTCTGTGTCTCCTACAGCATGTGGTGATGCTCCATTCCGGTGGGCTGTCACTCCCTGGGGTGACATTCACCCACCAAGTCCCTCGTGCCAGAGGAAACATCAGCCCCTTCCCTGGCCTGCAGGGAGGCACTGGCAGCACTGGCTACAGACCCTAAAGGATGAGTTAGTTGCCTGCTTGAGTGGAGGACTGGTGCTGCCAAGACGTGCTTGTGAAGCAGCCAGCGCTTGGGAAACGAGGAAGAAGAACATGGAAAGAACGTCACTGCACTGGGAACATATGGGATAGCAATCTGCTGGGAAGGACAGCAGCCCACATGCTCCCTGGAGAGAGAGCAGAGACCCTCATGAGCGAGTCCTCACAGAGCGTTGAATTGGTATTGGAAAGGACATTGAACAGCCTCACTTTTCTCTGGGTCCAGGAATGGAGAGGCATGAGGAACAGAGATACTATTTCTTGCACCAGATAAGTTCCTTGGCAAAAGGTGACATGCTTGTGCAGGCTGAAGCATGAGGGCCCCATGGAACAGAACCAGGGAGGCCTTACCCCAGAGGATGAGGAAGAGGCACAGTGCAAGGGACAAGGGAAGACTGCAGCAATGGTGACATCTCAACTTTTGCCATGTGGTCTCCACATGGTCAAGGATCCCTTATTTCTAGGCAAGCTCTCCAAGGAGAGGATGCTTCTCCTGGCAGCAAAGAACAGGAGTGGCAGCTGCTGAGATGCAGCTGGAGCCAGCACAGCCTTCTCTTTCTTAGGCAGGATGCAGCAAAGCCAGGTCAAAATGCAGCAGGCAAAGTTCTCTACAGGACACAGTTACCCTCTTCCCATCTGGAACAGCAGGACCAGCTGACTTGCTGCCACTTGCCTCTGACTGCCACCACCCCACACCATCCTCCTCACTCCCTTTCCCCTGGAGCTCACAGGGAGGTGGCAGTCCCTTTTGGTCAGGGCTCCTGAGAAAGACTACAGGAGATTATCCTCTTTCTGCTGGCCTCACATCATCTCATGACCCAAATCACTGTCCGTCTCACCACTCACTGGTCACACTGTGCCCCAACAGCTGATTTTGACAAGGAATTATCTCCACAGCCACTAGGTAACAAGTATGGAGCGCTTCATGCTGGCAAATGCAGGTCTCTCTGACATGGCTACAAGTGTCAGGATCCAAGGGGGATCTTTGGGGAGACACAACCGTATTAAGTGCTGGTCTGCATCCCTGGGGGATGTGTGTGTGAGCCTGACACAGACGGCAATAAAGCAGCAATGGGAGCCCAGACAGGTAAAAATTGTTGACCTAAATGAACATAAAAATAAACATAACCACAGAGGTCTTCCATGGAGTTAGTGGCCATTTTGAACATCTTAGCAGGCCCTTTCTTTCTAAGGCAGATTATTTTCTAAAGAATGACAGAGGCCATTACAGCAATACATCCCTGAACAATGTTGTGCCTATATCATCCATGAAGGAGAACTTGCACATTCCGTGAGGACAGTGATCTGATGCCTTCTCTTCCCTATTCATTGTCACAGGGTAAACTCAGAGCCTGGAAGCTTAGTTGAAGTGAAATGTGAATCCAAAAGTTCAGAAAACCCTTTTCCAAAGCCTACTCAGGAAACTAGGATGGATATCTCAATAGAACAGACTTTCCCAAGAGATTTCTGATAATTACTGGATTTGGACTCATGTTGTTACTTCTCTTATCAAGCAGGACATGCGTATTCATGACAGATGAGGACTAGACTTTTACATCTGCTAGAGACATTAATTCCAAGAGAAATCAGAGCTAATTATTATGTTTTGAGATTACTAGAGGTCCTTAGTGTTTACAGTGGAACACAGAAAACCTGAATTTGTATTGCTCTGCTGAGGCTTCTCTCACATTCTGGAAATGAAATGGTTTAGCTGTCCCGGACGTTGAACTTGATTAGTGTCCACAACGAATGCAGTCAGAAGCAGGACTGCAAGGCTGCTTAGCATTGCTTTTCAAGGACAGCTTTGTTGCCCAATATCCTGAAACAATATCCTGTTTTCCTCACAAGAAAAAAATTCCTAATGAGATTAATATTAAATCCGTCTTTTAAAGGAGACAAAAATGCAGCAGCACAGAGCAGGAAGGACTCCTTCCCATTTTCAGTAAGATGGAGAAGCAGCAAGAGCAGCAGGAACAGGAACATCAGAGATGTCCTGCAGCTTCTCACCTGCCCTTCCAGCCCATCACTGCTCTGGCAGCTCCCTGCTCACTTGAGCTCTGCCATCCCTGGCCTCCTGTTTTGCGCATTGCTCTAAAACCCACACACTGGGGCATTGCACATCAGTGCCAGGTGAAGGACGTGCTCTCTGGCTTCGTCCATCCCAGCAGCACTGGGTCTTCTCAAAGGAAACTGGAAGACCGTGTCCCAGCTGGGATCCCCCACAGCACTTCCCAGTGCTTGTCCCCAGCGGAGCGGAACACTTGAGCCTAGGTAGGATCTTAAAGAACAGCAGAGCCAAGTGGCTCTGCATGATCCAAAATCGCCCCTTTGAATTGTTATTTACCTTGTTGTCTAAGCAAAACAGAGTGCAGGCCTCTCCCTGCTCAGTCACACAGGAACAGATGGATCAAAGGATCCTCCCACCCACTCGCTCTTTGGGTTATGGTGTCTCACCTTAGAAGTGGGTGAAAGAGTTGGTTGTAGTCCCTGGCCTTTTATTGAATGCACCTGGTCCATTCAGTGCCTCAACATGCTCAGAGTACACCCCTGACCATGCTTGCTGTGATGGAGGAGCAGTGGTTCCTTTGATATGGAAGCACTCGCACTTCCTCACAGCTGCTCCGTCTCCATCTGTGGAGTGTCACTGTTTATTCCCTTCTTTCCCTTCCTTGGCTCACAGTTGAACTACACCGCTCTTCTTTTGGCTGTAAAACAAATTAGAGCATTAGACATGTAACCCAGAAGTCAAGTAGCCTCATTAGGCTTTGGGAGACAGCAGCCAGAGAAAAACATTCCCAGGTAACTGTCCCTTTTGTGCAGGACTTGGGACACGTGGAGACTGAAGAACGTGGGAGGCGCAGCTGCCACAGGCTGGTTTGCATCCAGAGATGAGGAGCTCTGCTTTGGATGGGAACATGCTACCAGCAAGGGCCTCTCCCACACACTGAGGTGTTGGGCACGCAGAGCCCGGGACTGTTTTATCCTGCAGAACCAAATTGTGAGTGGAATGGTGAGGGCATCCAGCTTCTTCACATCCCTGGGGACAAAGGCCCAGCTGAAATAACTGTGATCCATCACAAATGTCCCCCTCGGCAGTGTGTCCTCACCTTCATGGGAGCACAGCTGCTAGCGTGGCCTGGCAACACTCAGAAATGTTGTGGTGAACACAAAAGCACAGTTTGTCAGGCAATGGATTTTAATAGATTTTTAAGTGCTAATGGGTTTTAATACAGGCACTGTGCAGCATTCTGCACCTGAAGGGGTCCAGGACCCCCGGGGACAGGGCCAGGTACGCCAGGAACGCATCCAGGACTCCCGGGAGTGGCGTCAGGGCCCCCCGGGAGCAGGGCCGGGACCCCCAAGAGCAGGGCCGGGATCCCCAAGAGTGGGGTCAGGACTCTCGGGAGCGTGTCCAGAACCCCCGGGAGGGATGAAGGCCCGGCAGTGAGGGGTAAGGGGAACCCCTCTTCCTGCCCAGCGAGCGGAACTCCTGCGCCGAGTCACTCCATGGGACAAGTTCAGGGAAGTCCCGCGCTGCCGCTGCGCCGGGCAGTGTCATCCGCCCCGGCCTCCAGGCACACCCGGCCCCGAGCCCCGTCCGGCCGCCACCGGGGGCCCACAGGGGCCGGAGCGGTACGTGCCGGGGCGCACGGCCGAGCCCGCCAGCCGCGGGGCTCGTGGGGGCGG
>VZRV01004817.1:190807-205790 GCA_013398115.1 Falcunculus frontatus | reverse complement strand
GGCAGCGGCGGCACCCGCAGGTAGGGCCGGCTCGGCCCACGTGGCGCGACGGGACGGGCGGGCGAGGGGGGGGTCTCGGGGTCAGGCTCCCGGCTCTGGGAGCCCCGCGCGCTCCGGCGGCTCCGCGCTACCCAGGGCCGCCGCTCCCGGCCCGGCTTGGGGGTCCTGGAGCCGGTGATAGTCCTGGGCCGTTGCCGCGGCTGGGGGTCGCCCCCGTGGCTGGTCGCGCAGCCGGTGCGTTCGGTGGCCGGTCGGTTCCACACCGGCATTTCTGGCTGGGTTGGAACCGCCGCCTCGGTCTCCCCGCGCCCCCGGACTGAGGGGGGAGCCATGTTTTGTTCCCGCTCTGGTATGGCCGCATGGTGAGGATCCCACAGTAGCCTGCCCCGACCGCCCTCGTCCCTCTCTCACCGACAATAGCGCCTTGGGGTCGGGGTCTCCCCGGCCTCCTTCTCCCGGCGAACGGTGAGCATGGATGGTGGTGGCCTCGGGGAGCCCGGGTCGCCCAGCTGCCCCGGGGTGGGGGTTCCCTGTCCCGGGGAGCTCCTCGTTCCCCTGGCCCGGCCCCTCAGGCCGCTCCCCCGGCGTGTTTGTGGGCCGCCCCGGGGAATCCCCGCACCGTTTGAGGGTGCTCGATAAACGCTGGGGCGCACGGAAGAGGTGATTACTCTGTGTGTTTGGCTCTTGATAAAGGCAGGGAGGGCCTGGGAGCTGCATGGGAGCCATGTCCTGGGAGTGGGTCTGCAGTATTGGCGTGCACGGGAGTACCCCTCCGTCCCCATGGGGATTACTCTTGCAGCCCTCAGCACCTGGGTGAGCACTACATCGCGATGCCGCTCGCACCGCCCTTCAGGTGATTCCTCTAAGCAGGTGCTCAGAGCTGGACCTCGGGCACTTGAGGCTGCTGAGGTGGGTGAGTGACCCAGGTCCTTCAGCATCGTGATCCCCTGCTGGCTTTGCGGGAAGGACTGCGGAACCGTGCTCCAGCACCAGGAAAGGCGCCTTTAACGCTTGTTTCTGCCTTGCTCGGAGAGGAGGTGGCAGTAAGGTCTTGATAAGTGCCGTCTGTGTTTCGGGCGCGCACCCAGCCTCCGGTGTGTGAATCACTCAGCCGGCGAGGTGTTGCGATGACCGGCAGCAGAAAGTTTGGACTGCTGGAGTTCACTGGTGGCCGGTGGTAGCTCACACTCGCTGGGCAGCAAGGGGCTGTCAGAATGCTCCGAGAGCCAACACCTACCTGCTCTGGTCCTGGGGTCTACTCTGGTTGAAGCCTGGTGGCCTTTGGCAGATGTTTGCTGGCCCCAGGGTGAGATGCTCGGAGAGCTCAGCAGGGCTGGGCTCCGGACATGCTGCTGGGATGCTTCACCCACGGTGGAGTTGCAGGTCGGGCGGGAGTTCTGCAGCTGAAGGGTGCACAAATGAATCATGAAAGAGTGAACAATGCTTGAGGGTTTGAAAGTTGATCCACGCAAAGGGAATGAGTGTGAACAGGAGGATCAGAAGGAAATTGTGAATTGTATCTGTGGCAGAAGAGGTGGGATTTGTGTCCTGGAACAGTAAATGGCCTGAGTGCTCACACTCTGCCCTTTAAGGGTGGACCTTTTGCACCACAGTGGTTACTCATGTTCTCTGGCTTTAAGTTTCTTCTGAGGAAAAAGGTGGGCTTTCTTAGTTGCATCACTAGAAACCAGGTATAATGATTCTGGTTTTATGCTTTTCTGTGAGCCTTAAGTCTTTTTGTGGTGCACAGGCATCCCATTTTCATGCTAAATGAGGTAATTTAGTGCTGTTGGATTCTCCTGGGTGTCTTTGCACTGAAGTTGCCTTGGCTGTGTTTGGAAGGAAAGGAGCAGTGCTGAGAAATGTGCAGGGAACAGCTGGGGTGTGCTGGGTGTAAAGAAACTCCCCAAGCCTCTGATGGTGCCTTTGTTGGGAAGGAACTTTTTTGGTCTTCGATGAATCGCTGGGGTGATGGACCTCCTAATTACAGACAAGCTTTGCTAGTGTATGGCAAATCTCCCTGCCCCAAAGTCGTGGGGGTGCCTGTGGCTGTCCTGGCCCCTTGGAAGGTGTGAAACATGGTTCCCTTCCAGGAGGTGTTACCTGGAAAAGGTGTGAATTTTGCATGTGCTTTCTATTGGCTCCTTTTTGGCACAGTTGGCCTGATTTATCTGGCAGCTAAGGTGGAAAATACCCAGTGACTTTCATGCTGTCATTTTATATCTCCTTTATGAGGAGTTGAAAAGCTGCACGTAGGCTTGGGAGGTGCATCTCATTAAGCCCTGTAGTGCAAATCTATTGTTGCACTTTTATGGCTTTTCCTATTTCCTCCTCTGGAATCAGCCTATAACAGACTCTTAAGAAAGTGGGAGCCTCTCACCAGTGGTATTGGTATGACTCACTTTCAAATGTGCCCTTAGAGCTGCAGCAGAGTAGTTGTTCTGTAGCTAAGGAAAATCCATGTGGGACTGTAGTTAATTACTGAAACCACAATCACCAAAGTGCTACTGGGCCCTTGGTGTGACCTTTCCTGCCTCCATTCCAGTGCAGCCTTGGTCCTGGTTTGAGGGCTGGGTCCTCTACATGGGTGTCCCACCTCCATCCCTGTACTCTTGGGTCCTTGGTGTGACCTCCTCTCCCACCTCCACCCTTGTGCTTTTGCGTCCTTGGTGTACATGTCCCACCTCTATCCTGGTGCTTCCTCATCTGTGGTTTGAGGGCTCGAAGGTAGCAATAATGTGGCAGTGGCTGGGATCAAAATTCAGACTCCTGCTCTTAGGGAAGGGACAGCCAGTTCTGTTTGATGGTGACGGCTGTGACTTTTTGGGATTTTGCAGCCCCCTGCTTTGCCAAGACATGCGGAGCTGTCTCTGTCTGGCATTGCGGGTGTCTAATGAAAGAATGCCGATGCTATTCCATACCACATTTTTCTCATTCTGAGGATTTCCGGGCGGGCACAGGGTGTCCTGGGAGCGTTCCTGAGCACTGCTGGTGCAGGAAGGATCAACTCTGTGTGTCCTGGCAGAGTATGACTTGTGCTCAGGGTGGAACTGGGAAACCCTGCACAGGAGCTTGAGCACCCCCTGTCCCCTCCTGAGACTTAAAAGCTTGGCTGGGAGCTGGTGCTGTGGGAGTCCCTTTCCCTGGGGATGGGGGGACAGTTAGGGAGGGGACTCTGGGTGCTGTGCTGGGGGCTGAAGCTGATGTGAGCCCAGAGTACTTGCAAGAGCTGCTTAATTCACATAATGTTCTTGTAACTGGCCTGCAAACCCCTCTGGCTGCAGGGTTTTGGGTCAGAGGGCTCTAGAAGAGCCATGGCCACAGACAGGCTCTGGTGTAGAAATAAGCCAGGCTTTCTCCCTTGGGCTTGTTGGTAGCTTGCTTAAGCTTCATTTCATGCTTTCTTATACCAGTAAGATGCTCGTTCCTTACTGAGCATTGCTGATGCTAACAACCAGGCACAGCAGCCCCAGATGGGAACTTCTCTGGTGGACACAAATAGCTGCTCATTTCTCTGGTTGGTTGGCTTCCCCCAAAGCTGCCAACAAACTATCCCAACAACTCATTTTGCAGGGCAGCTTGCAGCCTTTCATGCTCTGTGCCATGCTGGGAGTGTTTTGGGGGCTGAGGGGCTGTGTCCACCAGCGAGACCAATTGTGAGTGTCCAGGGAAAGTCTGTGGTCTTGCCTGGTGGGGTGAGCAGGATGATCTGTGCCTCCACAGGTCGAGGCTTGTGCTGCCAGTGGGGGAGCTGGAGGAGGGCAGCTGCCAAGGCCGTGTCCCGTGGCGTCTGTCTGTCTGTGCGCTGGTGTTGGCTCACCGGGGCGGCAGACCAGGGCATGTCTGGGAGTGTGTTGGCCATCCCTGGTGGGAAGAGGCACTGAGTGGGCTGGGCTGCTTCTGGCCAAAACCTTGAGCTTGCCTGTGCGGGCTGCCGGCCTTGAGTGAGTCCTGCCTGTGCTGCTGACCTTGGCTCACCCTGGCAGCGAAGGCTGGGGCTGAGCATGGCCTCAATTGACTATTGTCCTGGTGCAGAGCCCTTGGAAGCGCTGGGGAGTCACGTAGGCCTTGTGCTGCCAGGTTAAACCCCTGCTGTGGGTGCCCGCTGGAATTACAGCTCTGTGCATAATGCTCTAAACCAGCTTAAAACTGGTTAAAGTGGTGTCTCAACTCCTGACAATCTCTATTTCATCTTACTTCAGGCCAGAAAAAGGCCAAATTTGAAGCTATAGAGTGTTATTGGCTGTGAACAGCTGGAGATTGCCAGCACCTTCATTTCCCCAGCATGAGATCGCAGTTTAGTTTCAGGGATCAGAAGGGATGTTGGGGGCCTGCCAGCTCCCCATGTTGGGTAAATGTCCCATGGATGTTTATGGCCCTGTGCTGAGCACCGGAAGAGCCTCTTGTGGTGAGCTGGGCTTGGGAGGTTATGCTGGGAGGGGTGGATGTGGCTAATCCTTTGGCTAATTCTTTGGGCTGGGGCTGATGGGAATGGGCTCCTGGGGAGCAGCATCCCCCTTTCTGCTGAGGACTTGAGGGAGGAGCCCCCTTGGGGAGTGTGATCTGTGCTGCTAGCAAGGGGCAGCTTTGTGCCCATCCTGGCTGGCCTAGGTGTTTCAGTTTTGGCATTGACAGGCCAAAGACTGCGTCCAGTTGACGAAGGCACAAGAGGCCCAGATGGCCGTTGGATAGCTGGGACATCCCTGGACATCTTTTTGCTGTGGAGATCCTGCTCTGGACATTGCTATGTCCATCTCAGAAGCTGGGGTAGCACAGGAGGAGCAGAAAGCAGGAAGCAAAGACAGCGGGGCTGGGGTGAGCCGCTGTGGATTTCACACCTGCCGAGATGCCGGATGAACCTCTGCTGGTAGCAGCACAAGCCTGTGTGGATACCAGGCTGATGATGGGTTGTGGGAGAAAGATACGGGGCTCTCTGCCTGTCCTGCTCCATGGGAGCAAGAGTTGAGGCTCCCTCCCTGCCCTGCTCCAGCTCCCAGGCACTCTGAGAGCCCTGCTCCGTGGGAAAGGCTTTGTGAGCTCAAAGGGCAGCAGATGCCGCTGAGTGTAGCCCAGAGTAGGGAAGCCTTGAGCTGGAGGGATGTGTGAGTAGAGGCAGAGGTGTGTTGTGCCTGGGCAGGGCCTCTGCTTGGGTGGGGGGGATGTCCCTCTTCCTTTGACACCAAAAAGGAGCGGTGTGCGCCACTTTCATAAAGGCTTTGCCCCAGAAATACTTAGGGGCATTTGCAGGGCTTTATAAATGTGAGCCTCTGTCTTTCTGTGCTGGAGTCCTGCCAGTCTGAGCTTTGAAAAGCACAGCAATTTACTGCATTATGTAACTAAAAGTCTTGAAATCATACTGTTCCAGGCCCCTTAGGAGAAAGGATAACTGCTTGTGGGTGAGACCTGGGAGATGGTAGGGCTTTAGTCTCCTGTGGGATCTGTTTTGAGATGATACTGTCCTCATTGCCTCGATTCCTGCTCTCACTATTGCTGTGCAGAGGAGGGTGGCTGTAGGCTACCCATTCCTGCAGGTTAGTCAAGACTTTTATAGGGAGCAGATGTGATACTCACAGTCATTACTTGGTTTCATCAGTCTTAATTACTGCAAATATGGTTATTTTATTTCCTAATAGGGCGAACTGTAGCTGGCTGCCTGGCAGCTGTGAATTTGATTTCTAATCACGTCTTACATGTTGCAGCTCTTCCAAAACAGAGCTGAAGATGTCATAATTATGTGTTCTGGGTGTCTTTTTTTTTTTTTTTTTAATTTCCCTTTTTGCGAAAGGGAGGGAATCTTTCCAGTTGGGCTGGCTGCCTTACATGTGCTTCATCTTTTTTCCTCACTTGTTTGAAACTACTTCTTTGTGGGGGCAAGGAGGAAATTGTCAAGAAGCCTAATGTGGTTGAAGGATGAGCTTTCTAAAACTGGTCTTTCTTAATAAGGATTTTCAGTGAGTCAGAGAAAAGTGTTGTGGCATGCAGAACTCCTCGTGTAAACTCTCTGGCATCAGACTTTGAGAATCTTTGAGCCGAACAAGGTTTTGAGACCACGGTTTTTCACTCTGCCTCAGCAATGCAAGAGAGGTCATGTCTAACCTGCCAGAAGCCTTTTATTTTACAGAGAGATGCCACCTCAGCACCCGCAGGAGGAGGAATGCTGCTTGTAGGGGAAGAAAAAATAAGTGAACCAAGCCACAGTCATTTTGGAACAGTTGAGCTCCTTGGGAGCAGTGGAAGAATTAAACCAGTGTATATGTCTCAGGAACAAAAGGGAAAAATCCCCAACGCCTCATCAGAACCACCCCCCTCAGCCTTTGCCTTGGATGGCTTTTATTGCCTGTAGTTTTAATTAGTGCTCACAAGTAGATTATATTCCTTGCTGGGAGTTTTTATAGCCAACACTTGGTAGTTTCAGCTTTCAAAAATGTTTTGGATAAATCAGTGTGGTTGGATGATGCTTTAAGGTTCACTGAAGGGTGTGAAAGCTCAGTGTGACTCAAAGAAAGGGGTGGCAGATACTCCAGTGTGCAGCTTGTGTGGGGAGGAGATGTTCAGCAATTCCCAGCGCTCACGGTGGGTGGGTGGGCTGCTCTGTGTTCCAAGAGACTGGACTGCATCGGGAGTCTCTGTGGAGCCTGGCAATTCCCTTGGTGGCTGCTGGTCCCGGGTGGATGCCCATGGGTGTGTGTCGGCCCGGAGGTCCGCCTGCAGCTAGACACCATAGATAGGGCTCATCCTGGTGAGTCCCAGAGAGGAAATCAGAAGAAATGGGCTCTGGCTCCTGGGCATAGTTCAGCTGTGGACGTGCCAGGGGCAGCGTCTTGTCAATGATTCCTTTGTTGGAGTGGCGGGTGGCTTGGAGCTGCTCGTGATGGTCATGTGTTGCACTGGCCAGGATGCAGGAAAATACCCTGCCAGTGAAAAATCATTGTCTGGGTTAGGCTAAACCAGTCTTAGCAGCTTACAGAAACCGGCCTCCTGTGCCTTGCTTCCTCTCACCCTGTTTGGGTCTGGGGCATCACCTGAGCGCAGCCAGGTGTCAGGTGGCTCGGCAAACTTGGTGCTGTATCAGATAACTGCTGCCAGTACCTCTAGTGCCAGGTAGGAGTGGGATCTCTCCGTGTCTCTGGGCCACCAGCTGTGCTTCGTCCAAGACACTGGGATCCCAGCCTTGGATGTGCACCCAGGTGACATGGAATGAGTGGAAAGGCAGGAGCCCATAGTTCTGTAGTGTGTGCTGTAGGGACATGCCAAGTAGATGCTGGCGTGTCAGCAGCCATGGATGAGATGGTAATTGCTGCGAGCTGGGGTGAGTGCAGGCTATAAATAGGAGGCTGTACCTCTCTGAGCCAGCATCACACTGCTTTGAAGTTGTCACTCTGCCTGGTATGACCTCAGGAGCTCTGGAAAAGGCTCTCCTGCTCAAAGGTGGCTTTTTCCTCGAGTGCAAACCTGAGCAACGGAGAGCTGCGGAGGAAGGGGTGGGCTCTGGTGAAGGAGCCTAATATTGCCCCTTGGCTAGTGGTGCTGAATATGGGTGGGCAGGGTGAGGGTATATCTGGCTATGAGGCTGGGGAGGGCTGCAATGCATCAGAAAGTGCCTTCTAAAATCTCTGGGGGTGCACAGGAGTTCTGTAGCTGGTAGTGGTTTCTGTTGCTTTGCATGTTGTGGCCCTTGTTTTTGAGCAGCTGCCCTGGTTATGGTTCCTTGCTGGGATGGCTTGTGCTGCTCTTGGCTGCCTGGACCAGCCTTCATTTGGAGTAACGGCGGCTCTGGAGTGTGATCTAGCTGTGCTGCAGCTGCAGCGTGGGTCCATGCATGAGCAGCCTGACCCTGACGGCCTCTGGATCGCTCCTTGCTCGGCCTCTCAGAGAGGGGATTCCACACTTCAGCAAGCCTGAATGACATTTCCCTGTTTATTTTGTTTTCTAGTCACCTCTGGTTTTGAGCTTTTTAGATGAATTGTTTTTATACTTGAATGCTTTGTGAAACCTGCCATAGCCTTTTTGGTCAAGGAGGAGGGTTTGGATGCATTTGGGTCAGGAGGTGCCCTGCCAGGGCCAAACTACCAGGGAATCAGGCTCTGCTGGGACTGCTCCATGTGGGTCCACCTCCCCGTTGCCTGGTGGCATAGGGGAGCCTTCCTTAGTCACCTTTCAGACTAAGTTTAGCCACAGCCCTTGACCTTTAGGGGTGGTGAGTGTGCTGTGACACCCAACTGCCCTTTCTCAGCAGAAATAGGGGTGTCCTATTTGGCTCATGCGTGGTGACTTACTTCCCCTCAGTGTATCTGCATTTAATAACCTTGGTGTGCTGTTCCTGCTCCAGGTGGCCTGGGGCTTCCTGGGATTTTGCAATGCTGGGATCGCACTCCTGGAGATTCCCATGCAGATGAGCCCTGGCTGCTGTCACAGACACTGCCTGCCCTTTCCAGCTTAGGTCAGGGTGTCATGTCTTAAATTTGTCGCTTACAAATGTGTGATGACTGGGGCTCTTAAAGGCCAGCTGCAATCTGAGCATGTGCTTTGGGATGGCCCAGTGTGCTGGCGATCCTGGAGTGCTCTCACCTCACAGATCAGCTTTCTTGAAGGTAGTGGGGGCACTGGTGCAGTGCCAGCCTTGCTAACAGAGCTTGAGCCATGCAGTTGTATGCCGGGAGCAGGGATTCTGCTTTCAGCTGATGCAACACTTTGTCCTTTGCAGATCTTTGATCCCCAACTGAGTCATCGCCAACTTGATTCAAGATGCCACCGGCCATCGGAGGCCCTGTAGGATACACTCCTCCTGAAGGAGGATGGGGATGGGCTGTGGTCATCGGAGCCTTCATCTCCATTGGGTTTTCCTATGCCTTCCCCAAATCCATCACAGTGTTCTTCAAGGAGATTGAGATCATCTTCAATGCGTCCAGCAGCAAAGTCTCCTGGATCTCCTCCATCATGCTGGCTGTTATGTATGCAGGAGGTAAGTGGGCTGGAGGCAGTGGTAAATGTGCTCCTGTATCACAACACAAGATGCTGTAGTGACAACAACCAAAACTTTGCTAAAAGTTGGAATTCTCTCCTTATGTGAGAGCAAAACCTCCCTTAATTAGTTTTCTTAAAGGAGGTTGCTCAGAAAGTTCCATTTAATGCCCAGAATGCAAAAACCAGGTTAATCTGTCCTCTGCAAAGCTGTAAAATCTTTCCGGGGAATTACAACTTGTGTAATTCTGCCCTTGTCCTTGTTACAGTGGGCTGTGGATGCTGTATCAGCTCCCAGCACCCTCCTGAAGGCCGGGGAGCTGCTGTGCCACATGTGGCAGCCCTGCTCTCAGGGACACTTTCTTTTGGATAAGACATTGATATTTTAAATTTTTTTTTTTTTTTTCAATTCAGGGAACAGTGGGTATCTAGGGATCTGTCCCCAGGTTCCTGTCAACTCAGTTGTGCTTGGAGTGCACTGAAGCCTTGTGCTGCATATTACTCCTTGCTGGTGCCAAGCAGTGCCATAGGCAGCTTGTGCTGTTTGAGGATGGCAGTGTGCACTGGAAGTACAGATACATGAGCAGAATAAGGCAAACCCACCTGAACTAAAACAGCTCCCCTCCCCTGTTCTTCAGAGGCTGCCTTTTGAAGGCTTTTCGTTCCCAAGCTGGGTGCTTTATGCATGTTTTTAATGGGTGAGGAGCACGCAGAGCATTCCTGGTCTCCAGACCCCGGGGTCTTGTATGTGCCTGCAAACACAGCGTTGTGCTGGGCTGAAAGAAACACTGTGAGCCTGCTGTTGTGGCCACTTCAGAGGCAAATGGGAGCTTGTCCTGCTGCCAGTCCCCAGCTGGCAAGCTGCCCGCCGCCTTGTTGCATTTGTGCATCCAAAGGAGCTGACGTCAGCTCCCGGCTGAGCACGAGGCTTTTCCTTTGCAGGGAACAGGCTCTGCTTTGTCCTCGCTCAGCTAGTGAAGCGACCAGCACATTTCCCTGCTCCAATGTTGTAACAAGCTTGTAAACCGTGTAACTGCCTTAATGAGACCCAATCTGGGCCATTCCTCCTGTCCTGATAGCTCAGAGCTGGTTCCTCTGGGGGCACTGTCTGGAGCTGCCTGGCAGCAGGGGTAAGAACTCCCTCCTCTGGTCCTGGAGTTGTGGTTGTCCCCATGGCCCCCTCCCTCCATGCTGATACTGTCTCTCCTGCTTCCACTGAACTGTTGCCATTAAATTCCAGCAGCTGTTGGTCTTGAACCACTTCTCCGTATGCTGGTGGGAGGGATGCTGAAAGTCCCCCCGCCTTGGGTGCATGTTTTTCCCCCAGAGGGTGGTCAGGTACTGAACAGGCTTCCCAAAGCAGTGGTCACAGCCCCAAGGCTGCCAGAGCTCAAGGAGCATTTTGGACAGTGCTCTCAGGCGGAGGGTGGGATTGTTGGGGTTGTCCTGTGCAGAGCCAGAAGCTGGACTCGATCCTTGAGGATCACGTCCATCTCGGGATTTTCTGTGATTCATGCCCCAGCTGCTGGAGCACAGGAATCACTGCTGCCCCACTCATTCCTGCCTGAAACCAGACCCTTTACAGAGTCTGAATTGCACTGGAGCAGTCCCAGTGTGCATCCCATTTTCCCCCGTCTCCTAGGACACCTCCTTGTTTGGAGGCCAAAAAAATAGTTCATCCTCTGGAAAAACGTTCCAGGCTGATGGAATCTTACAGAGCTGGGGCAGCTCCTGTCCTGGGCAGGGCTGGGTGTGATGAAGGAGCACATTTCCCTACAGCTACCCTGTGCAGTCACCATCAGGATGCATGGATGTCATGGTGTCAAATGCCCCTTTGTCAGCTCCATGTTGGGATTAGATTCCATTACTTATATTTTTTTGGCAACTTAAGCAATCAAGTTACATCATGTAATGTTTAGTCCAAAATGCTTCACGTGAGCCTAGAAAATAGGAGTTGGTGTGAATTATTTCCCTTAAAAGGCGGGGGGTGTCAGAAATTGCCCTGGGGTACCTGGCACTGCCTGGCTGCGTGACTTCCTGCTAATTGCCCTTCGGAGCCTGCTGCTCCCGGGTGGACTTCCCAGAGGAAAGACGGTGGTTGCCTTTAGACTCTGTTCAGGGGTGTCACGTTTTCTGAGTTCAAGGTCCAGGTTTTGCAAAGTGCTGAGTGCTCTGTGGGGAAGTTGGCGGGACTCGTGATGTGGCAGCTCCCAGCTGCTGCTGCCCGCCTTTCACAGGACCAGGGCCGTGGCCCATTCCTGGTGGCATTGAGTTGGAGCCTCTGGTAGCACTCTAGATGCAGGGAGCAGACTGCTGTGGGTCTGGGGGCAGCCTCTGCAGTGCCAAGGCTTCTGTAACCCGCTCCAGGCTTTGTTTAAACTGGGCAAAAAGGTCAAGTACCATCCGAGGACCCATGAATAACATGTTGACAACCTCCCTGTCTGTTAATAGCAAAGCAAGGTCTGTTAATATTCAATGGATGTTCATTCAGTGTATTTAAATATGTTTTAGTGTCTGTAGAGCATGCTTGGCAGTATCTAATCACTGTTTGCTTTGGATTAAAGCTCCTGATAGTGAAGCACTTAAAAGGGCAATTGGGCCCTGTCTGCCTTAGGGGTAGCAGTGAAAACAGAAGCACCCCTTCTCTTGGGGCAGTGCTGCTTCTCCCTAAGCCCTGGGGAGCTTCACCTGCACCCAGAGAAGATGTTTCCTCACAGCTTTGTCTGGTCTTGATAAGAAACCTCTGGCAGGAGATGAGCAGTTGCTTTGTTGCTGGGATCCCAGACCGTGGTGGGTGGGTGGCTGCAAGTAGAGCAGAGCCCAGAGCACAGCATGGGGCAGGTGGCTTCAGCCTGTCCCAGAGCCTTGTCTCTGGGGGCAACTGGTGCCCAGGCAGCTCCTGTTTCAGCCCTCAGAAGGCAACTTGCTCAGAGAAGTCAAAGCTTTCTGTGCTCCAACAATTCTCTCTCTTACGGCTGGTTTAGATTAGATATTAGGAAGAAATTCTTCCTTGAGGGTGATGAGGCCCTGGCACAGAGAAGCCTAGAGAAGCTGTGGCTGTCCCATCCCTGGAAATGTTCAAGGCTGGGTTGGATGGGGCTTGGAGCAACCTGTTCTAGTGGAACGTGTCCCTGCCCATGGCAAGGAGTTGGAACAAGATGATCTTTAAGGTCTGTTCCAACTCAAACCATTCTGTGATTCTATCTCCAGTTGCCTCTGAACCTCCTGCCCTTTCCCCCTACCCCAATTCCTTCACTGGGAGAAGCATCACTGTGTGAAAGCTGGAATCCTCTGGCAGTAATGCTGCAGTGTGCTTGCATGTGTGTGTTCTCTCTCATGCAAAGATAACTCCTCTCCGTATCCATCTCCTTTGTTTGCCCAGGTCCCATCAGCAGCATCCTGGTGAACAAGTATGGCAGCCGGCCCATCATGATTGCAGGTGGCTGCCTCTCCGGCTGCGGGCTGATCGCAGCCTCCTTCTGCAACACGGTGGAGGAGCTCTACTTCTGTGTTGGGGTCATAGGGGGTAAGTGATAGCTCTACCCTAGTGGGGCAGTGAAAGGAGAAACTTCAGCTCAATAATTATTAGTTGATGTCTCTGAATTTGCATAAATTCTGGTTCTTGTCAGTGCCTGGGTGCCTTTTCCTTAGCTGGCAGCAGGGACTGACTCCTGCTCATGCAGCTGGGAAGTGGGTGGTCAGGTGTTGGAATGGACTGTCTGGGGCACTGGTGGGATCACTATCCCTGGAAGTGTTCAAAAAGCACGTGGATGTCACACTTGGGGACATGGGTTAATGGTGGACCTGGCAGTGCTGGGGGAATGGTTGGACTCCATGATCTTAGAGGGCTTTTCCAACCTAAGTGATTCCATGATTCTAAGTTGGAAATGGAGCTGTGAACCCCGCTTGCCCCACTAGCCCTTCTGCCATTGCTGCTGGAGGTGTCTAAGCCCTGAGCCCCTTATCTCTTGCAGGCCTTGGACTTGCCTTCAACTTGAACCCTGCCTTAACTATGATCGGCAAGTACTTCTTCAAGAAGCGTCCACTGGCCAATGGGCTGGCGATGGCGGGCAGCCCCGTCTTCCTCTCTACCCTGGCACCCATCAACCAGCTTTTCTTTGGCATATTTGGCTGGCGTGGCAGCTTCCTCATCCTCGGTGGCCTCCTGCTGAACTGCTGTGTGGCTGGATCCCTGATGCGGCCCATAGGTCCTAAGCCGGATCAGCTGAAGAAAGAGGCCAATAAAGAGGTGCAGCAGGAGGCTGGGAAGGCAGGGAAAAAGGATGATGGTGACACCAGCACAGACCTCATTGATGGAAAGGCCAAGAAAGAGAAGAGCTCATTCTTCCAGACAATCAACAAATTCTTGGACCTGTCTCTATTCACACACAGAGGCTTCCTGCTCTATCTGTCAGGCAACGTAATCATGTTCTTCGGGTTGTTCGCTCCCTTGGTCTTCCTCAGCAACTACGCAAAGAGCAAGAAGATTGCTAGTGAGTCTGCAGCCTTCCTGCTCTCCATACTGGCCTTTGTGGACATGGTGGCCAGACCTTCCATGGGACTGGTGGCAAACACCAAGTGGATCAGACCCCGCATCCAGTATTTCTTCGCCATCTCTGTGATTTACAATGGGGTTTGCCACCTCTTGGCCCCAATGTCCACCACCTATGCTGGCTTCTGCATTTATGCTGGCTTCTTTGGCTTTGCCTTTGGCTGGCTGAGCTCGATCCTGTTTGAGACCCTGATGGACCTGGTGGGAGCTCAGCGGTTCTCCAGTGCTGTTGGCCTGGTGACCATCGTGGAATGCTGTCCTGTGCTTCTGGGACCCCCTATGCTAGGTAGGGTGTGCTGTGCCTGGAGAACTCACTTGAGGACATGGTTTTAATGGGGTGGTGCTGGGTTGGTGAGTGGAATTGATGATCTTAAAGGTCTTTCCCAACCATAACGATTCTATGATTCTTTGACTCTGGCTGTCCTGCCTGGCCTTGCTGAGTGGTGATGGGTTCCCTTGAGCCATGAGCAGCCCTTGGCACTGAGGCAGCGGTCAGAAGACCACCCCAGCATCTGAGGAATGGCTGAGGAAGTGGGATCTGAACTGGCACAGGGTGGGGGAGCAGGGGATAAAGGAATATGGGACAGATCCTTGCCTGAAGGTGAGGGTGATGGACTTGGGCTGCTCTTGGGAACATCTCCATGACCTGGAGCTGCTCTGGGGGCATCTTTCTAAACTGTCCCCTCTTAACTCTTAGGGAAGCTCAATGACATGTATGGTGACTACAAGTACACGTACTGGGCTTGCGGGGTTGTCCTGATCATCTCCGGGATCTACCTCTTCATCGGGATGGGCATCAACTATCGCCTGGTGGCAAAGGAGCAAAAGGCAGAGGAGAAGGCAAAGAACGAAGGGAAGGAGGAGGAGACCAACATCGACGAGGCTGAGAAGCAGAAAGAGGCGAACAATGACGTGGCACCCTCATCTCAGAAGAGTGCGGAGGATGGTGTCAAAGAGGAGGAGAGCCGCATGTGAGGGGGATCGGTCTTAATCCCGGAGTGTCGGGGAAGCGCTGCTGCCCTGGTGCGGTGGCCAGGGCAGAGCTCTGCTGGCGCTGGGTGGCCGTGAGAAGTGTTTAAACCGGGTGTTCATTTTTAAACAGGCTCTGAATTGTCTTTCCATCTGTATTCAACAAAGGTAACAGGACTACACATGCAGTATCCTCGTGTGTCCAGGGGCAGGGGGGCTTTTATAGTCTGGCTTTTTAACAGTAACATGAATGTACTAATATGTGCCTTACAGTCTCCATATCTAGCTGAATCTGGATGAGCCTTAACTCTAAACTGTGCTTTAGCGCTGTATTCTGCTTGGGGTTGGGGTGTGGGGGGGGATATGTATGTGTTTTGGGGAGTTTTGTTGTTAAAAAGCCATAAAAAGCAGGATACTGGATTTGTTGAAGCACGATGGGCTTCAGGGCCGGCCCTGGATGAATACTGCTTCACACGCTTCTTACCGCAGGCCCTCTGTGGG
>VZRV01004817.1:121720-190780 GCA_013398115.1 Falcunculus frontatus | reverse complement strand
GGCGGGGGGGGGGGGGGGGGGAGATGCAGGCATGGGGCAAGGTGCTCCTCAACCCCTGTGCCCAGTGCCTCCTGGCTCTGTAGGTGGTCTTTAGGTATGTTTTGAAAACACTTTAGCTACTGTAGTTCTTTAAAATCCCTGTCTTCTTAGCTGTTCTCTCATGGGATATTCAGGTTGAAGAAAGACGGCTGCGGTTCTTGTTGGGCAGCATCACCCACGCCAGGGCTGTGGCAGCCCTGCTTGCCCAAACCTTCTTTGGGGAGTGTTTGGTCCCCCCTGCCTCCCCACTCTGCCTCAATAGTGCCTCTTCTCAGCCCAGTGCTGGGTGGTGTGAAATGGGCTCAGGTTGGCGTGCTGGTGTTTGTGCTGCTGTTGGCTGTGCTGCCCCATCCTGCCCGTGGCGTGGGTTTCCACTGGAGCATCCCATCCAGCCAAGTGTTTTGGGTGCCTGCCCTGGGCAGAGTGGTGAGGTGGGTGGAGATGGTACATCCCTGAGACTTTTTCTGCTTTTGCTCTTTTATCTGTTAGAGAAACCTCTTTTACTTGCTTCTGTTCAACTGAGATCTTAAGGCGGTGGATGCTGAACCTCTCACATCTAGGACACGTAAGGGGGAGGAAAGAATTTGTATGTATTTATTTTTTATTTTTAGTGTTGGAAAATATCTCAACGTACGTGGAGCAGGTTAATGGCTCTCAAGTTCTAGTAAATGTTGATCAGAATTCATGTTAAGAGGCTGAGTTTTTTCAAATAAACTTGTTTTTTTACAATTTACCCATCAAATGTTGAACTTCTTTCTTAGAAGTGTGATTTCTGTGTGCCAAATCACATAGATTTAGGGTCAATTTTGGGGAGAGGGTGAGTTGGGGCTGTGGCAGGGCCTGGCTCTCCACTTGCTGCTCCAGCACCGTATGGAAGCTGGACACATACTGAGAGGGTGAGATGCCCCTTTTCAGCTGGAAGAGGAGGCTTTGGTTAGCAGTTGGGATGGCTAAAGCATAGTGTCCCCATGGACTCTGGTTTTAGAAACCCGTAAAAACCCTTGAGAACTCCTTTGATTGTGAGGTGGAGGGATATGCACTTAAAAGTCTGAGTGATGCGCAGATGCTCTTGCTGTCTGTTTGTGCTGTTTCCTTCTGAGCTGAGTGGGACCACACCTGTGTGGGGCTAAAACTAAAATGAGGGCTTAAATGAAGGTGGTCTTGAGGGAGTTGTTCTGGGGTCCCTGGACCTGTGGCAGGGTCAGGCCCTGCACTGCAGCTGCTCTCCTTGCTCTCCTTTGTCTGCAAGGCCCCTTTTGCTTTTCTTTGGTCTAAATATCTCATAAAGCAGCCTGGATTGTTGGGGGGTTTTTTATACTGTAGAATATAAAGCCAGGGGAGTATTGTGTACAAGAGGATGTTGTACAGTTACTGAGCTGTGATATTGTAAAGCCAGGTAATTGTATTTTTGTAGCTGGGGTGTCTGGTGGACTGCAGGGATGGGCTCATGTCACAATAACCCACCCCTGGGACGCTGCCCCTGTTATCAGAGTTTTTGTAGATACAGACAAGCTCCCCTCTGTGTTGTGGGGTGGTCTCTGGTGGGACTCAGACAGGGTTGCAGGAGGGCCTGGGCTCTTCTGCCATACCAAGCATTGGTGATGCCTGTTGAGAGGAGCATCTGTCCTCTGCAGTGAAGGATGTGCTCGCTCAGCCCTTCTCTGCTGGTCCCCACCACTTGTGGGCATTGGGGGTCCTATCTGGGCTGGGTGTCTGTCCTGTCTGACATGGGTGTTCTGTAGCCAGCGCCACTGGGAGAGGCTCACATAGCTAGGGCAGGGAGCCAACCCTGCTTCTAAGGAAAAAAGTGTATAAATAATTTCCTGCTGCTTGGATGTGGCTGGCTGGGAACACTTCAGTAGTAAATCCTGGTTATTCTCTACCAGTGACCTCCATGCCCCATCTGGAGCTGAGTGTCAGCCCTGTCCTGGCTCCAGGACCTCTTGTGGGACTTGTTCCTAGTATCCAATGCCGTGGAAAGGCAGGTGAGGGAGGAAGGTGTCTGTTGGATTGGGAGGATAAACTTTTGCCCTGTATTAGGCTATAAACTATTAAGTGCCTTGATTAGGGTAGAGCACAGTCCTTGCTGTGGCAGGCATGGCAAGCCCCCAGGGCACGGACTCTGCCCTGGGCCAGCCTCTCCCACAAGGCAGAGGCTGTCCCTGTGCCTGCTCCTGGCTTAGCTCTGTGTTTAGTCATGTTATTTCTGCAAGCAAAGTTATCTGCGATGCTGGGAAGTATGTGAGCTGGGCTCCCAGAGCCTCTCTCATTGTTATGTTCCTGTAAAACAGGAGCTGAAATTAGGCACAGGGCTCCAAAAAGCAGATGGGAGCCCTGGCTTTACCCATGGTGATGGGTGAATGGGCAGTGGATGCTCAAACCAGCCCTTGTCTTCTAGGGATGCCCTGCAAGCTGAACTCATGGCACTGCCTAACTGGAGGAGATGAAGATCTGCTGGGATGATCCCTTTGCAAAGGACCACATGGGGACATGTGTGCTTCCCTGCTCCCTAGGCCAGGAGGTGTGAGCAGTGGGAGTACTGCTGGCCAGATTCATCCCCATTCTTCCACAGGCTTCCTCTATGCACCCGGCCAAGTCGCCTTCCTTCCTCCAGGGGTAGCAAAATAAAATTCTCTTCATAGCAGGCAGAATTGAGGAAATACTTGGGAGATAATTCCCCTGCAGTTTGTTTTCCCAAACATCTGAGGTCGACGGCCAGAAATGCTCAGCAGCAGCTGGGGGGGTTTGGGGGCTCCCAGAGAAGCAGGGGTGTGCTCCAGCTGCTGGCTGCTGGTAGCAGCCAGGCCCATTGGTGGGAGCTGGGATGAGGCAGGCAGATCCCAGCTCTCCTCCCTCCTTTCCTTTCTTTCCTCTGTTAGGGAATTTGGGGGTAGTTTACCAGGTGTGCCCTCTGCATACAATGGTTATTGGCTGGGAAGCTGCTGCTGCCCCTGCTGTGGTGTTGGGACATCCTCCATCACCTCCCTGGGGGCTGCCCAAATGCACCCCAACCCCATGGGTGCCTTGAGCCCATTTTCCCAGGTCTGTGGGGCTGTGGTACTATGAGAGGCCAGGCAGCCCCACAGCCCTTCACCCAGACGTTCCCAGCCTCTTGAAACAGCCTAATCCTCCCCACAACGCAGCACAATCCCCTTCCTGGGGAGAGGGGAGCCCGGCTGCAGAGCTCATTCATGTGACAAGCATGAGGAGGGGATCTGGGTCCTTGCCTGCTCCTGTTCTGCCCGGGGACTTTATTCAGTTCTTTTGGGAGATTTGGGTTATGCTGAGTGTGCAGCTCCTGTCCAAGCACTCTGGGCTGCTGCTCTGCAAACAAATGCTGCTGTTCCCAGCTGCCGCCAAGGCACTGGTGGGGCTGAGCTGGGAAGGGCAGGCAGCTGCTGGGAAAGGTCTGTCTGTCCCAGGGCCAGCACTGTCTGGCTGTGGCTGTCTGCCCTGGCTGGGACAGGGGTAGGGAGAATTACAGCATCATGGAATGGTTTGGGTTGGAAGGGACCTTAAAGCTCATCCCATTCCACTCCCTGACATGGGCAGGGACGCCTTCCACTAGACCAGGTTGCTCCAAGCCCCATCAACCTGGCTTTGAACACTTCCAAGAAATGGCAGGGTGATCAGTGCCACCCACATTGCTGCTGCTAGCTGCCACTTTCCTGCTGCAGGTGGGCATATGGGGATGACCCGTGCAGTGCCCATCCTGACTCCCACAGAGGCTTTGAGATGAGCCGTGGCTGCAGCAACACTCCCCTCCAGCATCCCTCAAACCACCCTGCTTGCAGCTGAGGAGCAGGAGGAACCTGTAGGAAGAGCTCCTGGCCCTCGGGGAAGCCTTCCTCTTTCTCTTCTTCCACACTGGGCTGCCTGTGGGACAGGGGTGTGTCCAGGTTTGTGCCCTGACCCAGACCAAACACCCTTGTGCAATGAGCAGCCTCTCCTGATGTTGGAGAGCCCTGCCTGTGGCATGGCACGGCACAGGGATAGATGTACAGGAGAGGGCAGATAGGGCCATGGCTCAGCCTTTACTGCCTGGGCTGGGCTCTGTGGGGAAAAAGAACAGCCCCTTAAGATAGGAGCAAAGCAGAATTACAGGAGACAGAGAATCAGTGGCTGCAGGATGATCATCAATTACTTTCAGTGCACATTATATTCTTTTAATGAGAGCCCCTTGCTGTGTTGGGGGGGAGGGTGAGCAATGCCTCGCTGTCATGGAGCCATTCCTGAGGGGGTGAGGGATGCCCCAATGCCACATGGTGATGGGGCGCAGCACATGCCCAGGGTGGCTCTGTGGGGCACAGGCTGTGTTCACTGCAAACACGGCCAAGGACAAACTGCTGCACTTTGCCCGGGCTTTTCCCCTGGGTGGACCCAGGACCTTTGCTCTGCTTCAAGCAGAGATTGTGGCATCCCCATGTTGCTCAGGTGCAGCCTTAGGAACAGCCCTGCGGTCTGGGGTGTGTGATGATGTCCAGGCAAGGCTGGGATGTTGCTGCCATGTCCCCATGGAGGGCTTGAGGTGGTCCGGGCCAACGAGTTAAAGGAGGAGAAGCTGTTTAGAGGCACACAGTGGGCAAACTGGTCCTATCAGTGCTGTGAGCTGGACTGTGCATGATAGGAAGAGGCTGCACTGGCCCCATGATGGGCCCAGGCACACCCTGAGCATCCCAGGTTTCCTCCAGTGCTGGCGGATGGGAAGTGCCTGAAGCTGCTGGGGCCAGTGCCTCAGCCAAATGCCCATCTGTGCCCACTCCTCTGCTTGCTCTGCACTCTGGGGCGAGGAGGAGATGCTCATTGGGGCAGGCACCAGTTTCTTCTATCTATCTAATGACCAGCAATAGGACCTGAGGGAATGGCTGGAGGTGTGTTGGGAGGTTTAGGTTGGATATCAGGAAAAGGTTCTTCCCCCAAAGGGTGGGCAGAACCGAAGCAGGCTGCCCCGGGCAGTGGTCAAGGCCCCAAGGCTGCCAGAGCTCCAGGAGCATTTGGGATAACACTCTCAGGCACAGGGTGGGATTGCTGGGGTCATCCTGTGCAGGGCCAGGAGTTGGACTCGATGATCCTTGTGGGTCCCTTCCCACTTAGGATATTCCATGATTCTATGTATTACCCCCTGTAAATCAGCAGAGCCTCCCGGGGCCACAGAGCATCATCTGCTCACCCTTGGGCTGTCAGTGTCTCAACAGCAGCTTTTATTGTGATGCCCTGTGATGTTTTGTTGTGGCTTGATATGAATTTAATTGCTACTATTAATCATTAGAAGGGGCTGTGCTGGTGGCTTGTAGAGCCCCACGAGGACTTACAGCCAGAGCAGCCAGTACTGGTAAAATAAAGGCTGGGGCAGAGCATCAGTGACCCACACTGGGGGAACAGTTTACAGGCAGGAGCAGGGTGCATGCAGGAGGCTGCACAGTCATTCCAGAGTCGGATCCAGCTCCATGAGCACCCTCTCGTGGCAACCACCCCACCTATGGCCCTGCTGCCTCAGCAGCACCCTTGCCCTACGTTCCCACTGCGCCCAGAACCCAGGACTAGAGGGGCTGGATGCTACAGCCCAGCAGCTCCCACAGCTCAGCTGTTCTTGCTGGGAGCGGTTCCCACCATGGAAAGATGAGGTGGGAGCACAGTGACACAGGGTGTGGGGAGACTGAGAAATTTAGGGGTGCAGTGGGAGCCAGGACAGGATCCTCCAGGGGCTGTGGGCAGGGCTGTGCAGATTATCCCAGACTCCTGCACCTGTGACTGGGAAAAGACTAAAACTGAGCAAATCAAACCAGTATGATCCTGGCCACGATTAACAAAGTATTAATTAACTACATACCCACAGAAAGAAAGATTGCCAATTACCTTCTATGGAAAATTAGGGGGGAAAAAGACAGAAAATGAAACACGTTTAAAATGTAATTGGAGGCTGCATATTGTGCATAAGAATGAGCCTGGTTTTGTCAATTTAATTGTTTGCAATTACAGATCATTGTCTCATTTCCATCTCCTCCCTGTCAGACTGGGAGCTGCATCCCTTCTCCAGTGGTGCCGACCTCCCTTCATCCCCCATCCAGCCATGCTGGCCTCCTACCTCCCCACCACCCTGTCCCCAGCCATGGGCATGGGGTGTCCAAGCTAGGGGGAGCCAAGTGGTGTCACGAGGACTCCTCGGACAAGAGCCTGAGCTGCTCCCACATGTGGGTGCAGTTCCCGAGCCCCCAATGACCCCTGCATCGATCCTCTTCCTTTGATGTCCGTGTCAGGAGTGCCCATGATCCGCAGACAGTGCCATGGTGAAGCTCACCAGGCTTTGAACTGCACTAAACCATGTGAAAATGGAATCAATCCTGCAGTCAGATGACTCAGTAATGAACAGTTGAGTCCCCCACTGTGGTGTGACATGTCTCTGATATCTTCATTGCTTTCATCTGCATGGAGGGAGCAGATTTACCAGGTGGCTTTTCAACCAAGATTGCAGCAAATGGGCTGATGATTATCCCCTTCCCAGAGACATCCCGGAGGTTAATCCCTTGATCCTTCCCAGTGCACCAGGGCACAGGGGAAGCTGCTGGCAGACAGTTTGGTTCTGTGCCATCAGCGGGTGCTGTGGAGCATCGCCAGCACCCGCAGCTCTGCCTGGCACATGTGTGTAGCCTGTGGCAGGGTGACAAGGGCAGCCCAAGGGTCACCCAGTGGGCTTTGGAACACTTTTCCAGTGGAAATGCGGCCTGGGAAGAGTCAGGAGCAATGCTGAGCTGCCTGAGATGCCAGCAGGGTCCCCTGTGGGGCGCTACAGGACATCACAGCTGCTGACAGGGCTTCAGGCTGGGGCAGAGAGCAGAGCACCGAGGGACTAATGCATTAGTAACATTTTAAAACATTTGCTCTCACCCAGAACAATTCCTGCTCCTACCTCAGGGCAGGCCCAAGCTTAGGAAATGGCTGAGAAGCCAGTCAGGACACCATGTCCTGGCACAAACCCTGGCTGGCATTGGACCACCCTACCCTTCTGCAAAGTTAAAGGGGAAAAAGGAGAAAAAGCCACATCTGGCCACAGTCCCAGCATCCCAGGAAAGGCTCTCAGGCAGCCACAGAGCTGCACCCACCCACAATATGCAGATACAGGCATCACTCCCCTCAGTGTGTGTCCTCATTGAACATGCAGCTCCATGGCTCTGAACAGCCTATGCCAGCCAGATCTCATGCAGGAGCTGAGGAAACAGCTGACCATGTCTATGAAATAATTTAGGAGCTCTCTTTCAAGTTTCTTCCTGCATAAAGGGAAGAAACAGTAAGATGGTGTTATTATTCCCAGTCCATGTGGGCAGCAGTGGTGCCTCACTGGGAAACACTGGCACTGCCCAATGCTTGGGGCAGCCAGGGCTGCTTAGCTTCGCCATCAGGATAAGATTCAGAGCAGTGGATGCTTTCTTCAGGCCTTAGTCTTGAAATTTCTGCCTTGGAAGGAATGGTGCTGCCTGTGAACCTTTCTCTGTGGCAGTGCGGGGCCTGTGCTGTCCCACGCTGGGCACCACAACATGGCCTTGTCCAGGCAGGTGGCAGGTACTGGGGCAGCTGTGTCACATCTTGTATCAAAATGGGTAAGGTCTCCCATTGGCTGAAGACTAGGTATGTAATGAGTAACATGCAAGTCAGAACAAAGCTAATTACAAAGGACACTTGTGCTAATAACTGCTTTGGAGCCCATATGAGGGTCTAATAGCTGCCAAATAAAAGGCAAAGCAAGCCATTAGCTGGGAATGTCTGGTTCTCGCTCAACCAAACACCAAGAAATCATACTGTTTAGCTATGGGATATTGCCCTGGAATAACAGCTTACTAATTATTTATAATTATTTTTGAATGCACATTATAATCTGCTGGACAGGGCAGTGACAGTCACCACAGGCGGCTGCCGGGCACTGTTTTTTCCCAGGAGTTAAGGCTGCCTTGGTTTATAATCCAGCAGGATCAGAGGTTTCTGCTCTGCCAGGACACCACCCTGGCAGTAATGGCTTTGGCTCCTTGTGATATATCACGGTGTTGGCTGTGCACCCACAGCTCCCCAAAGGGTATGGTGAGGTGTCCCCCATTCCCAGGGCCAGGGAAAGGGTGGGACAGGGTAAGTGGAACAGGGCAGTCCTGTCCCTTCTGGACACATGTGCCAGGGGCTGTGGAGCAGTTGGTTGTTGGGAAGTGTGTGTGTGCATGGGACAACTGCAGCAAGCCTCCTGTGCATCCCAGCTACCATCCTGTGGGTGTTCCTGCCACTGCCATGGGCATATGGGGCTGGCATGGAGCCAGTTGTGGTCATTGTCCCTCCTCAACACTCCATGTGCTGCCCACATTGCTGTGTCCATGTAGACTCTTAAGCTTTTACTCACCAGAGCATCTCCTGCCCATCACCCCGGACCCCAGGACCCTGATGAGTGCTAATCATAGCGGGGGTCTCTGAGCTGTTTGCCCCAGCAGGGAGGACTCTGGGCTGGCAGGCAGGGAAGCAGCTCCATGATGCCGGGGGTCAGAGGGGAAACAGGGACACACAATTCCCCAAAATAATTTCTTGATGCCATGGCCACACTGATGCCAAAGACAGCATCCATGAATCAGCGTGGGGGATCCCCACCTGGGTGGCAGGAAAGGTCCTGCTTGCTGTGTGGGGTGCTCGAGGGGGGACCAGACGAGGACGAGTGGGGACCGCGTCTCTTTAGGAAGGGCCAAGCTCAAGGTCAAACCTCTCCGTCCCGCCCTGCCGCTCGCCTCGGCCGTTCGCGACCGGGCCGCCAGAGGGCGCCAGCGGCCTTGAGTAATTCCAGGGATGGGGCACCCCCAGATTCCATGGGCAGCCTGGACCAGTGTCCCACAATTTCCCCCCAATATCCCATCTAACCTGCCCTCTGACAGTGCGACGCCACTCCTCCTTGTCCTGTCACTCCAGGCTTTTGTCCAAAGTCCCTCTCCAGCTCTCCTTCAGGCCCTTTAGGCACTGGAAGGGGCTCTCAGCTCTCCCTGGAGCCTTCTCTTCTCCAGGCTGGAAAGAGAGGGCACGTTCTACAGCTAAAGTAAAACACTTGCTGCTGACACACCGTGCTATGCCGGTCCTCTGGCTAGTTCGTTGTTGGAGGTAATGAACTTTGTCTAGAGAAGGGGAGGCTCAGGGGACACCGTATCACTCTCCACAGGAGGTTGTCGTGACATGGGGGCCGGTCTCTTCTACTGCGTCCTCCAGTGAGAGGTCCAGAGGAAATGGCCTTAAACTAAGACAGGAGAGATTCAGATTAGACATTAATTTTTTTTTTTTTTCACTGATAAGAGTGGTCAGGCATTGAAATAGATTGCCTAGGGAGCAGGTGGCGTCATCATCCCTGGAGGTGTTTAACAGATGTCTGGATCTGGCACTGGGTGATGTGGTTTAGTGGTTTAGGGGTTAGAGTGGCAGTGCTGGGTTGATGGTTGGACTGGATGATTGTAAAGGTCTTCCAACACTGATGATTCTATGATTCTATAATTCTATTCTATGACATATTTCTTCAGCCTTGAACTTAAAAAAACCAAACTAACCAAAACAACAAAAACTGGGAAAAATTAGTACCAGCACTCTCAGAATGTCTCTGTGAAAGTAGAACAAGCAGGATAAATGGACAGCAGGGTTGAATAAAGAAGTGCTGCTCTCAGTGACTACAGAGACACAAGAAAGAAGGAATGACAGCAAAGCGTGGGAGGGGAATTAAACTTCACACAGATGGAACTCTGAGCATCTCACTGAAATGACCTTCACCTCTGAAGCCTAGAGGAAACCCACAGGACTCAGCGCTGCTGTCCCTCAACCTTTCCTGGGACTCCCAGGGTGGGCGCCTGCCCTGATACCAGTGAGAATTAAAACTTCCTCAAGGCAGGAAATCTGTCTGCTGCCACACAAGGACCTGAGCATACAGCCGGCATCACTTGACACACAGAGTTACTTAATTTACAGGATTTATGACCTCTAGTGCTGCCTATGTTTTCTCTACCCTCTCCTATTAATCCATAATCCCCTATTATAACCCTTAGGAAATGATTTATAGATTTTATCTTCAGTTTCCATCTTGGAAATGGTACCTGTCAGCATCACAGATAGCTCCAGGGCCTCGGGGCTGGGAGGTTGGATAGAGATGGTGGGGAAAGGACAGAGGGGATAACAGGGCTGCCTGCCTGGCAATGAAGTCCTGTGCCCCAGTGTCCCTGCACAGCACCAAGCCACAGATCCCCTGTTCCTGCCTACATCAGAATGGTGTGGCATGGTCTGGACTGGAGAACAGTGGGCACCAGCCAGAAGCAAAGCACCTGTAGCCCAAATTCCAGTGGCCGCTGGGCTACTGGTCTGTATAGTCATTTTCCTGTCACTGCAGCCACTGTTGGCAATGTGAGCACAGCTGTGCCATCGGCTGCTCAGTGTGCTATCTCCAGAATTAATGCACAATTGGCCAGGGGCAGGGATTATTATAGGGAAATTATGCAACTAAGTAGGTTGTTAACAAGATGATTTAAAATTCATAAAAGGGGGGGGGGGGAAGATAACAGGGCAGAGAACAGCAGGCTCAAATTAATTTAAACTCTTTGATGAGGAATCAGTGATGTAGGGAATGAGATGCGGGAGGAAGATTAAAGGGAGTTCCTATTTAAAATCAATTTGACAAGGTGCCAGAACCCACTCCATTGAGACTTGGTCATTGTGAGTCTTCATCACTCCTTTCATTGGTTCCAAACTCCTTGGCTGTACTTAGTGGATCCCAGACACGGGGAAAGGGCAGGCAGGGGCTGACCTCCTACCAGGGGCTGCAGAATGGCTTTTCTGCCCCAAATAGATTTGCTCAGGACCACAACAGCCTGGATCCTACGCCAGGGGAAGTGGAAAGGCACAGTTATATCTGAAGAGGACCCATATGGTGGGTATGGGGACGAGAGGCTCGTGGGGAGAAGAAAGAGCAGTGACAGAGATGGGTTGGTGCTGCGGAGGCACAGCTGCTGCAGGAAACTGAGGAGAAAGAAAAGGTGGCTGCAGTGCTTCTGCCAATGACTTCTCCACAGACAAATAGGGAATATCCTCTTCTGAATTCAGCTGCCATTAGAAAGGGTTCATCAGACTCTCTTGGGTGCTGCAGATAAAGAACCAACATAAGGTGCGAGTGGCAGGAAGGCAGTTTGCGCCAAGTGCTGCTGTAGGGATGTGTCAGTAGTGGACGGAAGCTGTGGGAGCAGCTCAGGCTGGGGAGCCAGCACCAGGATCTGGGAAGGGATGCCCAGCCTGTCAGGCACTGGGCAAAATCCTGTGCTGTGGCTGCTGGGGCTTTGCAGGAGGGGGGAACCCAAAGTGGGTTTGCAGGGGGTGTGGAGGAGGTGAAAGGTGGGATGAATTTGAGGACCCAGAGTCAACCTCTTTTAATCAGCTAAAATCGCGAAGGCTGAAATCTAGGATTATTTTTGCACATATTACTTTGGAATGCAAATTCTAATGCCAGCTTAATGTTCAGTCTCTCGGGGTTAAAGGACGAAGGGCAGTTAAGAACTTGAAAAAAATTCCATTTCCCCATAACACTTTGTACTATCAGGCAGCATTTAGCCCTTGTTTCTTCTACCTGGATGATTTCCATAAGTCCAAGAGTGAGAACTCCTTTGTGCTTTGCAAATAGCATGGAGTTCCGAGCAGTGGCTGGTTCTCACTTCATCCCGTTGGGACTCACAGTGAATGCCAGATGCTGTGGTGTCAGGGAATTACCAGGCTTTGCCTGTTCATCACAGGGAGTTCCCCTTTTCCTCTCTCTCTTCTCTCCAGGATTACCTAAAGCTGCTTTTTTTTCTTTCATTGTTAGTGTTACTTAAATGCAGATGGATTTACAGACTCCCACTCCTAGTCCTGGGCACAGGCTCCTCTCCAGCACACACCCCAGAGAGGTGTTAATTACACAAGGGGGGTGATAATTAGACAAGGGTGCAGTGGCAATAACACGTGGTGGTGAGTGTTCAGACCCCCCACTCTCTGCGTGTGAAATGGATCAATAAGCAATTCAGCCATTAGAAATAAAGCTACTCCTATTATCTGCTGATCAATAATTCATTAGTCTTGCACGTACCTGCCTTGGAGCACCACTGGAAGGAGAGAAGCTTGCAGCAGGCAGACCACGGGCAAGGCAGGGGATGTGGCAACGTTTTCCCCTCCAACACCCCAGGGAACCTTTGGTGACTGAGGACAGTAGGATTTTCTACACCTCAGGTATGTATCTATGATTAACATGCAGTTGTAAACAGCTTTTTATTATTGCACATGCCCAACCTCCCCATCCCCCCCTGCCCTCCTGTTGCTGCTCCCCACTGCCCCGACTGGAAATGTTGACAGTAATAAATGGCTGGCAAAGCAATTATACACATTAAGCTGAGAAGTATGAAGCTGAGGTCAAAACTATTTTCTTTCTATAATTACATGGAGGGTAAATTCATTTTGCCAAGAATAAAAGCGACACAGAAGGTCATGGTGAGCAGGTGGTCATGCTGTCCCATCAGGAGCTGCCTCTGCAGCCATCCTCCCTTGAGTCCCAAAATCAAGGTGTTCAGCTGGTGCATTTAACTAGAACATTGAGCTGTGAGAAAGCCCAAACCTAGGCAAGAGCTTTTTGCTTCATTTATGGCTCTCTTTTTGCTTTCAGACTGCTTCCCAGCTTCTTGAGTGAGCGCTGAGCTGGCTGTCCTGCTCTTTGAACATGAGCCAGCCCTGAAACAAGGCTGTTCAGTCTAGAATCAGGTTTATTAAACTGTAATAGGGTTTGTTACTCTGTTAATGCACCATATAAAAAAAGCTATGAAAATCAACTGCCAGGTATAACAACCTGCTCACTTCCAGCTGAAGTGTCTTGGCTGGTTTTACAGCTGACTTTATCCTCTGCAGAGGTGGGGAAAAAGCCTCATTCTGCAGAGCTGGGATGTTGTTCCCATCCTGCCTCATGCCCTGCTCGTACCTCCAGGCCCCACCTGCGGCTGAGGTGACCCTAGATCATCCTCAGGGATGGCCTGGGGAGTGGAGGTGGCTGGAGCACCCATGACTGTGCTCCTCGAATGTGTGACCTCTTGTGGACAATGCTGGTGATGGTGGCATCAGAGGTGAACTTGAGCTTCCAGAACCTGAGCAGATTCAATTTTTCCTGAGTGTTAACAGAGTCTCCTGGGGAAAAGCATGTCATTGTCTTTCCAAGCACTGGGTTGCCTTTCCCTCGGTCCCATCTGCGGGAGTCAGCATTTTCAACAGCCTGACTGCCTCAGGGAAGGCCTTTGAGCGGAGGCAGGACATGGCAGTAGCTTTTGCTGGTCCCTGGTAACCACCATCCATCACCCATCATCAGTGGGATTTTTTCACACTTTCATCCTGGCAGGGGCACAGGGCCAGGTGGGAGCATCAAGCAGCAGCACTGAGCGGTGTGTCCTGGTGGCACTGGATGGGGGTGAGTTGGGCACAAAACCCAGGACTCTCCCTCTGCTGGGTAAGGTTTCTCCTAAGACCTCCTACTGGCTGACTCTGGAGTATCTGATTGTGGCTGAATAATCACCTGTCCTGCGCTGGGAAAGCATTTCCACTCCTTAAAATTAGCTGTGATGAGTTTATGCTTTCTTTGAATCAAAGGCCTGAGACAATTAATCACTGCCCACCTCCTGCCTGTGCAGTTAAAATGCCCAGTTTGAAACAGAGACCAGGAACAGGAATTAATCTCTCTGTAACAAGGTCTTCAAAATAATCATCGCTATCCTGCTGTTGCACTGAAAGAGCTGTTCTTCCACCCTGCAAATGGAGAGGATCCAGGTTTCACCAGCAGCAAGGAATGGCAGGATCCCCCTGCAACCACCACCACACTTCCTGGTCTTCCCACTCAGGTACTGGAGTGTGTCCAGAGAAGGGAAACAAAATTGGGGTAGTCCGGAAGGTAGGTTCTATGAGGAGCAACCAAGGGGGCTGGGGTTGTTTAGCCTGGAGAAGAGGAGGCTCAGAGGGGACCTTCTGGCTCTGCACGACTCCCTGACAGGAGGGGGCAGCTGGGGGGCGGTCAGGCTCTGCACCCATAGAACAAGGGACAGGACAAGAGGAAATGGTCTCAAAGCTGTGCCAGGCGATGGTCAGGTTAAATATTCAGAATAATTTCTTCACTGAAACCCTTGTTAAGCATTGGAATGGGCTCCCCAGGGAGTTGGTAGAGTCCCCATCCCTTGAGGTGTCCAAGGAATGAATGACTGGATGTGGCACTCAGTGCTCTGGGCTGGTTGACAAGGTGGGGATTGGGCACAGCTTGGTCTTGATAGTCTTGGAGGTTTTTTCCAACAGGATTCCCCATGCATTGGGATGAGATCTGGGGCAGCAGCTGCTCTGGGAATCCTGCAGTGCACTGGAGAAGGAGGAGGAGGAGGAAGAGGGGACAAAGAGAAGGAAGAAAGCATTCCCAACCTTTCCAGGCACCGTGCTTGTGCCGAGCTGTCACACAGGCAGGGAAGCAGTCAGAGCACAGCTCCAACACTGTGCTTGTAGGGACGGGGGTCCCTGTCTTCCCAGGAGCCCTCTGCTGCAGAGGGAGAGGCCCAGTGCGACACACTCCCCTCCCTGGCGCTGCCACTGCTTGTGTCTCAGCTGGCTGGTGACCTCCTGCTGTTCTGAGTTCTCGAGTTAACATCTGGCAATACCTAATGAAGCTGCAGTTTATTAATGACTTCCATGCAACATTTACAGTAAAAGGGCATTTCCCACAGCTGTTTAGATTTCAGCAGAGGCGTGTGCAACCTTTCTGTGGCATCCCCCGGGCCTCACTACGGTAACAGCATTCGATAAGGAAAATTCAAATCAACTCCTTTTCATTTTTCCCCTCTTCCTTCTTTTAGTTCACAAAGCATGAAGGAAACAGATGGGAGTTAAAGAGAGATTGAAAATGACAAAGGAAGTCTAGAGACATTTATTTCCACTCAGAACAAATTAATTAGCATGTCTGGGGACAACTGATTAAAGTTCCTGACAGAGAAAGGGAGCTAAAGCACCATTCCCTCTCTGTACAGGGAATGCTTTTGCACACTCCATCACCAAAGCAGAGTGACTGGGATGAGGGGACCCCAGCACAGGCAGGGCCAGGCTCACTGTCCACTGGATGGGATCTGGGAAGCTGGCATAGAATCCTGGAATGGTTTGGGCTGTGAGGTACATTAAATTCATCTCCTTCCACCCCCCTGCCATGGGCAAGGACACCTTCCACTATCCCAGGTTGCTCCAAGCCCCGTCCAGCCTGGCCTTGGATATTTCCAGGGATGAGGCAGCCACTGTTTCTCTGGGCACCCTGTGCCAGGGCCCCCCCACCCTCACAGGGAACAACTTCTTTCAACCACTCTGCTTTCCAAGCTCCCAAAGCACCTAAAGACTATTCTTTTTTCCAGGCTGGGTTATTCTGGAGTTTCTTGCCGGCATTATTTAGAAAGAAAGGAAAAAAAAGTTTTCACGTTTTCAAAGATGATAGTTTTTCTCTTTGATACTGGGCTTTCTCTCCTTCTTTCAATTTATTTTGCATGACTGCCAGAGGGGAAGAGAAATAAAGAAAGTGTTAAGAGGGTTAAACTTGAAGTCAAAAGGAGAACCAGTGGGAGAAAGGCTGGGAGCAGCCTGTAATCTTAGAGATGTTCCACCTCAGGGGATCGCCCTTCCTCTTACCAGGCAATTAAAGTCTTTTTTAGGGAGACCTTCATTAAGGCCCATCTCCTGGGAGCTGCTGCTGCACCAAACGCCTCTGAAGTTGTAGCAGAGACTGGTCTGACTAGGAGCAGAGGAGCATGAGCAGTATCACTTAATAATCACCTTTAATGGCAGTCCGTTTCTCAATTAGGTGGTAACTGGGTGTGACACTCCAGGTCCTGCCCCATACAGCAGCAACTGTTCCGAATTTTGGGAGGCGGGTCAGCACTCAGAGCTTTGCAGCTGGCTCTGGGTTTCATTCAGCTTTGTTTCATGTTCGTTTGGGTATTTCTGGGCAATTTCTGCTTAATGTGCTTATGACTCGGACTGAGCCAGGAGGGGTCTGGTACCAAGTTTACTCCATTGAGGATGTAGGTGGTAGTTACTGGTTACCATGCTGGGATGTGCCACAGGGATGTCAGGTACTAAATGGGGTTGTGGAGGGCTTGGCATGAGTCCCTTGAGGGTGCTGGATATCACATCACCACCCTAAATTAATTAACTCACTGCTCGTCTCCAGACAGCCCTGCAGTGAAAAACGTTGAAGCACCTAAAGATTTGTGTTTGCAAACCAAGGCAGAACAGGGGTTTCCATCCATGCCTGCAGGCTGGGATGTAAGATCATGGCTACAAAACAAAATCCAGTTTTTCAGGATTCTCAGTGTCCCTTCCTGGTGCTGTTGCAGCCAAAGGAGGAGAGTGGTCACTGACCTGTGACAGTTCCTGAGGCCATCACTCCCACAGGGTTGTGATGCTAATGCCAAGGTGTGCAAACTCCTCATGCCTACCCTGGGAAATGACAGCATAATGAGCCATTTCCATTTGCTGTCTCCTGATCTGGCTGGAAACATCACAGCACATGGCAGCAAAATGCTGTGTTTAAATCCATAATGACTCCTGGCACTACTCCTAATATAAATCAAGGGGGATGTAGTTATGGGAGAGAAGGTTTTTATGACCCTATCTTCACATCATCTGTCAAAAAGACAATTTGGCCTCTGCAGTATTCATCTATTTTTATCTAGACATGTGCACTTGTTACTTCCATGCTATCACCTTCCAAATGGTGAGATTTATTTTTTCCCTGTTAGCCTCCGGAATTGCTTCCATTCCCCTGGATGTTGTGGGTGGGTAACTAATGGATACACATTTATGGCCTGATGTAAAGTGTTTGAAAAGCCCTTTGAAACCTGCTGAGTGGGTTGAAGATGGCACAGAGTAGAGTGGTGAACCCTTAGCATCCCTGGCCCAGCCTGGCACTGTGCCTGAACCTGGCACAGGAGCTCTTCCAGCCAGGACACAGTTACCTGAGATTAAACAGTGAAGTCCTTCCTAAATTAAATACATATAAAATCTGTTATTACCAAGCTGTTTTCAGCAGAGAATGCTGTCTGCTCCTTCTCGTTCCCACTCAGTGGTCCCTCAATTTGCTACCATTGCTGGGCCTAAAGTACCTCCATTATTCTGTACTCTGAGGGGACCTTAACCAACACCCCCATCACCCCCCTCTTTTTCCTCTCCAGCTTCCCATTCCTATTATCCATTACATGCAAGTGAGCATGGATGTAGCTCAGCTCACGATCACAAAGAGGAGGGAAGGGAGGAAGAGGATGAGGGAGGGAGAACATATCAGTGTATGTGTGTGTGAGGATTTCTTTCTCAATAATTTCTGTTTAAAATTTGATGAACTCTGTGAAATCACATTTCCTGATTTAGCTCGCTCCAAGAGAATGCAATAGATCTGCTTTGGAGGAAATCTTCCAGAGGCTGCAGACATGGGAGGTGGGGGTAGGACCATCTCTTTCCTCCCCAGGAGAGAGGAGGGCACAGGCAGGGTGCGCTGCGGCTGAGTCCATTTATGTCACTGGGAACTTCCTCTTTAGTCCAACCGTATTTGAAAATCTGCAGTCTGCCAGAGCACAAGCCCTTAGAAAAGCAAAAGGAAAACTTTGCTTATGAAGCATTTCATGCCCAGGGTGATCGCATGCTACAGCAGGGCTGCAGGAACGAGCAAACATTGTGACCTAACTCATGTACGGGGAGGACACACATACCTTCTGCCACTTCCCTGCAAGAGCAGGGCATAAATCAGTTTGTCAGCACAGGCAGGGCTAAGCATAGGTTTTTTAAAACCACCATTTATTCATGTCACCATCCATCTCACTGGTCCCCAGGCCCCTTGCACCGTGCCAGTCACACACTGTGATAGGAAGGGACACAGGTGCTCCCTGTGTCCCTCTCTCCTCCTGCCCAGCAACCTCACAACCACGCTGAGGAAAAAATAATAAATAATAATAACAATATAATGATGTAAGGCCCCCAAACAACTTGCTCAACAAGACTTTTAAAAGGGCTTACAGGTGTTCATGTACTCTGAGTTAGATGCGTGGGAGAAATACTGGCAAGATATTCTCAAGAAGTCAAAATTACAAGAAAAACTTTGCTGGCAACTTTAGAAAATCAAAGAACCTTGGAAAAATATTTAGAGTAGCATTCAATCAACATAAAACACTTCTCAAAGCATCGACATAGCCCATTCAATTCAACAAAGTCTAAGCCTGTTCAATTTTAAGTTACTCAAAAATTATGAGAAGAGGGAATTAGAAGAAGAAAGAGAAAGAGAGAAAAGGTATGGAAAGGAACAAACTACCATTCCTGGTTTCAGTGGTGTTCAGCTGACAGAAATTCCAAGAAGAGGTGGGATCGAGACACGTGCTTGCCTTTTGTTCCTTTAAATACCCCTTGGCCTTCCTGGGCCCAACCCCCAGGTGGGACTTCCAGTCATTTGGCTACTCAGAAGCCGGCTTAGGGGCTCCAGAGACAGGTGTGGAGCGCTGCCTCCTGTGTGCCAGGGACTGGCAGACATTGTGGGGCTGGGTGTGGGGTGTGTGGGGCAGGGCAGTGTCTCACCGAAGGCAAGGTCCGATCTGCCTCTTCCCCCGTACCTGCCCAAAGAAGTGTTTTGAGCCAGCAAGCCCTCCAGTCTCTCACAAATGATAACAATAACAACAATACCAGTAATAATAAAAATAATAATAATACCAACACCGATACCAATAAAGCTAATACTAATAATAATGCTGTAAAAGAAGGAAGATTGGAGACCTTTTTTGGAGCTGTTTCCCCAGCCAGTTGAGCTGCTTTCAGTGCCCAAACAGAGCACAGCCACGGGAGGCTGGGACATATCCCAGAAGCAGCAGTCAGCTCACCCAGAAGCGACAGAAGTGGCAAAGTGTTGGTTGCACTTTCCTTGCTGTGACTGTTTCCCATTCCTCATGGAAAGCTATGACAACCCACTCTTAAGGAGAAGTAATCTCTACAAGTGGGCCTCTACAAAAGCTGTTCCAGCAGACCAACACCCTGAAGCTACTCTGCTCTTTCCCTCCCATTCTGTGAAAATGCCCTTTAGGCATCACGTTGTCTAAGTGGAAATTTGCCCATTTTTCCTGGAATAGAATATAGTAACAGGTCTGGCATAGCTTCCCTGTTCCTGTGTGTTTGCAAAGGGACACCAGGATAGACTCACATCCTTTAACTTCTGCAGCCTCGGCTGCTGGATAGCAACAGAGATGTGGAAAGCATAAGGGAATCACAGAAATAATGATTTCTTCAAAAAGATATAAGTTGAAAACAGCTTTTCTATTTCCACTTTATTGGGTATTTTTAGTTGAGCAGCTGTTCTTCTGGTGTTCTAAAACCTGTTTCTTTCATTCCTAAAGAAAGAAATTCTTTATTCTTGTGGCTATAGAATTCAACTTTAGAGGTCACTTACAGTTTCCAAGTTCAAGGCACTCTGGAAGGAATCTATATTCTTCTCCTATGGTTCCTGGGCATGAAAGCAATCTCTAAATACTCAGAGGATGAAATGAGGTCAAACCTGCAATTCCGCACAGCTACTGCCAAGGGAAGCCAGCACTCCAACCCACCGCTTTGTTTCTGTCAAAGCAGTTTAGAAAACAGCAATGGGAAATTATTTCGCAATAAATATAAACTTACAAGCACAGATGGGCTGCAGCCTCGGGTTTTCCTTCAAGCTATTCCCCTAAAAGGAGATTTGGAATTGCAATTGGCTGCATTAAATTGGTAGGTGTAGGACAAGCTGTTTCACATACAAATTATAACAATTCTGTCATTTACAAACCCCTCTCGTGCAGCAATGCCTTCACGTGTCCACCAGCATCAGGCTCAAGCCTCAAGATTTCCCTTTGCACGTGGGTTAAAATGGTGCTCAGAGGTGAAAACAGCATCCAGCACCTCACAGCTCCTATGGAATGGGCGCTTCTCTCTCTGGAAGAACTGAAGCAGGAGCTGAAGAAGTGCTCCCAGTGTTTGTTCAGAAGTGGTGGAGCTGAGCCAGTTCCTGGTGAGTTTGGAGGAAATGCTCTCCAGTGCATCATCCGAGGCTGGCTGGGGTCTGCAAGCCAGATCCACTCTCCATTTCTCAGGGGAGAATCACAGAATCATTATCAGCAAGGTTGGAAAAGATTTCCAAGATCATCAAATCCAGCCTTTGGCCAAATACCATCCCCACTAAGCCATATTGTGGATGGGGGTGTCCTGAGCCAGGGGTGCTGCAGAGACACCCCTTCACTCGAATTCTGGGTGGGGGCTGCACATTACCCTGGAACTGCTGTATCAAAGCGCTTCCCTTTCTTCTCCGAGCTGTTTATCTGGAAGCCTCCATTGCGTCTGAGGCTCAGTGGAGGTGTTAATTACACTGTGCTCATTTCCAAGGTGGCTATTACAATGCTTTTCCTGCTGCAGATGGGGGATTTTACAAAATCGTTAATACTCTATGCTGGAGAAAATCAAGCATTCTTAATGTTCCCCAAAATGTGTTTAAAAATTTCACACAATTCAGCGTTTGCAGAAGTTGCAGTTAGCTAAGCCAGTGCAGAACCTCCCGAAATAACCAGCTCCTTTCTTTTCTGGTGCTTGTTATAACACACAGAGGTTGTTAGACATTTTCTCACCATCAGATTGTAGTTAGATTCAATTCATATAATAGAGGATATAAAACCAGTTTCTTTCTAACCCTGTTCTTACAAAAAACTTCCTTTCCTCCAGCCACCTGGATTTGAAGTAGCCTGAAATACTGACAGAATTTTACTAGATGAAATCCAGGAAAATTTCGACATTCATGGAACATACACCTGCTTAAGTTGTCGCTTTTAGTGCTCAGAAGCTCAAACCCTTTATAAAGTTAAACTGATACACTAACTAGAATTTATGTATGTATAGATATACATACACAGTCTACCTTATCTCCTACATTTTCTATTTCGTATGTCAGCAACTCTGTATAGAAAAATACTGTGTGTATAAAGAATCTTTGCTCTGACTGTAAAACTGCAGGTGTCTCTGGGTGAGAAACATTATCTGTTTAACTGTGCAGAGCAGCACTACAAATCCATATGACATGAGGCAACAATATTACATTGCTATTTCCCGTGGAGTTATGGCAGCGTCCTGTCAGCCAGGATGCTACTCATTTTCTGCATGAAATGGCAGAATTTGGGCAGGGATTGGCCAAGGCTTCATTTCTTCCACAGTATTCCTGGAAATATTCAAGGCCAGGTTGGATGGGGCTTGGAGCAACCTGATCTAGTGGAAAGTGTCCCTGCCCATGGCAGGGGGTGGAATGAGATGAGCTTTAAGGTCCCTTCCCACCCAAACCATTCCAGGACTCCATATATCCCTTTTCTTGCAGAAAGGGTTATAAAACCTTTAATTGCCTAAACAACTGGGTTTTTTCCTATCTGAAGGAAGACATGTGGCTTTCTCTGCCCTCAGACTCCTGCTGTGCCGTCACTGATATAGCCCAAGAGTGCAGGCTGCTGAAATCATAAAGTTTGCTTTCAGGAGCTGCCAATCCTTTTTTTTTGAATCTGTCAGCCCAGAGTTTTGACCAACACTGAAAAATAAGCTTATTAAAAATAAGTTTAAGCAACTCTGTATGTGTAGCTCATTGAAGTAAAAAAATTGCCCACTGCAGCTTCAAGATCTTTGTAATTAATACACATAAGTGATTGATTGACCTCAAAACTTTGTGGCAGAAAATCTATTCACTTGTCAATCAATTCAAGAAGAGCTGCCATTTAAAAAGGACTAAGACAGATGGCACCAATGAATTGTGCCACAGTGAAATGAAGCTGGGAATGCAACATCAATTTTTCACTTTCATCTACACTGGAGTGTCACCATGTTCATTTACAGAACCTGTGTGCGGGGCCATGCACCATATGTAAAACAACTGGCTGAGGCTGAGGGAGGGGTAAGAATTTGGTAACAAATTACAGCAGGAGATAGAATGAGAAATGCTGTACCCGAGATACGGTTTGCCAAAGGCCAGATCTAGAGCATCTGATGGAAAGGAGGAAGCTCAATGCTGCTTCCCAAAGCAGGTGGCTCTCAACTTCCTGAGGAGTTGGATGAAACTCTGCAGAACTTTGTAAAACCATGGAAAAACGTGATTTGTGAACCCAAGTTAAGTTCCCCAGTATTACGTATATAGGGGTGTCTGAGTGTGACATGCAGCAGCAGAGACTGGTGAGGTGTGACCAAAAGTCGTTTGGGCTTGACGACAAGCAGTGAGGCTGAGAAGTGCTGCTGTCGCCCACCAGTCTCCCATCTTTTCTGGAATGCTTTGCATTGTAACCTGTGCTTCCATCAGTACTTCTTTTAGGAACAGACAAACAGAACAGACAAGTTCAGGTGCAATGTCTTGGTCTGTACAAGCACGTACCTGCAACAGCTCTGCCATATCTGGCAATGCAGTAGAGGTCACACAGTCATGGAATGGTTTGGAAGGACCATAAAGCTGATCTTGTTCCACCCCCTGCCATGGGCAGGGACACCTTCCACTATCCCAGGTTGCTCCAAGCCCCGTCCATGCTGGCCTCAAACATTTCCAGGGATGGGGCAGCCACAGCTTCTCTGGGCAACCTGTGCCAGGGCCTCACCACCCTCGCAGGGAAAAATTTCTTCCCAAAATCTAATCTAAACCTATTCCAAGGTATGTTACAGGATCATCTGCAGAGACAATGAAGCTCCCAGGCAGACTCCCAGCCTGATGAAGATGCAATTCAGCTCAGGCTTTAATGTCCAATGCTCCTCAAAGAGTGATGAACTTTGAGCAGGTAGCAGGGCAATTTCTTCTCTGGATCTCATTTGGGCCAAGAATGACAAATGTAGCCGTTAATTTAATTGTCAGTTGAATTGTCTTTTGCAGAGCTGGCCCAAAAATCAATGCATGGAGTTATGTTGGCTGCATGTATGAGCGTTATATATACCCCAAGAAACCTCACGCCTGCTTTTAGTCAATTGGAAAACAGTGTAAGATGATAATAAAGCCTGAACTCAAATAGGCTGTTCGGCTGAAATATCTCTAATTTAAAATGTGTGTGTTCCCACTTCCACCAGAGCAGAAATGGAAGGTCATTTGCTGCTGCTGGGAGCACAAGGGTGGGGCAGGGAAGCCTGGAGAGCGACAGTGAGCATGGTGATGGATCTGCTCTGTGGGAACTCACATGGGGGGCAAATCCATGCCTGAGTGGGGAAATGTCTCTAGGAAAGGGCTGCAAGGTGTGAAATACAGGCCCTGGAGAGCTGCATGGTGCTGGCTGCTGGAGTGAGTTTTAGTCCCAGAATCCCAGAATGGTTTGGGTTGGAAGGACCTTAAAGATTATCTCATTCCACCCCCTGCCGTGGGCAGGGACACTTTCCACTAGACCAGGGTCCAACCTGCCCTTGAACATTTCCAGGGATGGGGCAGCCACAGCTTCCCTGGGCAACTTGTGCCAGGGTCTCACCACCCTCTGAGTGAAGAATTTCTTCTAACATCTGTAGTGGTTTAGGTTCAACCCACGACACATCTAATCTAAATCTCTCCTCTTTTAGCTTAAAGCCATTCCCTCTTGTCCTGCCACTATCTGCCTGTATAAAAAGTTGTTCTCCCTCCTTTTTGTAAGCCCCAAGGATGCACTTGGTCCCAGCAATACCGGTGATCCTGGCCACTTTGCCAGGCAGGACCCAGCTGGCCTCCAGCTCATCCCCAGGTTGGTTGTTCCTTATACTGGAAAGATGTGGAGACACCAGAACTGGCTTGGTTTTTGAGTGTACTATTTCCCATGAGCAAAATTGCCCATGTTTTGTTGCTTGAGCAATTTAGATCACTTAATTTGTTCCAAACTAGTTACTTCTTCACTATGGCAGCATGCCTACTATGAGCACAATTTCAAACAATTTAAAAAATTGGATATGCAATATAGCATATCCTTGAGCTTTGGGCCAGATTTTTGCTTAATAATTTAATTTAAAATTCGTGTGAATCCCCAAAGAATCACAGGCTCCCTCAGGGGGTCCAAATGCGTTTCTCTCTGAGCATCACTTGCATTGCCCTCAGTACCTGAAATGTAATGTAATGCCCGATGTGATGTGAAAATGCTATTTTCTCATCAAGAGCACAATGTCAGAATTATTTTCATCCTGTTCTTTAAGATACCTGTGCTTTCCCATCCTCAATTAAATGTCAAGTCACACTGGGTATCCAGTGAAAGCTGAAGCTGTTTCAGATCCCATTTCACACAAGCATGGGGAGGAATGTTGAATTTTTCTCGCCTTTATTTTTTGAATTGAAACATCTAGATATATCTGAAGACTAAATAACCTGAGGAATAACCTGACATATCCAGCCCATGGAAAAACAAAGCTGGGGCTGCCTGCACCCACCACCACATCCTGCCCCAAACAAACTATGCGCAGCACTCATTGCCTCCTTCATCCACTATGTTCCACTGAATTAAGCTCCAAGATTAAAGCAATAAGAAAACAAAACTGAATTAAGTTGATGAGAATGCAAATAATGGCATTTGTAATTAGATCTTTTGTGTTCCCATTTCATTCCCTGCTCCGTTATAGTCTTTCCAGCTTTTGTGTCTCCTCCTCATCCTTCTTTTGATTTTTTTTTTTTTAAATCCCTTGCTAAGCTCTGAATAACACATCTGCATTATGTAATCCTCAGACAAATAATTAACCTGGTGAGGCCATGGCATCTTTCTCTAGCACCACTGCTGCCTTGACCTCTGGTTTCTGACAGTGACATCCCACAAATCCGGAAGGCACCAAACCTGCTGCTCCCAGGGCACCGGAGGCAGAGATTTTGTCCCAGAAATCCAAATGGGAGTGTATGGTGGTGTTGGAAATCAGCCTGGATTGTTCTGCCAAGGCTGCAGGGAAGGCTGGAGAGCAGCTGGGGGAAGATGCAGCTCCCAGCCCCCTGCCTTGTGCTCCCCCCGGCTCACCCCCCGTCCTTGCTGGGCTGGGCAGGCAGTGCTGGTTTGGGGTGTAACACCCCCAGAAGTGCCAAACCCTTTCAGTCCAGCTGCGATCTGTAAATTTCTGTTGTCACCCCCGGAAGAGGCTTAATCAGCCCAAGCCCCTGGTGTTTGAAAAGCATCACCAGCACAGAGAGCTGAGCTGACCAACAGGAATTTGAGCAGGGACCAAGGGAAAGAGGAGAGCAGCACTGTCCTCTCATCGCTCAGAGCTCTGGCTGTACACAGAGAAGGCTCAGTTCAAACTACCTCCCAAGAACTGCCCATATTTGCCTTGAAGCCCAGCTTTTATAACCACATTTTTGTAAATTGATAAAGATGACAGCTTTATCAGCATCCTATTCCAGCTCCTGCCAGTCTGGTTTTATCACCCAGCCGACACTGCTCCCATTCATTCCTACCTGGATGCTGTAGCTGTAGCTGATGTTCTGTGATTCATACTTTTGGTTTCCCTCAACTGGATTATCCAATCTGAGGCCCTTTAGGCTGCTGCAGAGGGTTCTGGCATAGTGCTGGGCTGCAGCTCAGTGTAACACACAGAATTTTTGGCTCTGATCCCTGTTATGGGTAATCTTCATCCACTTCCTTGCAGAGTAGATTGAGCTAAAGCTCTATGGGGTGCTCTGCTCTCTTCATCCCACAGGAATCCCCTTCCTTCCTCTTATAATTCATGTGGTTTTGAGCCAGCCATGGGGCTGCAGAGCTGGGGCATGTCCAGGTCATGTTCTTAACCAAACTCTGAACTTGCAAAGAAAATGCCACCAGGTTAAAAGGAATTTTCCCTTTCTGAATGGAGTTGCTCTTTGTTCTGCTGTGGCAGCTCACCTCCCATTTTCCACACCGACAATAACCCCATCCTGGGGCTGATTCTGGTGGGACTGTGTCAACATCCCAGCCCTCATCCTGCCACTGTGTCACTCAGTAAATAGTATCCAAAAGGTTATTTTGCTGGCATATGTACACAGTAAATAGGATTTCAGTATTTGATTGAGGGAATCAAAATGTTTTTCCTTTGCGTGCTCCTTTTAGGAGTTTGAGTTGATTTTTAGTTTGTCATTGGTAATTAAGAGTGGAAATTACTGCTTCTAATTCCTCCTTTTATTGTCGTCTGGTGCAGACCAGTTTCTGTGGTATCAGGGAATTTTCTCTCTGTACCATGCACTCACATGGGTGGGAGATGGTGTTGAGTTCACTGTGTAAAGAACCATTAAAAGTGACTCCAGGAGTCAATAAGCTCCCAGCTTTGGTTGTGTTATCAGTATTGATTCAATTAATAATTATTTATCTTAATCCCAGGCCCCCAGCTGCTGTTGGTTTAACCCTTTGGAGGAGGCATGTTACGGAGGCATCTGCTTGGCTTCCAGGCTGTGGGAGGTTTTCTCCATGATGAAATTTCTTAGGGATTTTCTGCTGTGCTGACCCAAGTGCTCTCCCCTGATGACTGATTTGAAGCTGAGATAAGTGGCAGAGCAACTGGTGCCTTGCTGGGATGGGATGTGAGTACTGATCCCACTCAGTGGGGCTGGAAGGGACCGGAGCATCCCTGTGCCAAAACCGATATTCCCTTGTCCCCCATCCAGGGGGCGTCATTACTGCACTGGCTTCTCCTAAGACATCTGTGCGTGGCATTTCTTGGCTTGACTGTGCCCCTTCACTCCCCTTAACCTCCCATACACCTTCCTCCTTCTTTGACTCTCCAGTATTAAACACTAGTTTCCCATTTATTCTCAAGAAAAAACATTCTTTAACTCCGAATAGCTTTCCTAAAGCCATAACCTGCTTTGTCTGCTGTTTAATAGGGAATCAATATTGTTGTAATACGATGAAATTTACATTGATTTGTCTCATTTTAACTGGCAGCTAAACCAGTAAGGTATTAGTCGGTGTGCTCCTGCTCCTGAAGGCCCAGTCAGCTTCTTCAAGCCTGACGTGTTTCTCTTTGCTAATAATTAATTACAAAAATCTAGCATAAGCTTTGCAAAGGGGGTTAGGCAGGATTACTACTTGCAGCACTTTTCTAAATTAATGCAAAAGTGGAAGCTATCAAACTGAGATGCCTTTTAAATGTGTTCACACCGGCAGGTGCAGGCTGGACAAGGACATCCACCTTGCTAAATCATCGTAGAATCCCAGAATAGTTTGGGTTGGAAGCAACCTTAAGGCTCATCTCCTTCCAGCTCCCCTGGCATGGGCAGGGCCACATTCCTGGCTGTTCCAAGCCCTGTCCAACATGGCATTGAACATTTCCAAGGATGGGACAGCCACAGCTTTTCTGGGCACCCTGTGCCAGGGCCTCATACTCAGGTGGATCAACAGAGTTGTGTGGAGCCTGTGCCTTGGGAGCCATCAGTGGGTGCCCAACATCTTGATGATCTTGTACTGACTTTTCACCGCAACCATCTAATTGCCATCATTTCAGCTCCCCTGATGCACACCCTATTCTTCCACTAAAATGTGGTTTTAGGGTGAACTGTCTACCCTGGAGACAGGGGAGGTCTGTGTGAACAGCGGTGCTGCTCTGTCAGTCTCAGCCCTGTTCTGTCCCTGTCACAGCACAGGCAGCAAAGTGTGGGCTGGAGATCTGAGCCTGAGGTGTCCGTGCCATGCTCTGAATGCCTAATTAGCCAAACAGCTTCTGTAATTACAGCAGCACAGCCTGCTGCAGGAGTATTCCCTAACAGGCAGCTTCAGGGAGTCAGCTGTGCCTCCCTGTGGATCAGGAGGGGCCTGAGATCACCCATGGAATGACACAAGCAGGGGGAAAGGACAGGGTTCTTGTTGCTTTTGCTTCAACAGCCGGTGTGGATCAGCCAACAAGAAATCAAAAAGTAAAATGGATTTCAGGCCAAGGAAAAAGGATGTTTGTCTCTTACTCAGGGGACTGGGAGAGCCATTTCTCATTCTAACAAAGCAGTGATTAACTCAGAGGCAGGAGGGAATACTCCTCTGAGACAGGAATGCTCCCAACTGCAGTTTACATAGGATCTACTGTAATTCTGTTGTATTAATATAATTACCCGACAGTCCATTTCAATAATATAATCACAACCCATATTTCATTACTCAGTTAGAGTTTTGATGAGAACAATTTCTAAGCCATAACCTCCTCACAAACCCACCACTAAAAAGAGAACAATCCAATAATTACTCTTACCACGTTAAGCCAATTAGCCAGTGGCTATGGAGCAGAAGGGATATTTCTTACTGGCTACTCATCAGCAGTGGAAAGAGAAGTTTCGGGGGAAGAACATCTGTCTCTTCAGAGGTCTTTTTTTAGGACTGAGACATTTCTCCAGTCCTGCAGTTCTGCCTTGGCTGTCCTTTTCAATTTAGCCATGGGGTTTTCCACTGTTTTTCCTGCTCGACCTTCCTGCACTTACTGCAGTGTTTTCATGCTGATGATGATCCCAGACTTGGCCAACTTCTCTTTCTGCACTCAGTGGAGGGAAGGGGAAGGGTGAGAGAAGCTGACAGCTGAGCTCACAGACGACTGAGACACCTAAACTCAAAATTTTTGGACTCTCCCTGTCTCAGAGCTTGATCTGTTCCCAGGGGTGGTGGAGCAGGTCACATCACCCTCCTGCAGGTCCAACAGCCTCCAGAGCCTGCACTACCTCCTGCTCCAGAGCTGCTCCAGACATCAGCTCCGTACGTCCTAAATTTAAACAAATTACATTTTCACCTGTCCAGGAGATCACAACAACATGCATGGGATGAATCCCACTTACCTCAGCACTGGAATTAAGGAGCAGAAATGCGATTGTTTGCCACAAGGAGCAGTTCAGAAAGCTGCATATTACACATTGTCATGTTATACATGATGGCTTTGCACTGCAGTCCTTCGAGATTGTAATGAATAAAATCTTGACAACATTCTCTCCTGCATTAATCATTTTAAGCTGATCCTACAGGATACAAGGGCAAATTAAATTCTATTTGCAATTTCATGCATGATGCCTGGCACGGCCAACGCCTGAGCCAGCAGTTTTTCAGTAAGACAAGCGTGTAAGCTGCAATTATGCAGTTACTTTCTCCCATGTGCCAACTCTCTTATTACTGACAAATTTATAAATGAAAATGTATGAATGGTATTAAACTCACCTTCAAGGATGGAGCAAATTAAAATGAATAGCTTGTAAGACTGTATTTGAAGAAATGCACTACTTTTAATGGTTAAAATGATAAATGGAATGTGTGTGCCTTCACACACTTCAGGGATCAGGAGGTTCTGGTTCCAGCCTGCCAGGACCAGCACCCAGTCTCACACCTGGAAATAATCACAGGCACACCTGGCTCCAACAGGATGGTTATACCCTGTCCTGGGGTGCTCCCACCAGAAGTGCTGAGTGAGGCACCCTGTCCCCAAGCAGGCAGGGCTGTACAGGCAGCTCACAGGCAGCACAGGGGTGGGTCTTCAGCCCAGTGGGTTTTTCCAGACCTTTCTGGCTTCTTGTAGTGATTCCAGCATGCTTCCTTCTTCCTTTTTAAACCATAAATCATGGGAGGAGCCTGCCTATGGAGCCCTTTGATGGGACAAGGGGGAATGACGAAACTGATGGAGAGCAGGTTTAGATTGGATATTAGGAAGAAATTCTTCCTGTGAGGGTGGTGAGGCCCTGGCAGAGGGTGCCCAGAGAAGCTGTGGCTGCCCCATCCCTGGAAGTGTTTAAGGCCAGGATAGACGAGGCTTGGAGCAACCTGGGACAGTGGAAGGTGTCCGTGCCCCTGGCAGGGGTGGAAGGAGATGATCTTTAAGGTCCCTTCCGTCCAAAGCATTCCATGATTCGATGATTCCCACGCCTTGGCAATATTAGTCAGCTCTGGAGAGGGCAGGAAAGGAGCCAGATAACAAACCTTCATCTGGGAGAAATGTCTTAAACTTGCCTTTAGAGGAATTAAATTCCTGCCTAAGTACTCCCCAGCCAACCAGCCCTGTGATCTTCTGTCCCCCTCCACGGCACAGCATATGCTGATCATGCTCTGTCCAAAAGTTCAAAGCCATTTCCTGCTTCATTTGTAAGGAGCCCTGTCTTAATTGGGTTAGAACATAATATCCTTTTAGTCCTCTGGAGGGGAAACTTACACTTTTCTTCAAAGCAGTTTTCTCCGATGACTTAAAATCTTCTCCCCTCTGCCTTTCTCCTCCTTTGGTGTTATTTCCCCATGGGGAGGAAGTGAGTTTTGTGAAGTTATCATGTAGAATATCATCTACCAGACTCCTCTGCTTCGGTCCTTCTCAGAGTAATTGCAGCAGAGCCCCAAGAACACCTGAGGCCCAAAGCACTGGAGCACATCCCATTGGGATAATGCAGCTCCTGCCCCACTTCTCGTGATGGCCCCCCTTCTGCCCACCTTCTCATCCCCATGGAGTTTTTTTCTCCTCTCCATTATCTTAGATTAAGAAACTCATCACCTGAGACTGCAAAAAGTTTGGTAAGACCCTGGAAAAGATCAGGCATCAGTACAGAGGACAAGGAAGCCTGGAAACTAAGAGGACAGGTTTAGATTGGATATTAGGAAGAAATTCTTTACTCAGAGGGTGGTGAGACCCTGTCAAGGGTTGCCAAGAGCAGATGTGGCTGCCCCATGTTGGGAAGTGTTCAGGGCCAGGTTGGATGGGGCTTGGAGCAACCTGGGATAGTGGAAGGTTGAAACAAGATGAGCTTTATGGCAGGGGGTTGGAACAAGATGGTCTTGAAGGTCCCATCCAACCCAAACAATTCTGCAATAATATGAAACCTGAGCTCTTACAGTGCTTGCCAGCCCTTCACATCCTTTGTTCACCTCTGCTTCTCCCTCCCTCTCACTACTCTGTGTGGGATATTTATCCCTGTAATTAGGTCAGCCAGCTCTGCCATGCATTCAGGAGGGCATGTGCCTGAGAGATTATCTGTGTGACCCAGCAGCAGGGTGCTGTCAGGACCCTGGTGCTACTGGCATTGTCACACACCCCACACCAGCTCTGTGGGACCCATCGTGCCCCGATAACCTATGAGAGCAGGCATGATTATCAGATCCCTCGGCAGGGAAGCCACCAGCACGTGGCTGTCCCATGAAGCCCCCCAAGGTGCTGGGCCAGAACCTCGATCGTGCAGACTCATCCCAAGGCTCCTGTGCCCTGTGTCCACTTGCCCCATGGGCAGGTGCCCCCTGGTGTCAAGCACTGACCCTGCTGTTTCTGGGGCTTTGTGAGCCGCACGAAATCCTAAATGTACCCTCAGGCACCCTGAGACGGAACACATCCGGTCTGACAGCAGGTGTGCAACAGGCTGAACCGTCTTCAACAAAGCTGTGTGCCCCACTCTGCAGGTCCAAGTAAAGCCATGAGCTCCCTGCTACTGCTGCTCGCCTCTCAAATTTACCTAACCCTGGAAACACAGTCCTAATTAAAATATTGACAGGAGGAAGTGGAATCAATCAGCAGCTGGCACACCAGGATGAGCTCTGCATTAAGTAGAAGGTGCTGGGCTGCGACAGGCTCCTCAGGTGACATTTAATGGCTGTTTGTACAGGAGGAGAAGTGACCCCCAGCTCAGTGGTGGCAACAATTAGCACCGAGCACACCACGGTGTGAATGATTTTAATGTCAAATAAAGTGTCTTGGTCCTGCTACCCTCGAGCATCCCAGCAAAAAGCTGAGTTTTATTTTTCAAGGATGATGAAGGTCCTGTTCTCGGGGTTCTGGGGTGCAGCTCTGTGTAGATCATGGAGGGGGGTCATAATTGGTTATCACCCTGTGGCACCTTTCCCTGGGACCTGGCACAACTAAGGGGAGATTTTCTCATGTGCTTTTAGGGAATAGCAGCCAAACTGTGGGATGGAGGGGGGAGAGCCAAGGGCTTCACTGAAGGAGGTGTTTAGGAAAGAGAGGTCCCTCCAGCAAAGCAGGGTGGGAGGAGGGGATTTCAAGACTGCATTTGCTACAACTCCATACTTCCAAGTTATAATGGGGTTATTTTCCCCTCACTGCCCTCACCAGTGCCCCAGCTGTGTGTGCACAGCATCAACTGGTCCAAACTGGGCTCCAGGATTCGGCTGTGGGTGCCAGTGAGAGTGGCTTGGCCCCACTCCTGCCCTGCACATTGCTACTGAAAAATGGAAAAGCAGTGTTACGGGGAGCATCACAGGGCTGAGGAGATATTGTTAACCCACATCAAAGATGGAGACCCGAGCAAGAGGCTTGGTGGGGGCAGCAAACACCACAGCAGCCAGATCAAACGGAATAAAACACCAAGATGTGCAGTATTGCTCTGCCAGCCAGAGAGATAACTAAGAGAGCTTCAAAGGAATCTTCTGCACTCATGACTGCGCTCCTAACTCTGCTTGATGAGCCCGTTGCTCCCTACCTTCCTGTTTCTGCTCCACATAAAAGCAATAATCACGGAATCAGAGAATCACGGAATGGTTTGGGTTGGAATGGACCTGAAGCTCATCTCATCCCACCACCTGCCTGTGGGCAGGGACACCTTCCACTGTTCCAGTTGCTTCAAGCCCTGTTCAGCCTGGCCTTGGACACTTCCAGGGATGGGACAGCCACAGCTCCTCTGGGCACCCTGTGCCAGGGCCTCACCACGCTAAAAGGGAAGAATTTCTTTCTAAATAACCTAGAAATGGGTCAATACTTGGTGGGAAACACCATCTGAAGTTTTGCCTTCACTGTGTATTTATTTCCCTTGCATGCTCAGGCCCAGAGAGAAGCTGATGGTCCATGATCCTGTGGCAGAGCATTCCCAGTTGCCCAACCCTGGCATGTCCTGCCCTCTTCTTTTCCTGTTGTCTGTGGCTTTAAGCTGATTCTCTTTGAGACTACTGTCACTCCTTGCAAAAACCGTCCTAAGTGTCATATTAAAAGAGCTATTAAAAGACTTCCAGAAGTGTAAGTTTTCACACTCTGTTACCTCTGGTGTCTGCCAGCAGTGGTGCCCAGAGCTAATTAACAGCCCCTGTTATCAACAAATGAGACTCATTATTTTCAAGTAACCTCCTTCCTTCTCCCAAGGTATCTTCAGAAAATGACACATCGGGCAATTTCTTGTCATTCATGAGTTACACTCCATTTTCTAGGTATTTTGAGAAAGCACAATAGGTTTCATTCTTTGGGAAATGGGGGTTTTGCCGTTTGGAAGGAAACTCAAGTGACAGTGACATAGCCCTTTTGATCCCTTCCCCAAATGACTGATCCTGTACCATGAACCCATGGCTGCTTCCAAAATAACAATCCCCTGTTCCAGGGAGAAAAGCCCCAAGGGTGCAGAAGCATCCTGTGGGGTGGGATCATCAATCAGTGTCGGAGCACCAGGGCTCATGCCTACCTTGGCAATAGATGAACCTTCCCAACACACAGAATCCGTTGAGGTCTCAAAATTAATCAGATGATCAGCATCACTGAGAAAAGGCTCTTACTCACCCTCTTCTTGTTTTGGCAGCATTATGAGGCAGAGATGAGACACCGCAAACCATTTTAAATTAAAACTAAATAAATTAAAACTAAATAAACATAAATTAAAACCTTTTAATTCCAACAACTTCATTCTCCTCTGTACTCATGGGGCAGTCACAAATCCACCAGAACCAGGGGTGCAGGTGTGACTCCCTCTGGAAGCATTTGGGATATTTTTCTGATTTTTGGACATTCTTCCTGTCAAGGAAGCTGCAGCAGTAAGCCCAGAGCTGCTGTTGAGCAGAGGAGGCAGGTCTTTCGTCTGAACAGCAAATTCAGAAAATAAGCAGGGAAAGAGCTTGGCTTAAAAACTCTGAGCAAACTGCAAATTATTCTGTTTGAAAGAAATGAGCCTGTTGGAAATTTCCAATTGGACAGTTTGGTTTTGAGTGTTGGCGGATCAAAAGCTGCTTGTCCTGCGTGGCTGGAGGCAGTGGAGTGGCAGAAGCAATTCCCAGGCTCTGTGGGGTCCCTGGTCTGGGCTGGTTATCTGCCCGGTGGCTTTAAGCAGAGTCCACTCAGGCTTGTCTGTGATTATTGGGTCTTTAGACTAGTCATGATGAAAATTAAATAACAGCACGGCAAAGGCAGACTGAGCTCTCTTTGCTCGGCAGACCTAGAGCCCTCTCCCTGCTGGGGCACCAGAGCACAGAATGGTCCATTTAACACTGGAACCGAAGCCAAACAGGAAGAAGTTTATTCATGGCATTTTTGCAGCTTTTGTTTGGGATCTGCAGGGGGGAATTCAGTGTAAACTGCCTGGCTTGGCTTTTGTTAACCCTTGGCTTTCTTTGAATGAGGGAAAGGGAAAAGCAGCAGAGCTTCGGGCAGACTGTGTGGCTTCTGGTGTCCTGTAAAAACCAGGAGTAAATTCCTGGAAAAAATTTCCTTTGAAATGTGACACAAATGCAGGCGGCGGAGCAAACAGGCTCCTCCTCAGCTCATGGGCTCACTGCTCTGATTCAGCACCATCAGTGGCACAGGGTTCACATCTCCCCTGACCAGGGCAATTTCCCATCCTGGCAGGGCTTTGGGATCTGATCCTGCAGGTTAGTGTGTGCTCCATTCAGCGAGAGGTTCCCTTAGAGTCTCCTGCCCTACGAGCTCTTGTCCTCAGTACAACACTGAGGATTATTTTCCTGATTTTTTTTCCTCTTTGTTCATTTTCTCCTGAATTCTCCAATGTGTTTGGAGCACATTTGCATATGCAGCATTTATGTCCCATCCCTGGAAGTGTTCAAGGCCAGGCTGGATGGAGTTTGGAGAAACCTGGTCTAATGGAAGATGTCTCTGCCCATGGCAGGGGATGGAATAAGATGAGCTTTAAGGTCCCTTCCAACCCAAACCACTTTGTGATTCTGTGACCGCTCTTCCTTGGCTGTTTCACTGTCTGACCAGGCTGCCTGAGGCTTGCCTGGAGGCTCCTCAGGAAATCCCAGCAAAGGACTTTTGTACCAATTTATTTCATTGCTGATTTAGGCTTAGGAATGCTTATTGTCACCTCAGTTGTTTCACATCCTTTATGGCTTGGCAGTGCAGCTGCCTTCCCTGACAAACAAGTAACAGCAAAGGTGAAGAGCCTGGGAGGATGAGGCAGTTAAAGGGTTAGAAGGTGACATTCATCAAAAAAGGTCTAGAATGAGCATTTCCTCCAGGGAAAGGGGACTGCATCCCTGCTCCAACCAGGACAAGAGGGAAATAGAAGTGGCCATAATGCACTGGAGAGTAAAAGTGTCCTGATGGGACACTGATGGGCACTGGTGGTTAAAAGTATACTGATGGGCACTGGTGGTTAAAAGTATCCCGATGGACCAAAAATTTTTACCCTTATGGGTAAACTTGTCGCTTCCAGAACCAGGTTAGGGTGTTCAGCCCTGTGGAGTGGGAGCCAGTTGGTGTTTGAAGTTCTGTACATTTGCATTATAAAGGATCAGATCCAGGTGTAAATTATGTATCTTGTTTCAATAGAAGTTTTAAGCAAGTGAAAGTTGTCCTTTGAAGAGCTGATTCCTGTGATAACAGACCTGTACCACGCTTGTGAGGAGCTCACTCCTTTGGCAGAACAGGGATGGCAGAGGGGTGCATGATGTGCCCCCAAGAGTTGGTGGTGTACAAACAAAACCAAAATCTCTTGCCGAGAGCCACAGCAAGGTAGGGACTGACACCTTGCCCCAGAGTGGGATTCATGGAGCTCACCTGGCACTGCTGGGCACAGACTGTGGGAAAACCTCCAGTTTTTGGCAGCCTTGGCATTAAAAGCTGTAGAAGTCTGGTGCTGCCCTCGTCTGCTTGAGGGACAGAGAAGACTCACTGTCATCACCCCAGGGACTTGTGCAGTAATTTCCCAGCTACGTCGTTTTACTGAGCCTGTCCGTGCCATTACCTGTTAGGGTCACCCACATATGTGGTCAGAAGGAGGCATGGAGACCCCAGCTCTGCAGTCCCCACTCAGCTCTTCACCTGGGCAGCATGCAATGGAGCAGACCTCTCCCCAGGTGGAAAAGAGAGAAAAAAATGAATGTGGATGCTGTGGATCTGGGGCTGCAAATAAATGCCTTTGCTGCCAATCCCCTCTCTTGATATGGGGGTGCACAGAGCCATAATCCCAGCTCAGCTCTGCTTGTGTCCCCCAGTGCCTCTCACTCGGCTCCCTTTGCTCCCTGTGCCCTCGTATTCAGCCCTGCTCTCATCCCAGAGCCTCTGGGCAGCTCCCCCAGCACACATCTGGAGCAGCTCCTGGGAGCCAGGTTCAGGCCCTCCCACGACCTCTGCCCACACAGAGGTGTAGCTGTGCCTGTGGAGGTCCAGGGCTGTTCTTGTATCACAGCTGAAATAAGAGCTTTTCTATGTCTATGGGGAGATGAAGAAGTGGTTTCCACCCTGGGAGCCACAATCTGTCCTGTGATGTACATGTTTTTGTTGTCTCCTCCAAACATATTTAGAGGGATTTAGATGATCCCACATCATACAAGGGATTTAAAGGTTATTAGGGGAAATATGCATTTTTCAGCACCTGCTGCCTGAAAAGTGTGCAGCCAAGTGTTTTAAATACCCTGGTGCTATTACTCATAGAAAATGCTTTTCTTTTATTTTTTTCTTTCCCTTTTTTTTTTTCAGTGTAGCTGTAGTCATCGTTCAGCCTTATAACTATAATGGATGGTTGCTAGAAGCCTTCCAAACAAGGCAGCACAATAAGATACAGACAGTTAACCCACATCAATTCTCTAAGGAAATTTCATGTTGGGCCCTTTAATTCTCTCCTTTTGAAATTATTCCGATCAGTCAGTGCATAGGGCACTGCTGCAGGGAAAAGATTGAACCTGGAACAAAGCGGGATGAGATTTGAAATAATAAAAATAAAGAAAAAACACAGAGGAGAGATTCAGGTACACCTCCAAAATTCTAATGAGCTCATTTGCAGAGCTAAAAATTTCTCAGGGACTCCAGTTGATTCAAAGAGAAATGTATTTAATTTAAAACAACTCACTTCAGGGAGCTCTGCACTGGGATGAAATGTATTAAATAATTGATCAACCAGGAAGTAAGAAAGAGGGGAAAAAATGAGAAAGAAAAAAGAAGGGAAGAAAGGTACTTGGGTGGTGTGTGACCTGGAAAAGAAAGACACGTCTACATGAGGGGCAGGTGACACACCGAAGGAGTGACAGGGGTCCCAGAACCACCACGTTGTCCCTAAGGCTTGGTGGCACCAGCCAAACCAGGGACACATCCCTGTACCCCTCCAGCTCTTCACCTTATCCCACTGGAGTAACACAAATTTTATTACATTTCCTTCCAGTCCCAAAGTCACATAGAGACCCTGTGTCCTGTGTGGCCTCTGCTGTGGGATTGGTTTCCTTTCTGCTTCATTGGGTGTTTTACAAAGAGCTCAAAATAAAACAAATATACTTCATCCCTTCTCCTCAGCAGCTCTAAGGGCAAATTATGATGGAGCTGATATCAAAACACACACACTGATAATTTTTCTGCAGTGGCTCGGATTTGGATGTAAATTGGAAATACACATTTAGTGCTTGGCTGTGGCACTGCTGTGCATGCAAACAGCAATTAAAACCTGCAGCCAAATGCCGTAAATCCACCAGTGACAGGGTAAATGCCGTTAAAGATGGAAAATGAAAAGGAACTGCAGCTCATTTGCATTTTGTAAGAGTAATTTTGTTCAGGCTACAGTTGTTCTGAATGAAATGCAACTTCTAAGTACTGTTCCACTGCACTGAGGCCAGGCTGTGAGTGCAGGAGGCTTCAAAACAGTAATGGGCTGCTCTGGAACAGGGATGTACAGAGCAGCAGGCATTGGCAACCATCAGTCCAGCCTGGCCCATGGCCACCAAACGCTCCCTCCCTCTCTGCAGGGAGGTTCTGAGCAGCCCCATCCTCCTGGACAGCACTGCCTCTCTGCATACTGCGTAAATGACTTTTATTTAAGTAGCTTCCCCTTATTAACCAAACCAGGAGATGGCACAGCCTTCCAGACAGCGTCCTTGCTGCCAGCAGCAGGGACTTGGTGCATCAATATACAATGGAGTTAAGATCCATCTCTTTTTGCTGCAGACTTTGCCCTCTCCTCGTTGGGGAGCCCCCAGACACATGGGCTAGAGAGAGCCTGTGTGTTTGCTAATGCCAGGAGCAAACAAAGGAGCAAAGCAGATGGATGCCCTTATAACTTCAAATAATTAAATTAGAGACATAAAAGTAACCGTTATCCATTTAATTTACTCTTGACTGTGATATTCCTGTTCCATAAAACTGAATGAGGGAAACTGTGATGCACCCCAGATCATGGCTCTCCCCAGCAGAGACCACTGTGTAAATTACAAATAAATGCTGCTTGCTTGGAGAAAATGAACTCAAATTGTATGTCTTATAAGGAAAGTGAGGGAGGGGATGGGAACAGGCAGAGATGGAAGCGGACATATCCCTTTATTCATCTTAATAGCCACATGTAAATGTGTAATGTAAGGAGCACAAACAGAAATTTGAACATTTGTTCCTCTGCCTTTGTTCTGAGAGTGTTGATGCCAGAGATTCCCAGCAATGTTTGCTTTTTTTCTGCAAAACATCACTGTCAAAACCGACCTGGTTTGGGACATCAGTTGTGCTCCTCAAGAACGCAAAAGTGTTTAATGTTAAAAATCACAAGAGCTTTGTTTCATTTTCCCTTTCTCTGCTGATCCTAAATAAAAAGAACCATTCTGTTTTCTCATAATTAAGTGCCCAGGAGTATTTCAGCTCTCCAAGAGGTCTCAATTCTCCAGCAAACACTGGTACTCCTCACCAAAGGGTGAAGCAGAGGGTTAAAGGGTCAGAAACACAGCGGTCAAAATCAGGGACCTACGACAGTTCCTGAAACACCAATTATTTTTTATCCTACAAGTATGTGCATATGTGGCATCATTCAACAAGTGAGCTAAACCCTTGGGGTGTAAAGCACACATTAAAATACGGGACTGAAGTCAAAGTGACAAATTTAAGGAGATTATTTTGATAAGTGTGAATGTGAATTTTCTGTCCTTTTCTTGCAGGAACATTTTTATCCTCTCCACACACCCAATTTCCATGGCAAGCTAATTGTTGTAATTGCAACCAATTTTTTGTATGTAAATTTAATGAAAGACTGTTTTCAGTGTTTAACCAGCTCATTAGAAGGTTTTATCTTTGTGAAAAGGAAAAAAAGAAAACACAGAGGGACTGGAAACACTGATGGGATGAGCTTCTATGGATCAGCCTGAACCCAAGGGTCCATTTCATCTACCAGGAGTGAGGGGTCCCAGGGCTGGTTGAGCATGAGGGACCCCGTGGGATGGGCATGCTAGTGAGGCCATGGCACTGCTGCTGCAAGGAGGGAACCACAGTGAGTGGGCAGCGAGGGACCAGGGGGTCCCACCCGGCGGGGTCTGTCTGGGCTGCGGGGTTGGAAGTGTCCTCATTATGTATCCGTCAGGCTGTCCCCAGGGAGAGGGGCTGGCAAAGAATGCTGTTAACAGAGGGATAATGAGATATGAACCGAGGAATAAATTTAGGCTGGAAATAACAAAAAGGTTTCTGAGCTTGTAGCAGGGCGGGTCTAGGCTTTAAAACCCTTCCAAGAACAGTGGGGGGAAAATCCACCCTGCTTCTCCTCCATCTGAGGAGCGGTTTGATGAGTTTCCACAAAGACTTGCAGGGAACAGTGCTGATGGTAGGACGGGACTGGGCTTACGGGGCTTGCTCCAGCCCTGAGCTCTCAGAAGTCGGCACAAAGCACCAGGTCCTGGGGCAGATGTGCCACCAAAGCAGACATGTCACCTAAAGCCTTGCTGGAGCGGGATGGAAATGTCCAAGCCCTGCAGGCTGCAAGGGGATGATGACCTGGGTACCCCCAGGGCAATGCTGGGGTCTGCTTTGTAGCAGGGTCAGAAGGGAGAGGTTCCAGGGAATGCTGAGGAAGCCGATGCACATCCTCTACTGACTGGGACTGCGCTGCTCAGCATGGGGAGAAGCCAGAAAATCGTAAAAATAATCCCAAAAATTCACAAACCCCCCAACAAAATCAAAATCAAAACCACCACCAACAAAAAAACCCAAAAAACCACCAAAAAACCAAACCAAAGAACCAAAGAAAAACAGACAGGGACTAACAAAAATCTTCTTCCACTCTCTAGAAAACACCAGCAGAAGGTACCCTGTGTGGAGCATGGCTCATGCACTCTGCTCCCTCCCTGAGCCAAATGCATCTCTTGGAAAAAGTACTGATTACATGGAAATGGACTAACAAGAGGCAGGCAGCACCAATAAAGGCAGTTAATTGCTTATTGTGCTTTCCTTTGCCTGGTCCCTGGTGATTTTCTCACCAATGAATAATTCAACAGCCACTGACACATGAGTAACATCTCCTGATTTGCATTGAGCATCATTCATTAGGAAGAGGATGAAAACCTCGACAGCTAACACCCGATCTCTGGAAGTGTCCAAGGCCAGGTTGGACAGGGCTTGGAGAAAGCTGCTCTAGTGGGAGGTGTCCCTGCCCATGGCAGAGGAGTGGAACTGGGTGAGCTTTAAGGTCCCTTCCATCCCAAGCCATTCCATGATTTGATGATAATGCTGGTTCCGTTTCTTGTCCAGAACCTGGAGGCACAACATGTCCTTCTGTGGGCAGGAGGGGAGCACCATGCCCTGATCCAAGGGAGTCCCCACCCTATAGAGAGGATTTTGGAACCATCAACCCATTCAGTGCTGGCCACACATGGCCTCCAGCCTCCATCACTGTGGCAGGGATGGGAACCTGCCTCTCCAAATCTGCCTTATTTCCAGCATCAGCCTTTTGGCGTTTTAAATCACTGAGTGCTACGCAGAGCTGATAATCAGATTTACTGATGGAACTTCTCTGTCTCAGAGACTCAACTAATCCCTTTTAATCCTTTTCTTAAACTCTTTCTTACAAGTGCTTACAACAGAGTTTATCTTTCAGCTTTGCATCTAATTTTGGTTTCCAAATGTGGTTTTTTTTCAAGCAAGGATGTAGCTCTACTCATTATTTCTAAATGGCTGAAGTGGAACGTATTCCACATGCTTTACAATTATTCCACTGCTCTCCCAGCTCATGCACCATCCTGAAAAATTCATCCAAACATATCAAGGGGGCTGGGACAGACATGGACATGGAGCTTGGCAGCAGCTTTGACTTCCCAAAGGGCATGTGACAGCATCTGCCTGGCATGGTGCTGGGGCGTGTCCAAGCTCCAGGCTGACAGAAGGGAGGTTTTTAGCTCAGGGATCATTTTTAGGAGAGATTGGTGGTTTATGGTGGGTGATGCACTGTCAGGATTGAGGTTCAGCAGTCCTATGGCTTCTTTTGGTCCTTCCCATAGCTGGCAATAATCTCCCAAATGGAAAAAAAATCCATTTGTGACTTATGACCAATACTGGTGAGACCAAGCCAAGCAAGGGCAAGGGGAGAAACAGCCTCTTGCCTTCCCACCAGCAGCAGATGCTCCTCATGCCTTAGCAGTGACCTTTATGAGTGAGGTTTGGATTGGATATTAGGGAAAATTTCTTCACTGGAAGGGTCATCAAGCATTGGAACAGGCTGACCAGGGAAGTGGCGGAATCACCATCCCTGAAAGTGTTCGAAAAACATGTAGATGCGATGCCGAGGGACATGGTTTAGTGGTGGACTGGGCAGTGCTGGGTTAATGCTGGACACAGTGATCTTAGAGGACTTTTCCAACCTTGAGGATTCCATGATTGTAAGTTACAGGTGATTTAGAAGCTAGTGGACAAAAATAAATCACCCATTTCCTTTTTTTTTTTTTTTGAGTAGGCGCTACAGTCATTTCAACAAGCGATGAGATTGTTCTCCTGTGAACACCTCCTCATTGCATTCCGACTCTAGTGCCCAGGCACCTTTTGGGATGGCTGCAAATTATATAAAAGCCCAGCCTGAGTCACACCAATTAATCTCTGCATCCACAGTCCCACTCACTCCTTCTCTTGCCTCTCCTGCATGTGGGCTTCCAATCAACAAGCTCAGCCTGTTCCCATAGAAACTGAGCAGCACATCACTACAGAGTCAGGCTGCTGTGGCTTTTTAAGTTCTCGTCAGAGCTTTATTCCACCCCTCAGAAAGCCAAGGTGTTTGCTGTGACTGAGGACAGCCACTCTGCCTTGCCGGCCAGCAGAAAGTGGGACTCAGCAGCCAATGATCCCATGCCAGCATCTGGGGAGCTCAGGAGCTGCAGTTTGCTGTCAATATTTGCATCTCATTAATCTATTCCAGCTGCAGATGAGGCAAGGAAGAGAGGAGACAAGAGAGGGTAAAGCCAGTGATGTTTCTTGGCCTGTTGGCACCAATACTGGTTCCTTTACCAGTATGTTGAAAACTGTTTTCATTATCTGCTATGAAGACCTTTAAGGTCCTTTCCAAGCCAAACCATTCTGTGATCCTATGATCATCAGACTAGTAAAATTGCACATTCTCTTCCATCTCTGCCTGTTCCATGACTGTGTCCAATCGCTGTGCAGGTATGGGCTGTGTGCCAGCTCTTGGAACAGCAGGAAGATTGGGGCAGTTAAGTCTTTCTGCATCCCACCACTTCCAGAGCATCCCAGAAGAGCTTGAACCAGGCTTGGTCAGCAGCAGCAGCTTCCTAGTGTTTCTCAGCTGGGGGTTCCAAAGGGCTTTGGAGAAAGGAGGCAATGACCACTCACCAAGCCCTTCACACAGGGAAATTGAGTTTAAGGCTTCCAGTTAGGGTGAGAAGTTCTTGTGAGCAAAGGTCTTTAAAACATTCTTCTGAAAAAGGCCTCTCCCTGGGTTCCAGGGGCTCCCTCCACATAAAGCCAGGCAGAGCCACCCAAAAATCCCACTCCACTGGGGAGAGCAGCAAGAAACCAGCAAGTCTCAGAGCTGGATCTGATGGGAAACCTTAGATCTTCTGCCTGGAGTTTTGGTTTTCCCTCTAAAGCTGCTAATATAAATACTTACTGGCAACTTTCCCCATTCTATTAATGACAGCGCTTTGTGCAGACTGAGTTTCTTAAGGAAATACTTTAAAAATCTGCTTTATGTATTGAAATAATCTCCAATGCTTTTATTTAATTCGCTTTTTTTTTCAGGAGTGGAACTCCTGCACATATGGCTTTACTTATGCAACTAGTTTGATTAGATTTTACATTTCCATGTGTAATTTCTGGTATATTGCCCACAGATTCATTAAAAAATCCATCCTTTAAATATGTCCTGAATAATCTCTTCCATGCATTTTATATATAGAACAAAAGTGGGGTGATTCTGTATTCTAAAGGGACACCTACTGATAAGAACATGTTGCATTTGTAGCAGTTTAAATGCAGGATATAGAAAATGTCTATCTTGTTGGGATTTTAAATCCCCACTAAAATGCATTTAAAGGAATCAATCAGTACCAAGTCAATATACAAGAATTGCTTTAATAAATCTAGAGGTGTCAGGCTCTAAGTAAATTGCACATTAAATAAAATCTGATTCTTCATTGAATGTATTGATTATTATCATTAAGAGCAGATCTGTTGCTCTTGGCAAGCAGGGGGCTGACAGGATGACAGCAGCACTGCTGAGCTCCAGAGAAAGGATGTTTTGTGTGCGACTCGGGAAGTATCACAGAATCCCAGAATAGTTTGCATTGGAAGGGGCCTTAAAACTCATCTGGTTCTATCTCCTGCCCCGGGCAGGGACACCTTCCACTAGATCAGGTTGCTCAAAGCCTCATCCAGCCTGATCTGATCTGAAGGTCAACTCCATGTACATCTTCCCAGCTCTGGATGAGAGCCCAAGGGTAAGGCGGGAGCTCATCCCCAGGATGGGGATGGTGAGGATCGTGGGGATAGAGAGGATGGCTCACGCCTCCACTCTGGACACAACACCGTGCCCCGCACTGACCCGAACCACTGAGCCATGACTGTGGCAAGTTCTTAGTTCATTGCTTGCACACAGATAGTGATTGTAAAATAAAATGTTCAACCCACTGCCCTTACATTTTCTTTAGCTCCTTTAACCAGTTCAGGACAGATATTTCATAGATGTATATTCTCCCCAAAAGGCCACTTTACAAGTATGGGTTTGATGTAAAACAAGATGTTCCAATGTCTGATTTATAAGGCATGTGAAGTTTCTAACTAAAAAAAAGATGATTAATTTCTCAGGTGTCTCGCTGATTTATTTGCCATGTGGCAATTGATTAGTCATGTCAGCAACTTCATAAGTAACACAATTAATTCTGAAGTTATCCCCAAGTTATCCAAGTCCTGTGTCACTGATGAATACGTGATGGGTATGAGTTACAGGTTGTCTCTGAACTTGACTGACTCAAAATAAGTCACCAAGCTGAGTTGTAAATCACAAGAGATGGATCTGAGTACGCTGCTGAGTCACAAGCAGGTTGTTAGATCACACACATCCCGATTTATGGGCTGGTGAGGTGGCCTCTGCTCTACCTCATGGTTTGGGAGTAAATGTCAAAGTGTAAATCTGGGATGCCAATATCAAATGGCACCTTCTTGGGGACACGGAGCACCCACAGGCAGAGCCGTGATGCTCCTGTCACACACAGGAGCCCACTGGAATCAGCACCGATGTCTTCTCCTTGCAGATGAAGAACTCCAGGTGTGCCTCATGTCTCTGTTCTCACTCTCCTCCTGGGGTACCGACTCCGCAGTAAGCCTGACTGGTGCCAGCAGATATTGCAGGCTATTAATTGTCATTTACAGGCTCATTGGGTGACCTTAATTAAACTATAAAATGGCAAACACTAATAAGAAGGATGGTATTCCTGTGGGGGGTGAATCAAGCACATTAACCTCCTGGTGAGAAATTCTTTCTTCATCTGACAGACATGAGAGACCTCACAGCTTGATGCAAGGTGTCTTCAGTGTCACTGCTGGGCTGTTCATGGGGCACATTCTTCCTGCACAGCTGTGATTCCTCCTGTAGAGCACAACTTGATGGATAACTCCTGCAGACTTCACACTGGCACAGGGACGGTCCTTGGACCTTTCCTCAGAGCATCAGACACTGCTTTCCAGGAGCATCAAGATGGGGTTCCTCGCTCCTTTCCCTTCTCCTCCTGAGGATCTTCTCCCTTTTCTGTTTATTACCACAGACTGAGGTGGAGATCACCAGAAACTCTGTGGATGTACATGAAGCTCTTCTGTTTGTTTTCCTTCCTGTGCATTGCTCTGATGCTGTTACACTAAACACTCATTTCATATTCCCAGGAGGTGAGGGAGATGCCATGGGAGACACATTTACATCTGTAAACTGCAATCAAAACTAATTAAACCCAACACGAATACTGATTAATAGAAGAGGGAACCCGATGTCAAGTCCCATGGCCCCATCCCAAATAACAGTGGCTTCTTTTTTAAGACACAAATTTGCTTGTTCTCTTTAATTCCCAGCATCTGGTGGCACATCTCCAGCTCCTGGCTTTGAGGCAGCCGTACTGCATTTGGAAGTGATACAGGGAAAACCATCTGACATCCAGAGCTCTGCCTGAAATGCATCTTCTCTTTAAAAACTCACCACTGGGACTCTACAGTATGACATAAGCTCCATCCCTGTGCTCATTTTGCACCAGGCCACTGTTTTCATTTTATTTCATTAAAGCTGAATTTATTCCAGCAAAGCAGTTAAAATATTCATTAATAGCCTTGCTGCCTTTCAGAGTCTTCATTCCCTGTGCATCATCCTGGGTTCCTTGCTCCAGGCATCAGCTTTCCAGACAAGGTCTCAAAGGGAACAGGTGCTAACGGGGGAGATGAAGGTGCAGAAACAGCTCACACTGGAGTGAGTGGCCACACCAACACCTCATCAGCAAGCCTGTGGTGAGCACAAGCAGCAGGAAAAACCCTCTGCACGTGGACTCCATGGGAAAAGCACAGAGCATGATACTTGTTAAACACATAATGTACATGGAACACTGAGGGGAACCTGGGGAAATGGTTCTCAAGGGAGCAAAAAGCCAGTTTGTTTAAATAGCAAACCATTGATTATTGCGGAGAGAAAAGCAGAATCACTGGGTGGGGTATGAGTGACGGACATTTCTAGGAATATCGATTTGGAAGTGGTAACTGTGGCATCAATCATCAGCTGTGTCCTGGCAGTCACAGACCCACCTGCTTGAGCACCAGCAATGGGACCCTCAGCACCCCTCCTGCCCATTCCCCCAAATGATGGGAATCAGGGAGCAGCCAGGCGAGGGCAGGAGGGGCTGGGCTGAGTGACAGAGGCAGGGACAGGGATACCAAAGGATACCAGACAGTCGTCAGTGCTCCCCTCCCAGTCCCAGGGGAGACACACTAGTTCTCTTTCATTCCCAACATCTGGTGGCACATTTCCAAGTCCCTGCTCCAAGGCAGGGATGTGCCACAGACAAGTAATTAATTCAAGTAGTTCTGTGAAGAACCGTTATGACACTGGCTCATCTGACTTTTCCCTTCACAGTGAGTCTTTATGGGGATGACACCTGACAGTCACTATTGTCCCATCAAGATTTTTTCCACGGTAAAACGCTACTTTCCTCAGGCAGCCAGTGGGGATTTTATTGTTTAAATAGTGTGAAATCCTTCTTTATGAGGCCACTTGCCTTCTGGTCTACAAAAAGGGCCTTTCGCAGCATCCAGTGCTCCCTGTTATCCCCAGTACTATTTGTTAGAGAGACCCCTGTCCTCCCCCGCCCCACTGTCCTGCTCCACAGGTGCTGCTCTTGAGGATTTAAAGATAAAGTGAGGGATGCTGCAGGTGAGGACTTCCAGGCACTGTAGCCACAGGTTGTTAATCTTCCTATTTCTTGCACAGGATTTTAATAACATTTCCTTGTGGAAATGGGAGGTTTGCTCTGCTTGCACTTCTTGGGCTCTGCTGTGCAAGATTTCCGATTCAAAGTGAAGGCGGAAAAGCCAAACCCAAACGTTAACCAAGTACTGACCAGACCTCACAGTGTTACAGCTCACTCCTGCCTTTTCCCAGGAGTGATATCAACTCCGAGAAAGGCAGAGATGGGGCTGAAGTGGGAGGGGTGTCTGCCCAGGGCCACCCCTGTGCCGGGGCTCTGCAGGGCAGACACTTGGGTGGGCAAAGCTCTGATGTCTCCTTGCCATCAGCCAATATCAATCTTCTGACACTGACATTGGGTGGTTCAGGGTTCAGACACCCTGCATGGCAAGGGCACCAGCTCACGGTTGTCAGTGTCGGTCTGATCAGATAACGTTGATATTCCACCTTCAGCTCAATTTATTAACCCACCGTTCCTTTCAAACAAAATATCACATCACTTAATTATGTCTTGGCTGACCACTTGCAAGTGCCACCAGATATGGAGAACATGACACCATCGCCTTCTGCCAGGCACTGGGATCAGACTCTGTGTCACCCTCTGACAGGAGTACTGTAAAACTGCATTAATCAAATTGTGTATCAGTCAAAAAAATTGAGGAGTAATTTGTCAAAGTCGTGTCTGGGCTCAATAACCGTTTGGAGATGACTAAGTAATTAATCAATAATGTGTTCTCGCCTTTTCATTTCCCTAGGTTCCTGTGACTTGCACAGCAGAATGACTTGAAAATAACAGACTGGGTTGTCTGGTGGCTTCAGAAACATTGGTTGGTGTTTACAGGGGAGTTGATTCAGTCCTACCTTCCTTCCTGTCTGGCATGTCTCCAGCCCAGTCCCAGTGGGAGCTGCACCTCACAGCGATGGGTGCTGATGCTCAGAAGCCCGTGTCAGGCCACATGCCACCAAACGGAGGCCAAGGCATGAGCAGAGGCACCACGAGAGGGATGGAAGGCGTTGCCTAGTGCTTGTGTTCCCAGCCAGACTCCTGGATGGAATCCTGCCCAAACCTTCTGGTGGAGTGGTTCACCTCAGAGCCAGACACAAGCTGCAATTCCTCAATCAAAACCAGGCTTTTAACCTCAATGCTCACCCTATAATTTAAATAACTGTTTACCAGAGATCCCCTGAGTCTAAATTCTTCTTTCTTAATGTTTCTGAAATAACGCTCTCTAATGCAATTCCAGAATAACCCATGATCAAAATGAAAAAATTTCCCCATGAGACTGAGTTGCTACTTCTTCAATGCCCTAAAAATGATAACTTAATTAATAAAATGGTCAGATTTGCAGTACCACAAGGCTTTTCAACTCAGAATCAATTGCTTTACATCTATTGCTCAATGTTGGATTCACTGAACGCATTGTTGAACTCACTGAAAACTGTGTTAGTAATATTAAGTAATTAGTGAGATTAATGCTGTTGCAGAGCTATAACCTGGGCAGAGTCCAGATTGATTAGAGTTAATTATCTTCTGCCTGCTTAAATAATTTATATTCTGATTTCCCTGCTATGTAAGAGCAAAAACCCCTGAAGGAAGATTGCTGTCCTCAGCATGGTCATGCATGTACCCAACAGAAGATGCTTCAGAAGGACACCCCTCACCAGGCAGTCACTGTCTCATCCTCCTCCTCCTCTTCCTCTTTGTCCTCCTCCAGGTCAGGTCAGTTAATTTTGTGCGTCCAGAGCCCAGCACTCAGGCCCGTGGTCCACCTGTATCCTGGATGGATCGGGCACCCCTGTGTCCACTGCAAAGCCAAAATTCTCTTCAAAGCCAAAATATTCTCAACCGGATTCATGGATTCAACACACTGTTTGGCCCGGAGGGTGGATTCAGTAACTTATGCATGATCCTGGCTTTCTAATAAAAATTTCATTATTATGAATGATTGCAAAAGTTTTCATATTTTACATTTTGTCTTTGCAGGGAATTTTGAACACTAATTTTGTCCCTCGGTGCTGGCGTGTGTAATAATCCCACTGATCCATATTCATGTCCTCCAAGCCTTGCAGTTCCTGCACAGTTTTCGCAACTCATAGAATAATTTCCTTATAGAACTGAGTATCCACAATATTTATTATTGTTGCTAATGAACATGGTCTCAGCCCCTGTAATAATCACAGGATTCCCAGGGTATTTAAATATTGTTGTATTTAAATAATTGATTGACTTAGAGCTCACTAATATGAATACATCCAGGAGTGTTTAATAGGATCATTACTTAATCCTGGCTCTGTGCACTATATCATGTTACCAATAAATCAATTATGCATCTCTCTGCCTGTAAGATCACACTCCTGGTGGCTCAGAGGACCAGGCTGTGCTGGGAGCACTGCGGAGAAGGTGACACAAAGGAGGTGGCCAGTCCTACTCCACAGGACTCCAGGCACACCTGGCTCCTGACACATGTGGGGAAGCTGAGACCAGAGTAAAGCACATCATTAGAAGGAAATGGAGCATGTGCTAATTTGTCTGTTTTCAGTTAGCAGGCATTTATTAGGGATGTCTGACTTACTCATAACCAGGTCAGCCTGCTAATATATTAACCTCTGGTGCCACTGATGTGCACGGGAAAAATTCAAACCACAATTCACAGGGATTTTACACACTGCCCAAGGCACCTCCTGATCACGCCCAGCACTGGCAGCTGGAGGCACCGCTGGCTGCCACCACAGCATCCATCACCCTGACAATGGAGAGGTGCTGAGGCTCCTGGCGCTGGGGCTCTGGGCCCAACAGCAGGGGATTGAGACCCCTGTGAGACAGGGAACAGGGTATTGGGAACCCTGTGAAACAAGAAGCAGTGGATCAGGACCCCCATGGCACAGGAAGCAGGGGATGCTGAAGGGATTAGGAGAGCCAGTGCTAAGTCAAAGACTGAATGCTCCTGCAAATGTCAACAAAACCATGTACATATTTTCATTTCTACCTATTTGACCCATTAACTAACTGCAAAATTTCTCAGTAATCCCTAGTAGATAAGCATCAGAGCAGACCTATGGTCTAGGCTAATCCCTTTATCATGAAGCAATGCTACGGAAATCAAATACCAGCAGTAAATCGGGAGATTAACAAGCTGGGAAATGCACAAATTAAATTGCATCCTCCCTCTCTGCTCTGCCCCAGCCAATGGCTCTGTTTCTGCTGTGGCCACTGCAGCTGCCCCAGCAGGAAAACAAGGTTAGAAATCACTTTATAAAAATGAGCCTCTATTTAGTCCCTGATGCAGGTAGTAAGCAGAGTCTGCCCAGGATGAGCCCATGTCTGTGCAGCCCCTCATGTCCTCATGCCTTTCTTCTGGGGAGGGGAAAGCATGGTTCTGTGATTCTATGATCTGGCTTTGCCAAGCGTGCGGGGATCCAGATGTGCAGATGGACAGGAGAGACACATGGCACTTGGGACTCTTGACTTTTCCTGCCAGCTTGGGATGGGAGTCAGGCATGGGGCTTTGACTGCAGCAAGATGGGACGTGGACACTGCTCTCTGGTTCAGTGCCACCTCTGCAGCTCTCCCCACCTGCCTGAATGTGGCATAGAGGGACCGATCCTGGACAGAAGAAAATGGGCAGCAGCAGAATCGTAGAACCCTGGGATGGTTTGGATTGGAAGGAACCTTAAAGATCATCTTGTTCCGCCCCTGCCATGGGCAGAGCCACCTTCTACCAGACCAGATTGCTCCAAGCCCCGTCCAACGTGGCTTTAAACAATTCCAGGGATGGGGCAGTCACAGCTTCTCTGGGCACCCTGTGGCAGTGTCTCAGCATCCTGTTCAGCAGTGACTGCTCCAGAGCCAGATGGATCCACAAGTTCTGCTTGGAGGGCTGTGCCAGAGCCTCTGGAGAGGGCTGGGGTCTCCCAAGCAGGTGGCAGCAAGGGCCACCATCCGTCATCCACATCAGGCACATGGTGGGGTTCTTGGGGATGTCCTGTGCAGGGCCAGGAACTGGATTCGATGATCCCTGTGTGTCCCTTCCAGTTCAGGATATTCTATGATTCTGTGATCCCAAGGGATCCTTCTGGGGCCCATCAGGAGTCGGCTGCCTGCAGCAGGGCCACCTCTGCCCTGACCCAGCAGCATGGTTTCTGCCCTGGTTGCTTTTATTGCACAGTAGCATCTGAATGAATATTTTATTCATTCCCTTAAGAACATCTCCACAAAAGCATATTTGAATAAAACATGAGGATGCATTTTTGGGAGAGCCATCTAATGCTTCAAACAGCCCCATCACAGCGTATTACACTGTGCCATTGCATTTTTATCTTGGTGATTCTAATGGAGTCCCGTGGCATGCGAGGCAATGGGGAAGGTGCCCATGGCCCCATGTCCCCACAGCCATGTGTCCCCACATCCTGGCAATGGAGGCTGTGGCTGCTGTTGGCTTCTGTCCTGAGTGCTGGTGGGATGGGGCAGCATGTCTGGATGCTGAAGCCATTTGCTTCACATACCGAAAACATACTTGCAAACATGCCAGAGAGGAAAAAAAGTAGAGTTTCCTAGTGAAAGGTATTGGCAAAGTAGGAAAAAACCCGATCCACGTGCTCATGTCCAAACACACAAGTGCCAGCACAGTCACATGCACCTGCCACCTCTGTGAATCCCATAAACTGGACAAGACAGGTTCTGCTTCTCATCTGATAAGCCAGTTACGGGTTTCTCCATTCCTAAGTGCAGCATGGGAGATGCACGGGGATGTTTTTGCATAGCTGAGGTGATTCTAACAAAAATCTTTCTGCTTCTGGAAAAGACAATTCTTTTCTTGTTTGAATTCATTGAAAATCAGCAGTAAAGCAAATGGGCAGAGAGGAGCAAGCAGAGCAATGGCAGGAGGGTGGCGGGGGGCCAGAGGTTACAGGGAACGGGAGCCAATTAAGCCTGAAAGGAAGAAATTTAGCGCAGTTAAAGAAAATGTTTCTCCAGCCCTAAACTGGACTTCAACTGATCAGTGCAAGAGGCCACTGATGGTAGGTTCCCTGTGAGATGCCATAGGAACAACACTGACAAAAGTCACAAGGGTAGCACTAGTTAGAGCAGCAAAACATCAGGGAAAGGGAGCCAGCTTTTGGGGAAGAGGACAGACCAGATCTGGCCTGAACGCACCACGGCTGGATCAAGGAAAGGGCACCAAAGGCGTGACCCTTGGAGGCATCACCTTCTCCTACAGTGGCACACAGTTTACCATCCAGGGGAGAAGAGCAGCCCCAGCTTGGACAAGGTGAGGTCCCTGTGAGCAGCATCCCTTGGAAAGCTCCTGCTCTGGAATGGCTTGGCATCACTGCTGACAGGTAGCACTGATTTATAAAGCAGAAATTAATGAGCCTGCTCTGCAATTTCACCTAATTTTGTCTCCCATTTCAATTTGCCATCTTTTAGCATAATGCTGGGTGGTTAATTATGTTTCCATCTTACTTTTCTGATAATACCGCACCTTGTACTGCTCAAAGGGTTTCATTTTACCTTTCATTTCACCTCCTAGCACAGCTCTAAATTTAGTCAGCTTATAATTTGGGGGTATTTTATGCATTATGCTTTTAGTATTTTGAGGTAAAATGGAATCCTTGTCTTTTAATTCACTCTCTAACAATTCTCCACCAAATCTTAATACAAAAGGCATTTTTTTTTCCTGGAGACTAATTGAGTGGGGTGTAATTATAATACCCAGGGTGATGATATTGAAAGTACGTTAACTGTGACAGTTTCCTCTGACTAATGACCCCTCAGGCAACTTCAAATCTTGTCTATGCAAGCTCCCCATCAGTTACTGCACAGATGTGCCAAGATGGAGCTTGGCACAAGACTTCCCCACCAAGATGGGGACTTGGGCAGGGTGGATCAGGGACCCTGGCCTGGGAGCTTGGGGTCTCCAAGCTGCTGATGCAGCTGAGCTGGGGCAGCTGTCCGCAGGGGCTGATCTGTCCGGGGACCAGCAGTGTGGTCACATGTAGAGAGAAGGGATCTGGGTGTCCAAGGTAGCTGGGGACCACGCAGGTGGCATTGTCCCACTGAGGCAGCAAAGAGATGGCATCAAAGTCCTTGCCTCAGCCCAGAGATGTTCCCATCACCATCACTCTCTTCCCTGGCTTATTGCTCCTGCTAGGAGTGTTTGCCTGCTTGGCTAAAGGAAAGCATTGAAAATACAGTGAGTGGAAGAAGGGCAGAGGGCCAGAAGCTGTGGCAGGACCATCGTTCCCTGGCTGCTCAAGAGTCAGAGGTAACGCCAGCAGTCCTACAGGCTGCAGCATTTTCCTTGGAAACGCATTTACCTGCCAGGAGAGGAGCAGCAATTTGCAGTCTTTGTGTTGATGGTGTGATAGCAGCGAAGTCAGCACTCAGCAGAAACACCAAGGGGCTATTTCCTCACTAAACTGTGGACCACAGTAAGTGAAAAATAAGCTTCAAGGGTGCCTATTATGCAGACAATAAAATGTTTTTATATCAATGAAAGTGTCAAGCTCAACACTTCTGCAGAGTGGATCCTTCACATTATGAGCCAACTATGAAAATGCTCAGCCAAGCAGGGATGCTCCCATCTACAGCCTGGTGTTTGCTACTGGAAATAAAAGATTCCCACTCTGCATTTGACAGCCTGGGTTCCCAGAGGGGACAGGACTCTGGGTGGGGACCTTACAGTCACAGTCTGGCCTTGGGTAGGGGTAGCATCTGTGGGGACATGGCACTGCAGCAGTGGGAGCTGCCACACAAAGGTGGAGGGACAGGACAAGAGAAGCTCTCAGCAAAACATCCTGTAGAAATTAATGCACTTTTCTTTAGGATCACTATGATCTTTAGGATCACTGTGAGCCTTTGCTGGCCACAACAGGCTTTCAGCTCTCCTCCAGAGCCCCCATTGGACAAGCTGGTTGGGATTGGAATGGCTAGGGCAGAGTCTCCAGCCCCTTCACCTCAGATCCAGTCGGCAGGAGAAGCACTCCCGGAGCCTCCCTTTGCTGCTGAATGAAAAGATCCTTTGCAGAGATTAAAATGAATTTATTATTTCACAGTCTGGTATTTACATCACATCTGGACAGGGTATTACATACCCCATTACAAAAATGTCTCAATAATGAGTCCCGTGGTGGGAGCCAGGGCAGGAAGCAGGTGGCAGCAAACACACCAGTGACCTCGGCACTGCCATGGCCCCCGCACCATCTCCAGCCCCTCATGAGCCAGCACATCCCCTGCAGGGTCCCAGAGCAGTCCCAGAGCAGGGCTGGAGGTGTTAGTCCCACAGCCCCAGGGTCCCAAACACCTCTGACTTCAGGGGCACAGAGCTCACATTCTCCCCCAGCTTGAGCTGCCACACCACAGGAAATGCTGTGTCCTGGAGAAGGTCATGAGCTCAGGGCCAGGAGGTGGTACATTTCTCTTTATTTTGGATTAATTCAACAAAATCTGGCTCGGTCTGAGTCCCTGGCTGAGCACCTGCATGCCCCAGACACCTCAGAGCCGCAGACAGAGAGATGCCCTCGCACAACTCTGAAATTCAATTGCAAATGCAAGCAGAAACTCAGTGCCTGGGACTTGCATGGTGGAAAACATTAAATTTGCAACCTGATTAATGCAATTACCAAAGAAGGAGAACCCAGCAGCATGCGCCATGGAGATATCTCACCATCCCTGGGGGCCAACAGGGTGTCAGACACCCTCTGACTATGCTGCCACATCTGCCACATGTGGTCATAGCAGGAAGGTGGTGGGGCAGGGAAAGCCCAGTGCTCTGAGGGCAGAGCAGCCCCCGGTGACTCAGGATCAGGCTGCAGCTCAGCGGCTGCTCCTAGGAACCCGCGGGCCAGGAGCCTGGAGCCACATGGGGAAGGGTTTCACACAACCATTGACTTCCCGATTCCTGACTGCAACTTGGATTCAGCATCTCGGGAGATAGGGAAAGCCAACTCACAGCAATGATTTCAGCTATTCAGATCAAAGCCCATTTTGCAGGCCTGCTGCCTGTCTGTCTCTGTACTGTCAATACCTCTCACATAGATGGAGTATTTTATTTAGGAGGATTGGAAAATAAGCCCATTTCTTGGTTGGTGAACACGTCCACAGAAAAGGAGGAAATCGTGGAGTGATGGGATTCTGGCAGCTGCACTGGGGTCCCTGCCTGCAGCCTCTGGGGAAGCTGGGGCTCAGCGGATGCTCTGGTCCAGTACCTGTCACGGTCCTGCTGGCAGATGCAGGATGGTGGCCCTGGAGCATCCCACCTCTGCAGGTACTGGGCCACATCCTGCTGTTCACGGGAGCCCCAGGACCCAGGCCAAGGCTGGTGCCGCACTGCACAGAGGCTATCGAGTGACCTGTGGAGGAGAAGAGAAGTTATCCAATGCATCCAGCTGATTCCCCATCCATGAACTGTCAGCACGCAGCCTCAAGAGGTGCAAATAAGATTTGCTCTTTACTTTCATTTAATGGAGTGGTCATTCCAAATGTCACCTTATGGATGGTTTGTGATTTCTGTGCTCTGGCTGCAGCTCCCACTGAGGTCTGTCTGCACAGGGGACTGAGATGCCCTTTGGCACCATTCCAAAGTCACTAAAGTCACCCAAAGTTACCAAAAGTCCTTTTGAAAACACAGGGCTATGTTTCTAAACTGCCACCTCCCTAAGGGAGGGCACGGCACCCAAAAGGATGTTGGCCATGGAGGGGTCTGCTGGATGAGGCAGGAGATCAGAAGCTCCAGAATCCTGTTCCCATTCCAGATGGGAATGGTCCCAGTGAGAATTCAAGACAGCAAAGCCAGAGCAGAGGCTTTGGGCTAAGTTAGTAGCTGGGGGAAACCAACCAAACAACACTAAAATGAGAAAAAGACAACCAGCTCAATGTAGTGCTGCAGTTACTGGTCAGCGATGGATGCTCAGGACTGGAGGAACCTTTTTGGATGTCCATAAAAACACTTCAGCACGAAAGTGCTTTTGTGCTTTCTGTGCGCAAAAATAATAGCAGCAATGAAAGAAATCCCGACATTGCTTAATACAATAATTTTGTGGTGGGAGATGTGGGGCGAGGAAAATGAAAGCATAAGGAATAATTACACTCAACAGTATGAACAATGATTACAAAATTATGCAACTGATTAACCATGGCATATATGTAATTACTAATGAGTTTGATAAAATTTTAATTACACCTTGTTCTTTGGGGCATTCAGCAACCCATGAAAATAATAATCATGTAGTGCTCTGTCACAAATGATTGCCTCAGACAGGGAATGGGGACAGACTAAGGGCTGTGCCACTGGGTTGGGAAGGGGAACCTGCAGCCCCGGAGCAGGGGTGGTGCTGGGGAGCAACCTGGACACCCTGGGATGCTACAGAGACACACCTAGTATGTCTGCTCAGGGGCTGAGCCATCCAACACCAAGCCTCTCAGAAAGAATTATCAATTGAAAAAGCTGTGGGATCCCCTCAGGGTTGTGGTACACCTGCCAGCCCCTCCAGCACCAGTGACAAGTGCATAGCCCAGACCCTCTGCTCTGCTTTGGTGAGTCCTTATCAAACAGTGTGTGCCCTGAAGGAGCTGGAGCTCTCTCCTTCCCCACAGAACTGTTTTGGGATGCTCTCCTGGGTTTTGCTTGCTCCAGGCTGGGGAGGGCACAGCCGGGTTCCCCCCATTACCTGCCAGGGACATACCTTGGTCGTCTTCACTTTGTTGCCACTGCTGCAGCTCCATCCTGACAGGTCAGGCAGCACTTTGCATTCCTCTCCATCAAGACACGGCTCCATCTGGCACCACCACTTCTGCAGCACGATGGAGGCTGGGGGAGAGCAGGGGATCAGTGGCCAGGCTGCAGCATGGGGTATGGAGGACCAGCTTTGCCCATCCTTGGATGACATCAAGAGACACAGCCCCTCTATCCAGCATAGCTCACATCGAGGAGCCCTGGACAAGGAGCTGCTCATCACCTGCCTGGCCTCACCTGACCCAACTGCTCCACCTGCCTACAGAACACCCAGTTTTCTCTTGCTACCCCAGGTAAAAAGCCCAATGTCCTCACTCCCAGTGAGAGCAGGGAGAGCAGTGCTGTTCAATAACCTGTTCCAGGCTCCACTTACAGAGCAAAGGGATTGTCTCCTACCACTCTGCTCTATTAGGGTCTTGTGATTCACGCCTCTAGTTGGGACAGCTAGAGCAGGCTCTCCTGTATTTGGAAACAACGTGACCTGAGCTGTTGGGGACAACAAGAGCCTTCCCTGACAACTCATTCTGGCATTTCTTGGTGTTGCACAGAATTGCAGTCACAGGGCACTGGCTGTCAAGCAAATCAATACCATGTTGGCAGGGGCTGCCAGTGCTCCTGACAGCTCTTTGGTGATGGCACGTGATGGCATTCGATAAAAAACACACAGTTTGAGTTTTGCTTGGTGCTCCTTGCAGGTGAAGGTGCTGTATGGCTGGAATCATATCCCGGCTTCCAGCTGTGGCAGCGCAGTGAGGAGACATGCAGGGATCAGTGCTGCAGACCTGACCCCAGCACAGCAATGCTGGAACCCCAGTAACTCCCCCAGAGCACATAGCCCAGGGCTGCACAGAGTGGGGTAACACAGCCACGCCAATTGTCTGAGCGTCCAATGAGAGACTGTCCCCAAAATGTGCCCTCTTCCCCACTGCTCTGCTGCAGGATCCCTGGACAGGTCTCCTCTGTTAATGCCAGGGGCATGGAAACCCCACACCAGCTTAACTAGGTGTGAAGATGAGGTCAGGGATTGAAAAGGATGGGGTTGCACCATGGAGTACTCACCGTCCACGCAGGAGGGAGCTGCCCGCGTTGTCCCTGCCACCTGCCCAGGGAAACAGGAGCATTTCACCGTCTGGGAGCGCTCCTCGATCTTGTTCTTATTGCAGCACCGGTGAGCTGCGATGACTTCACATGTGCCGGGCTCTATGTGCACTGCAGGAGGAGAAACAGCTACTGTCAGACCTCAGAGACCCAGGCCATCTGCTGCCCAGTGCCTTGAGAAGAGACCCTAGACCACCTCATGCCCACTGCCCTGGGCAATACTGCTGGTGTGAGCTGTGACCAAGGCACCAGGAGAGCCCAGCATGTGCAGCGCTGTCCCAGCCTCTGGAATCACCCCCAGGGCTGCTGGTGACATACAGGTGTCTGGGCACAGCATCTGCCCAACCCACTGGTAAGGAAAAGCTGAGGTCCTGCTCCACACCTCTCGCATCTGAGCTCTTGCTCCTAACAGCCCTCACACCCATCCTACCCTCCAAAATTCATCCCCTCTTGCCACGGCCAACCAAGAGCTTTATTGAAACTAATGAGCACATTAGCTAATTGCAGCTGATAATGAGATGCACTTTGCTACAAGAGGGGATGGTGCATCATGCTGCTTTTGGCTTCAAACAGAGCACCACCACGTCTGACCCCAGCTACAATCAATGTCTTCATCTCGCCATCACCCACCACCCTCTGCCTGGAGGAGGAAGGATCAGGATGGCATTTCCATCTTGCAGTGGCAGAGAAATGTCACCATGTTCATCAGCAATCCAGGCTGCTCTGCTGCTCCCCCCCCCCCCCCACACTGCCATTAAAATATTAAGGAAAATAGAAAACTACTGTGTTGGCTGATCACCTCCGGGATCAGAGTTTAGAGCTGGTCAGCATCTCAAATCAATGCCTTGGCTGGGTAATGGCCCACACAAGCACAATACAAAGCAGCCAAAAAGGGCTGAGAGACTTCATTCCCATGACCCCAGAGATCCCTGCAGGTCCTGCTTAATGAGCACTGGAGGAGGAGCAGTACAGAGCCATGCATGGGCATGCCCTGGGTCCCTTGGGTCACCAGGAACAGGCTTTTATTCCCTAGCAAATAAAAGCCAGGGAGCCAGGCTAGGTAGAAGACAGAGAAGCTGCATTCCTGAAGTGTGGCATCCCAAAATGTGTGCAGGTAAGTAGACATTAGGATGTTCCTGGCTGCTCCATACCCTGGGCTCAGGACACCTTCCACATTCCGGAGTGCAGGCACGAGGCCCCAGGAGCTGCCACTAGAGGAAAGGCTTGGAAGGAGGTGCAAGCAGGACGTGCAGGGCTGTGGGGAATGATGTGTCCTGATGCTGCTGCTGCTGGTGCAGGTACCTGTGAGCACGAGCCCACACTCAGCCGTCTCCCAGCACACGAGGCCTGGCAGTTGCTCCGACCCGTCCTGCGTTTGCCAGCCTCATCCTGCCCATCCAGTCACAGCTCCCATCCACCCCCAGCGACACAAAGTCAGGGGGACTGGGGCAGCTGACCTGTGTCACTAGGAGTGCCCCTGCAGACCTTGTCAGGTCCCCACAGTCACCAACAAACACTGCCTAGGTTTTGGAATGCAGTCACTTCACCTCTCCAAGGAAAGCTGAAGGAAATGGGATCTCTCCCCCAGCGCTGGGGGAAATCCCTTTGTCTTGCAGACATTTTTTCACACCCCTGCTGGGAAATGCTGGTCTAAGTGTAAACTCCTGGCTTGTGGCAGGTGGGCATGGCTGTACCAGCTTCCAGTCAAAGCACTCCCTACCCTTCCGTCCCCACCGTGTCCGGCGCTATGGGAGACAAAGAGCAGGATGTGAGGAGCTGCTCCAGGACACACCTTGGGCAGGACAGGTTGCACAATCACCATGTCTTTAATTTACTTTATTTATTGCTATTTCATGGTCATTTTCTTTTAACGAACACTTACTTTCATTTCTGCCCATAATAATCACACAATTATTATATGGAATATTTTGTAATAGCATCTTTGGCCATAAATTTTATCTTCCCTTTGAACTGCCGTAGTAATTCAGCTTTAATAATGAATTCCATTCTTTTTGTATGCAGAAATGGTAGACTTCGATGAAAGTGAGAAGGAAAGCAACTCTTTGCAGAACAAACATGACTGTTTTGCCCTTTCTTTATGCTTCATGGGATTTTTCAGATAATTTGAGGAAGAAGTAGAGATCCTTGGCTTTGGCTGCCTATGAGCCCACATTCCTATCACGCTGTGGTCCAGGACCACAAGGAGTCACTCTTCCACTCCGTGCACCTCACCAGGGGATTTTACACCCTCAAGCCTCAGTGTTCACCCATAGTTATAGTTTTGACTCATTTTCAGAAAAGCTTCATTAGCAGAGCTCTTCCCAGGAGGGCTGCCCAGGTGACCCCTCTGCTCCCTTGCATTCCTGCTCTCCGGCTGCTCATTTTCAGCTAATTTTAAAAGGTTCAGCTGAGGGAGAGCCAGGCAGAACTGAGAAATCGGTCATTACAGCCAAGCAATAGGAGTTTGCTAATGTGTCAAAGCCCTTTTAATTTGCTCAGAAAGGTGCAGCTCAGAGATAAAGAGAAATTTGCCTCCCTCTGCTTTACTGCAGCTGGCTGAGTAAGGTGCTGGACTTGCAGCCCCAGAGTCTCTGCCCAGGAAGAGCTGCCTGTGTGGGGCAGGTACCCCATTGCCCTGGCACAGCTACACAGCCTCTGGCACAACCCCACAGCCACCTCGGGACACACACAGCCTCACAGCAAGGGCCCTACTGATGGCAGAGCTGAAGGAGCAGCACACAGCCCCAGGACCCATCCTGCTCTCAGGCCACAAAATACTTCCATTTACCTAAAGGTCTTAGAATTATAGAATCGGAGACTGGTTTGGGTTGGAAAGGACCTTAAAAATCATCTTATTCCACGCCCTGTCATGGGCAGGGACACCTTCCACTAGACCAGGTTACTCCAAGCCCCATCCAGAATGGACTTGAGCACTTCCAGGGATGTGTTCAAGGGCAGTCTGTGCCAGGGCCTCACTACCCTCAGAGGGAAGAATTTCTTCTGAATATGTAATCAAAACTTGTATCCTTCCAGTTTAAAACCATTCGCCATTGCATTGTCTTCTGACCATCTGGCACCCTGCCCTAGGACACAATGACACTGGAAATTTGTCCCCTTCAGGTGCCAGCCCCAGCCCTGGCAGCAGGACACAGTGCATCCCCTTCCCAGGCCATGGCATTTGAGCAGAGGTGACATGCCCATGGGGAGCCGGGTAGGAGCCATCCCAGCTGGCATAAAGCACCTCAGCTCCTACACACCAGATTCTCTGGTTTCCCTGCCCCTGGCCCGCAGACAACACGAACCATACCAGACCCCAACATTCAAGTGAGCACAGGAGTTTGGGGGTTGTAACTGAGTGCAAAGAAACCCCCCTGCCTCAGATCTAGTGATTCCCAGGATGTCGGCAGGAGACACTGCTGTTTCCTCACTGCAGAGGAGATGAGCATCCCCAGGCCGAGGGATAGCAGCAGGAGAGCGGTGCCCAGAGGCTCCCTGACACACTGGGCTTTCATGAACGCCAGGGAAGAGCGAGCAGAGAGGCTGAGCCCACGTGCAGGGCGAGCAATGGGCTCCAGAGCTCCCTGCAGCTGCTTCTCCTTTTGCTGAGCAGCAGGAAACTTGGAACAAAATGCAGATCAGATGGATGGTGTGTTTAACACCAACAGCAGGAAACCTCCCGAGAGCCTGGGATAAGTTCCAGAGCTGGCATGCTTCTCCCTCCCATTTAACTGGTATTTCCCCACTGGATTTCTTTTTAAAAAGACACAGCTTATCTCATGGAACCATATAAGAATTGTAAGAGCACAAGGCGCTTGAAGCCTGCATGCAAAAATAAAATAAAAATGCTGTCCTACTCTGGTTGACCTTTAAATGAGTGGCAGAACATGGGGTTTTTATGGCATAACCTGAAATGACACATTTTGAGTGTCTGAGGGAGCATGGGCACAACTCCACATGTTCAGTGTAAAATACTGCTTGCTGGTGGAGAGCTACAAAATGAAGAGAAGTTGGATGCATGTATGTGCCAGGCAATGCCCAGAGAACCTCATTTCCCAAAAGAAAAAATCCCAGTTGACTAAATGCCTTTCACTTCTGCTTCAGGTTGAGTGATGAACACAAATAAAGGCAAAGACAGCCCTTTGATTACCAGCATTAGAAGGTGCTGGGGCCATTTTTGTGGGAGTTGGATCCAGACATTCCAGCCTCGTTCACCATGAAGACCTCACCATGTTACACAGAGGATTAAACTGTTGGTGAATCGTTCTTCACCAAGGAGTCTCCTGTTCTGTTTCCAAATGACTGTGCTTGATTTGTGTGGCTCTTTAAATCCAACCACATTCTGCAGGAAGCACTGCTTTGCTCAGACAGAGCAGCATCTCCACATGCTGGGTGGGCACAAGGGATCTCAGGCACATGGTATGATTCGTGTGCAGGGCCAGGAGTTGGACTTAATGATCCTTGTGGATCTCTTCCAACTCGAGATATTCTATAATTCTATTATCAGACCTGATTGCCAGAGTCAGATGTGTCTCTGGATGGCAAACAGAGGATCTCCATGTGGGCTCTCTCTTCAAAAAATGTGTAAATTTGAGGTCACAGTTAAAGACCTTCCTCTGTTATTGATCATTTTTAGGTGGTTTTACCTGTGAATAAACACAGTTCTTTAATGGGATGAAAGCTCTGGATGTATCTGTCCCTCAGCATCTCTGACCCTGGGGGTCTCAGGCATCAGTGACACAGCTATCCCTGTTCAACTCCACACAGAAACCTAACTGCAGCTTCCTTGGACACAAATGTCACTGCCACTGAGAATGCAGCATTATGAAAGTGTGTTTCAAACATAACCTTCACCAAAACCTGTCCCACATACAGCAACAATAGGGCAGACAACAGGAGAATAAAGCCCATGAACTCACCAAGTAGACCAAGAATTCTTGTTTTGAGACCAAGGAAACCCAGCCCAAGAGATGAGGCAGTCAGAGGAAGTTCTTATAATGTCAGGAAAGCAGAATGGGCAGAGAGAAGCTGTGTTCATACAGACACAGAGCGGGGTCAAACTTTTAAGTGTTTGCTCCTGATCTGCCCTCTTTTCTGTGGATCAGAATTTTCCTGAATAAAAAGCACACAATTCGGTCTGCTGTGGATAAGTCTGTGAGAGCAAAAAATCCCCAACTCTGAGCCTGCTGGCATGTGAATCCACGAGCCTGGCTGCTCACGAGCGAGTGAGATTTATACATAATTCACACCCATCACACTTGGGCATCTTCACTTCAAACCTCGGTGAGTCACTGCTTTATTAATCCCAGGTCTGACTCTTCCCCAAAGAAGCAGCTCCCTACAAATCGATCCCATGGAGGAGCAGGGCTCTCTGGCACTGGAATTGGGCAGGTTGAGTGAGCACCTAAGCTGCCAGCAGTGCCCATATCCCTGGCAGACCTGAGTCAGTGCTGAAAAGTCATCCCAGAAGAAAAATGAAGAGTTTTCTCCTCATTAGAATCACAGAACAGTTTGGGTTGGAAAGAAGCTCAAAGCTCATCTTGTTCCACTCCCTGCCATTAGCAGGGCCACCTTCCACTAGAGCAGGGTGCTCAGAGCCCTGTCCAACCTGGCCTTGAACACTTCCAAGGATGGGGTATCCAAGGTTAGGACAAGGGAAAGGCAGGTAGCTGCTGACTGATTGGGTGAGGGAGTCACTCTGGAAGATGTGTTTCAGTTTTAAGCAATGTGGGTGGGGATTACAGGATTAGAACTGCTTTAACTGTCAGGCAAAAATGACAGAAATAGGACAGGGTTAGGTGTGGGGTCAATCAAGAGCATGAATGGTTTCAAATTAACCCTTAAATGCCCTTTCCAAGCAGAGGCACAAGAAGCAGACAGTAGGTGCCCCAGGATCGAAGTGTTCGCCTGTGCTGCCTGGCTCTGCCAGTAACTTCAGTAACTCCAGTACCACCAGTAACACCAGCATCCACCTCCTCACACATCCTCTCACCATGCTCCAAGGAGCCCCCAGCCCTGGACCACTGGGTCCCCCCACTGGCCCATCAGGCTTTACAGCCCTATGGCTGCACGTTCCTACCCATCTCAAAGGAGCAGTCCCAGGAGTTTCCTGCACACATGGGTACCAAATGCCAATCCAACAGCTGTCACAGTGGCACTGTGTCGATGCTTCTTGGTGTCTGTTTGCTGGATGCTGCCTCACACCTTCGGCACACTCATTCTTGCTGCCCAGACTCCAGAATCAGGGATGGACACCGAGCTCCTTGAGGCTGTCAGCATTTGGTCCCCAGAGAGATGCCTGCCTGCTCCTGGTGTGAACCACAGCCTGAAACTCCTCCTCCCACCAAGAAGTGTGAGACAGAACTTCACCAAGCATCTCATCCCCATGTAACCCCCATCTCAGGCATCCCATGAAGACCCCAAAGTACCACCAGTACCATGGGGACCCAGATGATTGCACAGGCATGTGACACATGCAGCAAGGATGTCGCTCCCCTACCTGAATGGCTTCTGTGATGATGTGTGGAGGCCAGTGTCAGTCGTCCCCACAGCGTGGTAAGGCAGAGACTGAGCACGAAAACCCATTTGCTCAGGCTCTGTATATCTCTCTCACTCATTCTACAAAAAAGAAGAAGAGATGTGGAGGAAGAGGGACTGAGGAGGGCTAGGAGGTGCAGATCCACTCACCAGTGCTCCTGCACACAGTGGTATGACTCCTGAACATTGTGAGGACTGGGGTGTCCTGGCTCTGGGGTCATGGCCCTGGGGATGAAGGGATTCACCCACCACCCACAGATGGCCTCGGACTTCATCAGCGGCATAGGCCATTGCAGCAGGACAGAAAGAAATCCCACCACCAGTACAGGTGAGTGATAGTTACCTTTTACTGGGGATTCACGCTCACATCTGTGCATCTGCCAACCTCAGGTGGGTCAAGCCTTTGCAAGGAGCAGACATCAGTGCATCTGAAAGGAGAAAGAAGGACTTGGGCAGTGATACTTGCTATCAGCGTGAGCCACTGCGTCCTTGGAGTAGCTGGGGACACCTGGGAATTTCACCAGTCCCACTCCAAGACACACACTCTTGGGTGCATGAGCATGTGCCCGTCGCACCACCGAGACCTCTCCAGGAGCTTAGCCCATAACCCTGCTCACCCCTTTGAACAGCAGGACCTGCAGAGCTGCTCCCAATTTTTACTGCTGAAAGCACAAAATCAGGTCCTTTATAGTAGGTTATTAAAGCAGATGACAAACACTAAATGCAGACCCAGCGTGTGTGGGAAGAGCCAGAGTAGATCAGCAGCGAGTCATTTCAGGTTCCACCTTTTCTGTGTGTGCTTACACGCTGTCATTGTCCTTGTATCGCTGAGATCCCTTGCAGTGATGCCCAAGGTCTGGCATTTGCAAACCACTTGCTGGCAAACAGAAGGATGGTCTGATCCCACTGGATGTCCTGGGGCCAGCACCCCACAGGAATCTGAGGAAGGGGGCAGCTGATTGCCAGTCGGATACACAGAGCCCATCGCAGCACCAGGAGCTGCAGTCCGCTCTCCCAGCACGTCACCACCTTCTGGGGATGTTCCTCCTTTCAGCACAGAAGCCAAGTTCGTGCAACCACACACTCAAAACTGCATCCACAACGTCTGGACACACCTCTCTTGGCACCTCTGCAAATACCAAGGCACCACACTGGCACCACTCCCACTCCATGCAGGACATGCTGGGAAGAAGCCAAGTTTTACCTCATTTAGAGCCCCTAGGGAAAAATGTAAATCCCAAAAGGCTTGGTGTTTTACTGCTGAGTGCTTTAAGTATGTTTTCTTCACTATTTACAGCCACAGCCCTGCAGATGGGAACAGCTCCAGCGCTCCGCAGGCGGCAGCACCAACAGCGACGTCACTGCTTGGCATCTGCCAAGTGACGTGGTGACCTCCCAGCCTCCATTATCACCTGCTGGGGTCTAACCAGGTCCAGCAAACAACCATGTCCCCCATAAAATTTTAGTGCTGGATCATAACTTACTAACAAGATGCCACAAAGACATCTTTGGTGATGACACTAAGGTTGGGGAGTGCTGCCAGGACCAGCAGCAGGTGCCAAGGGTACCCCTACCCTGTGCCAACCTTGCACCCACAGTCACCTCCATGGGCAGCGCAGAGTTCCAGCAGTGCACTGGACAAACCCACACCTCCAAAAAAGAAATTTTCAATTTTCAACCATGTTCAAAATTTCTATCTGCTCTGGACCATGAGACAGTGAAACTCAGACTCCTCTAATGAAGAGCCAGGGCACAAAACACTGACATTTTTAATCAAAACAAAGTGATTTGAAGTGGTAAAAAGGACATTTCTTGTTTTGAAGCATTTAAAAATGAATTGTCCTGTTTTAAACTGACATTTCAAAATGAAAAATGCTTCATTCCAAAGTGGTGATTTAGAGTGATATTTTGCACTTTGATTCTCCCATCTGGAAAACAAAAATCAGAAAATGTCATCAAAAATGTTGACATTTGCCCAGGAAAAAAACAAAGGTATCTTGACAAAACCACATATTTTATGCTAAAAAAGAATTTAGAGGTAAGGAAATACTCCTAATTAATGCAGTGAGATGGTCAGCTTGGCCAGGAGCAGACTGAAGAGTGGCTGGGAGCATCCCATTCGCTGTCCTGACTCCATCCCTGCCCACTGGGTGATGAAGGGCTGATCCTACTCCAGCCCCTCCTTTGCTAGAAAGAACCCAGTATGGCTCAATGTGCAAGAAAACAGCTGCTCCTCAAGGTGATGTGACAGGACTGTGAGACTCCCTCCTATAAACCCACATTTAGGTGATCTCTGGTGATACTCTGCATGAGGCTTCTCAGAGGGGGATCATGCAACAGCTGGTACTGTTGGAGTGCCTTTGGACACATGACAGCCCACTATGTAAATACTGATGTCAGCTCAAAGCATGTACTATTTGCTCAATGACAAGGTAAACAGCTCTCTCAGAGCTGCTCAGTCCTTCACCTGAATCCAGAGGCAGTGCGTGCCACAGCACTGCATCCAGCTGCGAGTGGGGCAAGTGCCCCCGCACCTGTGGTCACCCCCACCCAGCCACCCTGCACTGCAGAGGAGCTGTGTCCCAGCTGGACAAGCAACAAGCACACAGCTGTCTTGTCCCATGATGGGGCACATCTGGCAGCCCAAATGTGAGGACAGCAGACACAACGCTATTGCAATTCTTGCGACAGTGAGTCCTCAATGCCAACAAAGCTCTCACGCACCTTCCAGCAGAGCAGCCAGGTCCCCATCAGGAGACTCTGGTTTCCTGGCTGCTGCTCCAGCTCTGGCTCCCGCTTCATGCAGAGAGAACAGCCCAGCTCCCAGGCACCAGGCCCGAGCCCCACAGCACACACCAGAGCTCCTCTGGGGGAGCCCATCCCCAGCTCCTGCCCATGGGACCCTCCAGGCCACGCGAGGTTTCCAGGAGACGTCCCTAAACCTCTCAGCCGGACCAAAAACCAAGCACTCCACTGGCCGCTCCATCCCACAGAGAACAGCAACATGCTCCCAGTGCAAAGTATATTTAGCTCGGAAAGGCTGAGCTGTTTGCTATAGCCAAGGAAGCATAAATAAATCACAGTGTTATCAATAATGCAACCCACACTGTCCATGCCACACTCCAAAGGGAAGCCACTGAGCTGAGCAGAAGGAGCCGCACTGGCGGCCAGGAGAGCACAAGTGGTTCAGGGCAGCACGAGGACAAGGTGCATCCCAGTGATCCATGCTGGCAGAGGCACTCAGAGCTCCCACTCATGCCCAAACTCCCATTAGAAAACACAGCTCCGCAGAAATTGCTGTTTTGACAGTTATCAACCTCCAGTGTCGTGAGATTACAACTGCAAATGTTTGGTCTGACTTGAGATTTTTCAGCCTGGAATGTCAGTGTGAAATGAAGAGTGGTGTTCTGGCATGTCAAAACACTTAATTTTGATTGAACATCTCAGTATTCTCCATTCTGTTATGTGCTGTTTGGAATTTTGTGGAATTTTTCGTTAACATTTTTTAGTTGCTTTTGCCTTTTGCGTCTGAGCTGGGACCTGAAGTAACTGTCAAGTTCCCCAGTCTCTCAGACTCAGTTGCAACCAGTGTGTAAAGAGATGATGATGGTTCCTCTGTGTGGGCCTGTGTAGACACATGTGGGCACGGGCCATCATCCACAACATCTCACCTGTGCAGGCTCTTTGCTGGGGTGTGGCTGTCCTAGCACAGATGAGCTCTTCCAGGTAAAGGGCAACCACATATTGAACAGCCCCCCAGGCCTCTCCCTGCAGCAAAAGGGATGGCTGATGAGCAGGAGGAGGAGACTCCTGCTTTCCTGCCTTGGCACCATGGCATGGACAAACTCATGACTCCAGAATGGGCCTGGTACAGCTCACACTCTCCTCTGGGCCACTGAGCCTCTGCCCGTGGTGATGGGGCCATCTGACCCGTGCTCATCCTGTGCCACTCGAGCCATCCCATGAGTAAGCTGGCCCTCAATGCCACTGCCCTACTCCAGCCTGGTGTTGGCCAGAGGCAAACCTATCGTGGCTGGAGGCTACAGCAGAGAGGGAGGAAGCAGAGGAAGATGAAAGCACCCATCCCATCCTGTCCTGCTCAAGGCTTTGGCCGCAGGGACAGCTTGTGCTGAAGGCAGCAGCAGTTGGGATCCATGGCCCCTTACAGGGTAAAGGAGCATCCTTGGCTGCAGAATCTGGGGTCTCTCCCGCAGTCCTTTGCCTCCCAGAAAGGCGAGTAGCTTCGCAGTGCTGGCAAAACAGCACCCGTGACGAGCCCACCCCCGGAGCCGGTGGCCGGACAGGGCCCCACCGGGTCCGAATTCCCGTGCACGGCGTAGCCCCCGCCGCGGGGCACGCAGGGACCGGGGGCGCCGCTGCTGTCGGAGTCACCGGTAACGGGGCACAGGGCAGAGCCGGCGCCGAGAAACTCACTGCAGGGACCCTCCGGAGCCCCACACCGGCACCGGGGAGCCCCGGAGGGGGATAGGGGACCGCGACACGCGGGGACCGGGCAGCGACGTACGGCGGCCGGGCGGAGCCGGCAGCGCTGGACCCCGCGGCGGAGCCCTGGACCGGCATCCCGGTGCCGCCGGTGCTCGCTGGCACGCCGATCCCGGCGGCTCCCCCGACCCCGGCTCCCCGGCCCTCGTCGGGGCTCACCGTCCCCTCGGAGCGGCACTGGGCCGGCGCTCGGCACCGGGACGGGAGTCGCCCCGGGGGTCCCGTCTCGTTCCCCCCCGCCAAACTTTCCGCACGTACCTGCCGGTGGCCTCGGGGCGGGCGGGGGCCGACGCTGCCCATGGCCGGGGGCCGCTCCGCTCCGCCGGGTCAGCGCCGCCTCCGCGGGCCGCAGCC
>VZRV01004817.1:105921-116297 GCA_013398115.1 Falcunculus frontatus | reverse complement strand
GCAGCCCCCCGCAGAACCCCGGGGCGGCGGGACCGGAGCCGGGGCCGGGCGAGGATCGCCGCCGCCAGCCGCGTTCTGCCGGCCGGCCTTCCTCCAGCTGACTCCCGAGGAGCTGCGCCGCGCCGACGACCATACGGGGCGGGCGGTGCAGAGCCCCCGCGACGGCCGCCGCCGCCTGCCCTGGAGCACGGGATACGCAGAGTGAGCGGGGCCGGGAGCGGGGCGGCGGTTGCAGCCTGGGGAGGGCAGGATGGCACCGCTCGACACTGAAGCGGGGACCTTGGGGACGAAAGTGGGTCGCGGCGGGCGGTGAGCTGCGTCTGTCCCTTTTCCAGCAGCAGCAGCAGCAGCACCAGCGAGGAGCGGGCGCTGTGGATGCCCGTGATGGGAGAGCATCAGCGAGGGGGTGTGCTCTCACCGATCCCCGAGGGGCTTAGGCTCTTCTGTCCGTTTTGTTTTCTGCTCTTTCTGCACAACACCCGCTGTCACCGATGGGGTACCGGGGGTGAAGGAGGTGCGGCGGCTCTGGCAGGACTCGGGGGGGAGCAGGGAGCTGGGGCTTTCTTGGGAGTGGGACTGCTTGAAACTTCCCCTTCAAGGACCTGATTGTCTTCTTCTTTCACTAGCTGCGAGTTTCACCCCTAACTGAAAGCGGGTGGGAAGGTCAGACTTTGAAGGCTTTTGCTGCTCAGTGCTGTCAGCCCACTCCCGCATCCCTTCCTCGAGCTGATCTTCCCGATATCCTAGAGAGCTTTATGAGATGTTGGTTTGCCCCTGGAAATAGTGGGGTAGGAGTACCCGGAGTGAAAAAAATCCCCTTTTCGGTGTCCCAAGAGTTCTTTTTGCAAACCACTTGGAAAGTCTGCGCCCAAAGAAAAATCACCCTGTTGTGTTTACAGCTTCTTCCTGTGAGCAGGTTCTGCAATTTAGACCTGAAATCTGCAGTGTCAGCATAGGCTGGGAAAAGTCAGTGTGAATCTTTTTGCAAAAGTTCTGCTGGTTTCATCATCACCACCATCTCCCCTCCTTCCCTGAGCCCCCTGCTCCCCCCAAGATGGGACATGGGTGAGACTGTGATTCTGTCTGTGTGGCCTGGGGGTGTATATTTGAGGCTGGTGCAGGTTTTTGGGCAATCATTCTGCTTGGGGCAGTGCTGGGGACCTTCAGCAAACCTGGTTTATTTCTGGTCACCTCCCTTGGTAGGTGTGTGGACAACTGCTCCCCCCTGGACCCAGCTGTGGCTGGGACCCAGTGCTGCTCCTGGCCCCAGATCAACCCACGAAACTGGTCTGGGACACCTGGGACAGGGCAGGAGCACCTGTGCAGGGCATCCCTGGGGACATGGGGGCATGAGTGGAGGGTTGGGGTTGCGGGTTGGGGGAAGAGGTGCTGCAGGGTGGCATTTGCTGGAACATGATGTGAAAGAAAAGGCCTTTACACCTTTTTTCTTCCTGGCAGGGTGATAAATGCAGGGAAGAGCCAGCACAATGAAGACCAGGCATGCTGTGAAGTGGTGTTTGTGGAGCAGAGGCCCAGCTCAAGGGGCTGGCTGTCATCCAGGGAAGGCAGCGAAGGCAGCGGGGAGCTGGATGGGGTGAGAGCCATGGTGTTCACAAGCAGGGACACGACAGGGAAGATGCCTGGCAGCAGGGCATGAGATGGGACACGTGGCGATGTGTGCACACTGGGGATTCCCTTGGTTTGTCGCCCTTCTCTCTGCCTGCTCCTACCATCCTATGTCCCCATGGGACTACACCAGGGCTGGCTGGCCCAGGGAGACCACTGGCCCATGTGCCCTGGTGGGCTGCAGAGGTGGCTGCTGTGCTGGCACCGTGGTGCCTCCCCTTCGGAGGCTGCCGGAGGCACGAGGTGTCTGGCGCAGGGCTGGGCTCCGCTCCGGCCAGGGATCAGCTGTGTCCAGACACCCTTGGTCAGCTGCCCACATCGCTCCTGCCTGCACTGGGACCTGTGAGACTTGTGTCACTGTTCTCAGCTGGTGGCCCCAGCTGCTCTGAATTCCCCATCCCATCTGCTTCCTTGCAGGCTCATTTAACCTTTCCTCTTCTCCCTGCAGAGCAGGAAAGGTTTTTATTTCCACTACTGGGCCTTGTTTGATGGCCATGCGGGCAGCGGTGCTGCTGTCATGGCATCCGAGAGGCTCCACCTGCACATCTGTGAGCAGCTCCGGGACCTCGTGGAGATCCTGCAGGACCCCTCCCCACCTCCCATCTGCCTCCCGCATGAGGCAAAGACCGGTTCTGCCAATCCAAACCAGATGTCCTATGCAGAAGACCGTGGGGAGGTCCCAAACGATGCTGTGCCACGGTTTCACCTGGAGAAAGCAGTGTCCCATGAGAGCCTGGTGATCGGCGCCATCGAGAATGCCTTTAAGCACATGGTGAGGATCCTCTGCCTGTGGGATCATCTAGGGCATTCCCTGGGAGCACCTCTTTGCTGTCTGCATCTGCATCAGCTTGTCCCCACTGGCAAAAGGCAGCTCTGCAGCAAGGAAGGGACTGCAGGGAGGGTTCCAAGCACAATGGTCTCAGAGAGGGCTCTGTGATGCCCCACATTTTGAGCTTTCAGAAAGCAGAGGCTTTGAGCTCCAGGCCTGTGTGGGTGCAGAGGGCTTCATTACATTTTGTTCCAGGATGCCCACCTACTCCCCTCCTGTCTTGCTCTTTCCTGCCTGTCCCACTGCCCCAGTGAAGCCACATCCCTGGCTGCCCCACAAGACCCCTGGCCCCCCAAGCCCTACAGCCACTCTGTGGCTGTGTGGGGAAAGGTACCCTGGCTGGACACTGCTTCCCACCTGGAGCTGAGGTGCTGCTGGAGCAGCCAGGTGCTCTTTGGGGCTGCCCACCTACCCTGCCTGCAGCCTCTCTCTGTCTCCCCAGGACGACCAGATCGAGCGGGAGCGGGCATCTCAGCACCTGGCCGGGGGCTGCTGCGCCCTGGCTGCCATCTACCTCATGGGCAAGTTCTACGTGGCCAATGCTGGTGACAGCAGGTATGGCCCCACAGGGCAGCCCTCACCTTTTGCTCAGTGGCTGGGGACACCCCAGTGGAGTGGGGTGGTGCTGGAGGTATGGCTGGTGAGGAACACTCGGCTCCATCCCTGTCTAGGCAGAACTGGGCAGTCATCCCCTGCTGGCTCCATGCCCCGGGGACAGTGTACCCTGCTGTGATCTCTATGTTTGCCCTGTGCACAGACAGGGCTGTAGAGTTGCCTCCCAAAATCTGGGATGTGCTTCCTTCCTTCCTAACAACATCCTCTCTGCTACCCAGATGGTTCTGGATCACGCCCTGGCCCCTGCTGCTGGCACTGGTCTGGGGCTGCAGGTTGAGGAGTGAAAATTGTGCTCAGCAAAGCTTTCAAAAATGTGCAAGAAGTCATTTTAGGGTACACTTCATACCAGCAACCTGTTTCAGGAGGAGGACACAAATCTATGTGCAATGGGAGCTTGGAGCCCAAGAATTTTAATTACCATATGTATTTCTGGGGTGGGCTACTGTAACTGCACCTGTGTGTGCCCACACCCCCAAGGAATGGCAGAAGGGCAGGTCCACCTTACACTAAAGGTGACACTGCAGGTGAAGCTGGTTTGAGCTGGCCTGTATTTATCATTGGATCAAAGAATGGTTTGGGTAGGAAAGGACCTTAAAGCTCATCTTGTTCCACCCCCTAACATTTGCAGGGACACCTTCCCCTAGACCAGGTTGTTCCAAGCCCTGTCCAACCTGGCCTTGAACATTTCCAAGAATGGGGCAGCTACAGTTGCTCTGGGTATTTACTGCAGGTTACCTTGTCCTCAGCAATGTCAGACCAGCAAATACAGGCTCTGGTCAATTTTCTGAGGCTGGATGTGCTTCCAGCTCTGGGACAGAGAAGACGGAGATCCCTCATGCCTCTGCTTTTGGGTGCAGGTCCCCCTCCATGGCAGCAGCGGCCAGGCACTGGCCATGCCAGGATGTCAGCGTGCACAGGGTCCTGAGGTTGTCACTGTGCCTCTCAGTAACAGTCTATGTTGCCTCGGGCATCAGACACTGCCAGAGCTGAGCTCAGCCTGGCCTTACATCATTGGAGGAGACTCACAGCCACCAGTGTTGGAGATCCTTGGGCCTACCATGACATCCAGAAACATCTCATAATCAGACCTTTATGGTTTTTTGAGACATTAAACTGTAAGAGTGGCCCCAGCAGCAGTGCTGGTATGGGATGGGCACATGCACCCATGCCTTGCTGCAAGTGATTTCTGCCCCTGCTGTGTGCAGCTCCCCTCTAAAGGAGGGTGCCCCACCTTTGTGCTGCTCCCTTTCTAACCATATCCTGTCCTTTGATTTGGTCTGCTTCATCCCCCTCTGCTCCATGCTTCTCTCCCATTTTCCCTTCCTTCTTGCCCCTCTCCTGCACAGGAGGGAGGGATGCCATGCCCTGGCCAGGGTGGGCAGTGAAGCCAGGAAGCAGCCCCCACCTCAGGGTGGGAAAAGGGCGGGCAGCAGAGGGGAAGGGGTTGCATCTCTCCTGCGAATCAGCCCTGGAGAGCCAGGCTCAGCTCCTCTGCCAAGTCTTCTCTCCTTCTCTCTAATATCATCCTTCCATGTTTCATTGCAGGGCCATTATCATCCGTAACGGGGAAATCATTCCAATGTCCAGGGAGTTTACTCCAGAGACAGAGAGGCAGAGGCTACAGTTTTTAGTAAGAAAGACCTTTCTTCTAACCCGATTCCTGCTGAAACACCTCCTGGCCTCTTCCCGGTCCCCTGTGCTGCCTGCTGGGCTGCTGCCGTGGTGGGGTTCCAGAGCCAGGGGCAGCCCCATGGTTGGGACCTGCTGTTGGCACTTCTCCATCCCAGACCACTCCCTGGGATAGGCACTGGGATGCAGGGAGCTGGCATGGGGGCATCCTGTGGCTGGCAGAGCCCTGGTTTGCTGTGGGCTCAGTGTGAAGGTCTGTGACTGCGAGCCTGGCACAGCCGGGACATGGAGAGCCCAGGCTTTTGGCATGGGGCTGGATTGGTTCGTTTGCATGGAGCCAGTTTGGTCCATCTTCTCCTGCTGCTGTCCGGGGAACAGGGAGCATCCCCTGCCTGGGCTGCTGTGACCTGGAGGAGCACAGCTCTGCTCCATCCACCGTGTTCCCTTTCACTGTCAGAGGAGCTGCAGTGCTCCCGCTGAGTCCTAGTTTCTTCCCTGGCCGCTCCCTGGAGAGTCGGAACTGACGTGTGCCAGCGGGTTTCTGTCTTTCTCCCTGAAAGCTCCCCGTCCCTCTCCTGGATGAATCCCCTGGTGCCACCCAGGGAGACTCTTTTAAGGTTATAAAGACCTCTCTGAGGGCAGCACGGGGGAGGAGGAGTTTGTGTTGGAGAAGGTCTTTCTGGATGAAATTTCCTGGCTTGCAACATACTTGGAAAAACACTGAGGCGTTTTTTCTCGAATCTAGTTTTGAATGACTGAGAGGAGGAAACTGCTGTGATCAGGATCCTCTTCAGCTGGCTGCGAGGGGCAGGGCGCAGGCTGGGGACAGGCACACGCTGCTCTGCCGCATCTGCTGATGCTGTGGTCAGGGGTCCCCCGGAGTGGGCTGGGGGTCTCCATGCCTCTGCACCAACCCCCTGCCACCCCATCTTCCCAAGGGATCTCCTCTTCTCTTTCTGCTTTTTCTTTCCCCTTCGGCATTTTCCAACACTCCCTGTTCCTGGTCCCCTCCACACTGTGTTCCATGAGGGCTTGGGGCTGCCCTGGGTAGGGCTCTGTGCTGCTGCTCGTCCCTTGTCATGGTCACAGCTGGGACACTGTTTCAGAAAAGACCCATCACTCTTATCCTTGGGTGAGTGCCATGCCCTGCGCTGGGCCTGGGATCCTGGGAGGTTTGCAGCTGTGACTCCTTCTGGGTAAATTCCAGCTTCTCCTGGAATTTGCTGGGGTTTTATTGTTTGATCCCTTTTGGGGATCTTTATTTCACCTTCTTACTGAGTGCTGGCATGGCTGTCCTCAGCTCCAGTTTCCTCTCTGGCTTAGCACAGGTGGGTGGTTTGAAGCTGCTTTACCAGCACCTATTCAAGTTGCTTCAGAGCAGCAGATGTTATCCCACCACGGAATGTTGTAGCCGAGGTGCCAATGGGTGGTGGATCCCGATCTGGGCAGGGCTGGATCTGCAGATCCCGCTGTCCCAGCCCTGTGGCTGAGCTGACACTTCTTCCTGCAGGCGTTGCTGAGGCCTGAGCTGCTGGGGAAGGAGTTCACCCACCTGGAGTTCCCCCGCAGGATCCAGCCCAAGGAGCTGGGGAAGAAGATGCTCTACAGGGACCAGAACATGAATGGCTGGTAACCCCCAACCCGCTGGTGGCACTGGGGTCCTGCTGTGGTGGCTGCTCATCTCCAGCTTCCCATCCCACGGGGCAGGGGGCTCTGGTACACTGGGTACCCAGGCCCCAAGTGGTCAGCGGAGGTGCTGGAAGCCTTCACATGCTGACACCTTGTCTCTGGTTTCTTTTAACCAGGGCTTACAAAAAGATAGAAGAGGATGACCTGAAGTTTCCACTTATCTTTGGGGAAGGCAAAAAGGTGAAGTGCTGTGGCAGAAGCTTGGCAGGGGTTGTTTCCTGCCTGCTCTCGCTGTTTTGGGGGATTTCAGCCCATTTTTGGTAGTGCTGTCATCGCTCCAAGGCCATCAGTTCTCAGCTGGGAATGGAGCTGGAGATAAAGCCACTTAAAGTTCTCTTTTGATTCCACCATTCTCCAGGCTCGGATGATGGCCACAATTGGGGTCACAAGAGGCCTGGGAGACCACGATCTCAAGGTGTTCAGCTCCAACATCCACATCAAGCCTTTCCTGTCCTGCTTCCCAGAGGTAAGCCTGGCTGCCAGCTGCTTTGCACCCAGGGGTTCCTGCAATGGCCAAAGCCGCTCAGCGGAACCAGGTCCATGGTATGCCCAGTGCAGCAGGAGCCTCCTCTTCCTCTCTGCCTCTCACCCTTGCGTCTTGCCCTGTTGCCTGCCAGGTCAGGGTTTATGACCTCACGCAGTACGAGCACTGCCCTGACGATGTGCTGGTGTTGGGCACTGACGGGCTCTGGGATGTCACCAATGACAAGGAGGTGGCTGGTGTGGTGATGGAGGTGCTGACGAGCTATGAGCCCAACGACCCGTGCAGGTGAGCTGCAAGTGGGCAGGGGGAGGGGCATGTCCTGCACTCCACCACCTCCCCTTGGCCTGGCTCCTTGGGGCAGTGTTGTGGCCATGCATCCCTCTGGGCTCCACTGCTCCCCTGGATGTGCGTATCTGAGCCTGGATCTCTCCAAGGGACCCTTTCCTGCACCTCTAGCTGCTCTAGCTTCTCCCTTCTTGCCAGGATGCTGCATCAGGGGGTCTGGGGTCACTGCTGAGCTGTGCTCTGCTGTGCCCCCAGATACACCATGGTGGCCCAGGAGCTGGTGGTGCGGTCACGGGGGGTGCTGAAGGAGCGGGGCTGGCGGCTGGCCAATGACAAGCTGGGCTCTGGTGACGACATCTCTGTTTTCGTGATCCCTCTGGGTGGCCCCGGCAACTACACGTGATGCAGAATGAGCCTGGGGCAGCGGGGCTCACCTTGCCTGGATGGAGATGAGTGGGACACTGATGCTGCCTCAGGGCCACCTCTCCTTTAAGGACTTGTTTTCTGAACTGCAAGAAGAGTAAGAAACCTGGAGCCTCAGTCTGTGCTCCTGTCCAGAGCATCCCCCTCCACCTGCTTGCATCCTAGTCCCAGGTGGAGACGGAGAGGCCTTGGATAGAGAATGAAGACTGGGACTGGGGGATGTTTTTGTGCTGCTACTTTCTCAATGCTGTGAAAAGCCTGAAGGCTCCTTGGCTCCTCAGCATGTCCTTTGCCCCTTGCCATGGCTGTGCTGACTCCAGCCCTGTGCGACAGCTGTGGGACTGCTGGGGCACTCATACCTGCTGCAGTCACCCCCTGTCTCCTGCCCTGTGACGCTTTTGCCAGTGACACTGAAGCTGCTGTTGGAGCTGGGAGCTGGGGCTCAGATGGGATGTGACTGTGACTAAAGCCCCATGGGCAGCTGGGCAATACTCAGCCTGGCACAAGTCCAGTTGTGGCCCCACAATGGCCATCCCAGCCTTGTGCTCCCAATTTTCAGCCCCTCACACCTTCGTTCTGTCACATACCTTGTCTCAGTCTCCAGTGTGGGAGACTGGAGCAGTGACCAAGCTCTGCCATGCACCCAGAGCCCTGAGGAGGGATAAGCCATTGCACCGGCACTGGCTGTGCCACAGGTTCTACCCCCATCCTCTCATGCCTTGGATCACTGCAGTGCTTCTGGAGCCAATTACTTATTAACTGGAGAGCTGAGCTGGAAAAATGTCTAAATCCTTTCTTGGTGTGGGGAGTCTATGAATGTCCGTCTATATTTTGGAGTGGTTCTGAGTTAGCAGCCTCACACAGAGCAGCCCTATTCAGGCAAGCTTAACAGCTTAACTGCACTGGATCTGCTTAGCCCAGGGCTGTAAAAAACAGCTTGGTGTGACCAGGGCAGGGGAAGGCAGCTCCCGCATTTTCCTTAATGATCTCAAAACTGGTGCAGATGGGAGCTGGAGTGGTTGATCTCTGCACAGGATTTTTGCATCACACACATCTCTGACCTGGAGCATCCGTTTCCCAGACCTCTGTAGAGTGTTGCATCCTCCTAAACTGTGAGGGATTGTCCCATCCTGGCACTGTGGGGATGGGGAGAGCTGGGCCATAGTTCCTTGTTTGGGAAAGGTTCCATGGCATCAGTAGTTTGTGTCCTGTCACTGGGTGCAGCCAGCTCTTGTCAAGTGTCACCTCTGGTGAATGTTGTTTGTCTCCTGTAACCAGTGAGATGTAAATAAACTGGCTGCACATATGGAAAGTGAAAGTTACGCAGAGGGATTTGAACCTGTTGGCATCCATGCTGAAGGGAGCAGGGAGTGGTGCTGGGGCCAGGACCCTGTCCTTGTGTAGCACTGTGTGTTTAAATAAAGATTTTGCCACTCGCAGTCCTACTTCAAAGTCTTTCTTTGCAGAGCTCCTGCAAAGAAGACTTACCGAAAAGCCAATTAGCTCTGATTCATTTATGTAGGCAGGCAAACAGGCCTGCACAGAGCCATGTGAGCTGCTGTCCCTCTGCCCTTGGCACTGGTCAGAGCCCATGAGTATCCATCCAGTGCCCATGGGCAGTGGGAACCACTGCTGTGCTGCCAGTCTCAGCTGGTGCTGCCTGGGGGTCTTGGATCCCTGGGTCTGGCCGGGAGGCAGCAGCAACGGCCAGTCTGGTGGGAACAGGAACATTACACGTGGAATGGAAGGGAGAAAAGGCTAATGGTTTTCCTGTCTGTGGGGGAGGGAGTGGGGCAGGCTGTGGCTCCCAGGAATGTAACTCCCTCTCTGGGAGTTCAGGCACTCAGCAGCAGCTATCTCTGCTTCGAGGGTGGGCTGCCCGCTGGAAGCATCCCTGCTGTCCCACGTCCCTCTGACGGCCATCTGGTACCCCTGATACTCTCTCCACACTTGTTTGCACAGCCCTGTTCCCCTGGCACATTCCTTTTTGTGCTGGTGGCTGAGAACCGGCTCTGCTTTTCCAGGTCACTGCCTGGCTGCTGGATAAGGCAAGGAGGCAGAGGCTGCATTTAAAGCTTCCTCTGTGGTTCCCTTTTTTACTAAGGAAACATTTCCTTTGGAGCCAACTCCTGGCCTGGGGCTTGATAAATTAAGAAAAATTGTCTGCAAGCCCTTAAAATAGCAGCAGTTTATGAGCCTGGGTCTGGGCCAGGCTCCTGGGGCTGCCTCTCCCTGGCTGAGGGACAGGAACTCTGCCCTGCAGCTGGATGTCATGGGAGGAGCAGCCGCCTGGTCTTCCCTCCCGACAGCCCATGGTGGGCACGGGGAGCCGGAGCCCCCACCAGTGGCACTGGGGTCACCTAAATGGGGGGCACAACACGTCACAGCCCCCTCTGCCAGGGCCCCTGTGGAGGGGACTGAGACCCTGGGGACAAGGCATGTCCCTCAGCCACCTCCGTGTCTGTCACAGTGGGAAGTGCTCTTTGCTGCTGGTCCTACCTGGCACAGGGGCGTTTGAGGGCAGCAGCTCAGCCCCTCCCCACTCGGCCTCGGGAACCTGAACCGGCAGAACGCCCTCGAGGCGCCCCCGGGGGAAACACCGGCGGCTCCCGGGGGTCCCGGAGCCGGGCGGGGGCAGCGCTGGAAGGGGCACGGCCGGGCTCGGCTCGGCTCGGCTCGGCACGGCCCCGCTCGGTTCGGCACGGCCGGGCTCGGCTCGGCTCGGCTCGGCACGGCCCCGCTCGGTTCGGCACGGCCCATCGCGGCTCGGCACAGCCCATCGCGGCTCGGCACGGC
>VZRV01004817.1:30849-105216 GCA_013398115.1 Falcunculus frontatus | reverse complement strand
TGGGGTGGGTGTGCCTGGGATGGGCTGAGGGTCCCTGAGTGTGGTGAGGGATGGGTCAGCTGCACCTCAGTTACTGCAGGTTATCATCCCTTGAGGGTGGCCTTGGGCTGTGGGTCCCAACTTGCAGTTGTCTCCCAGGCGGTGTCTGACCTGGGATGAGACCCTGGGGGCTGCTGCACCATCCCACATCCCTCCCCACGGCCCCCACTCTAGCAGTGTCCCCATGCACAGCCTTGCTCATGGAGTGGCCGCTCTGTGTTTTCTTCAGAAAAAGGAAAAAAGTTCCCTTTGCTTACTGCTGAGCTCATTCTTAAACATTTATACTAGGGGGGCTTGCGGGAAGGGGAAATAATTGTGTAATGTCTTAGGAGCAGGGGAGCATTCCAAAAGCATGACTGCGCAGCCTTTTCCAGCACTAGCAGTCTGGCAGCCAAGTCTCCCAGAGGCCGCCAACCCCCTTAAACCCAGCCCCAGCCTCTCAACACCCCTGTGAGAATACGGGTGTGATCCCCGGGTTGCATCTGCCTGGGATGGGCTGGGAGCAGAAGCCTGGCTGAGCCCCCCAAGCTAACATCCCTGGGAAAGTGTTCCAGTCAGGAAACTGGAGACTGGAGGTAGCGGTTTGGCTGGCTGTGTGTCACGGAGACCAGTTGCATTTTGTTTCTATTTTGTCAAGTGCTTTTGGTGTCCAAACAGTTTCAGTTTATGTCCAGCTCCTCCTCCTCAGCTCAGGTAGAGACTGCATGAGATTTTGTGGACTTTCACTTGAATCCATGTTCCTGACAGCTACAGCTTCTCCAGGGAAACATATAAGTGGAAAATAAGCCAAGTCACTGTCTTCCAACAGGTTATCGGGAGCGTTTAACCAGGCTCACCTCCCAACTTGCCGTTTGCACTGGAGAGGCGTATTGACATGAAAAGTAAGGAATTGTATTAGCAAATATTGATCGGCGCTGGGGCAGTCAGGCGTTGCACAAGTACAGGCATCTGCTGAGATTGTGGCATGTTATTTGGAGCTTTCAGCAAGACACTTGCGCTACCGTGAGGCTGGGAAGGCTGTCACTACTGCAGGAGGTAAAATAAGAACATGGCATGATGTCCTTTGGAAAAGGAGGTAAGGGCAGGCAGCTTTTCCCACAAAGCTCAAACACTTGTGGTTTGAGCTTTGTTTAGGCTTTCAAATTCTTCTGTTCCAAGTTCCTTTCTCTGTTTTGCTTGTGGATGTTTTTTGTGGGATTTAGCAATGAAAACGAGCCAGCCTGGACACTGCTTCGGGTCTGGGTCTGGACAGTTGCCCTTTGCCACTGGAGTGTGCATTAAGCCCAGCCTGCCTGGTTGTGCCCAGAGACTATGTCCCCAAAAATGGGTAAGGTCTAAACTTGAGCCACTGCGTTGAGCTCCTGTTTTGATGACCACTTGTTGTTTGAATATGGCAGGTCTGGAGGTCTGAGGAAGGTTTCAGGCAGCTCTGCCAGTGGTAAATACAGACATTTTCCTTGGCACTGGATAGTTTTGGCAGCGGAGGCAGGATGGCAGGCGAGCCAGGAGGCTCGGAGCAGTGGGCGCTGGTGGGTGTGGGTCAGCCCTGGGCGTTAGCGATGGCTGTTGGCCTGGCCGAGGGCTGGGGACTGGTCTGTGCTGCACAAACTGTGCAGCTCGGCCAGCCCAGGGGCTGGATGAGCATGAAATTACAGGTGCTGCTTTGCCAAAGCCAGCGCCACTTGGATGGTCTCGAGCTGTGATCCGCCCAGGAGCCCAAGCTCTGCCCTGCCCATTGCATTTCCCCTTAGCATCGCTGTTTGCTTCCAGCCCTTTTTGGAAATTTTTTCTGCCTTTCAAAGTTAATGGTTCTATGATTCTGTACTAAGAGTCCCTCTGGTACTTGCAACAGTGGCCGAGACACTTGTCCTGTGCTACCTTGGCCGTGGTTTAGGTGTCTCGGCAAATGAAATTCCCCACACTGGGCATTCCTGTGGGGTTTTAATTTGGAAGTCTACTTACTTTATCATTGTACCAGTGAGTCCAAACTGCTCAAACCATTTCTGTAGTGGAACTGCCCCACAGCACTGGGGGTATCCCTGTGGGGGGTTGTCCCTGCCAAGGGGCTGCTCCCAGCACAACTCTTTCCCCCTCAGCCGTGCCCAGACTTCAGAGCTGTGCCTCTGGCCAGGGCTGTGATCCCTGGTGGGACCGGTCTGACTGGGGTGGGGCCATCAGCAGCGCTTGGGAATTTCTGCTTTAGAACAAAACCCCTCTGTTACCTCTAGGAACTTGAGTCTGGCCAAAGAGGTTCATTGAAAGATTTCTGTTCCTGGTTGGAGTCCTTCAAAGCATTAACATCTTTCTCTGCTATTCCTGAGTCTCCGTAGCAGACACTGGATGATGGACATATCCTGCTGCCAGAGGAATTCCCCATATCCTGCTCAGCAGGAACTTCACATTTTGAGGCACAAAGCTGGGAGAGACCAGTAACACAAGGGCTGCCCTGGAGCCTGGCTGATTTTATGGTGACAGCTTTAGAATAGTTGTTTGGAAAGTAGAACAGAGGAATTTGGGGTCATGTTGCAGCTTTTTGGGGAGCTGAAGGAGATGCCTGCTCAGGATTCGGCTGGTGCTGATGGTGGTGGCACAGACTAAACCCACAGCCACCCCCATGTGGGCCCAGCCCGCCCGCAGCAGCAGGTGCAGGATGGGCACAGGAGCCCTGTGGGGTTTGGCAGTGGGAAATGCTGGCACACGGTTGCTGCTCCCTTTTGTTATCTCCATGGATGAGCAGAAGGCATCTCCAGTGGGGCTGCGTGAGTGCTGCTCACACCCGAGAGCTGCCAGTTTGGATTGCCAGCATGGGCTGGGCAGCCTTAGCTGTAATTTGGGGTGGTTGGCACTTGGCAGAGTTTAAAATCTTAATTTCCATGTCTGTTGTGGATGACTGTGTGCTTTTAATCATTTGGCCTGATGGCAGTTGTAGTAAAGCTGTCCTCAGATTATCACAGAATCCCAAAATGGTTTGGGTTGGAAGGGACCTTAAAGCTGATCTTGTTCCACCCCCTGCCCTGGGCAGGAACCTCTTCTACTGTCCCAGGGTGCTCCAAGCCCTGTCCAATCCGGCCTTGGACACTTCCAGGGATGGGGCAGCCGCAGCTTCTCTGGGCAGCTTGTGCCAGGACCTCACCATCCTCTCAGGGAACAATTTCTTCTGGAAGGGGCTCTAAGGTCTCCCCAGAGTCTTCTCTTCTCCAGGCTAAACACTCTCAGCTCTCCCAGGCTGGCTCTAGAGCAGAGGGGCTCCAGCTCCATGGCCTCGCTCCAGCAGCTCTGTTCTCCCTGTGTTGGGCCCGGGGGCTGGAGGCAACTCTGCAGGTGGGGTCTCATCTGAGCAGGGAAGAGGGGCAGAATTCCCCCCTTCCTTGCTGCCCACGCTGTGGGATCAGCCCAGCACATGGGGGCGTTTCTGGGCTGCCTGTGGACACTGCTGTGTCGTGTTGAGCTTCTCATCCACCAGCATCCCCAAGTCCTTCTCCTCAGGGCTGCTTTCAATTCATTCTTCTGCATTTGTACTTGGGATTGCCCTGTTTGTCTTCATGAAATTGTCTTCATGTTTTCCGCTCTTTTTATCTGCTCGTAATCTGGCAACAGTGCAAAGACCTTTGCATCAGACTCCTCATCCCAGGGACTGCCCTCATCCTGCTGAGCAACAGAGCATCCCCTGGCAAAGAAGCTCATCTCTGCTGGAACAGAGAGCTGCTGGCATCTGCTATTGGTCCTGTGCCAGCTGCTGGGTCCAGGGCACAGATGGGGGCACCCAGCCGACCCCTGAGGCTCAGCTCTTCCAGCCTCCTTGCCCTGCTCGCCTTTGCACACCAGCTCTGGATTAGTAATGGGCTATTTCTGGATGGCTCTCCTGAGTAATGGAATGAATTATGCTGAGATTTTGGGTGGGGACAGTGCCTCTGCCCTCTGAGTCACCACTCGGCATCACGCCGGGCTCGGGAGCTGCTGGGCCCGGAGCCGTCCCAGGTCAGGGAGGACGTTGGAGGCCGTGGGAAGGAGCTCTGGGTGCGGTGAGTGTGCTCAGTTTGGGGCATCTGCCGTGCCCCTTGCAGGGCAGTGTGTGGGCACAGCCACTCTGGTTGGTTTTGGTTTCAATCCAATGTCTGCAGACTGGGCATGGGCAGATCCTGGTGTCCATCTGGGAGCGGGTGTTTGTGTCCTTGGGCATCTGCTGCTCCTTACGCTGCAGATGTTGTCGTCTGCGTGGTGGTGTGGGTTAGATATTGGCACGGCCCAAACTGCCTTTCCTCTTGGAGATACGGAGTCACAAAGCAGAATATCATGTTTTGCTGTGGGCAAAGAAGCTTTGTGTCCAAGTAAACAGGCTTTTTTCTCCCTGAGCTCTCCTTTTTCTGTGCTGTGGACACGCTCCTGGAGAGAGGACGAGCCTTTGGTCAGACAATAAGGATTGTTTGCAACAAGGGTTGGACTTGTGCATCTTGGAGGTCTTTTCCAGCCTTAATGATCCTGTGATTCCAAGGGTGATGCATTTCTGTGTCCCAAGGGATGTGCTGTCTTTGAGAGCTTTCTCTCCTCAAGTGGGCAGGAGCCAGCAGATTCCTCCAGCCCTTCTATCTGCTTCTACGACACAAACTCTGTGTCTCCTTGGGTGAGCTCCTGGCCAGCAGCCCCTGTGTGGGACTGCAGGTGTGCCTGGCCCAGCTGGGAGGAGCAGCAGGGCATGAGGAGTAGGGACAGGAGCTAAAACGTGCCCCCAGTCCCTAAAAGGGACCCTTTGGAGCACCTTTTTCTTTTTTTCTCCAACTTCAGTGTTGAACAAATGTGCTCACCTTCCTGTAGACATGCTGCTCCACTGGGATGTGTGCCTGAAACCAAGGCTCCCAGCTGAGGAATGTCAGATCCTCCTGGATGTAGCCCTTGATTCTCACTCTTCTCACCTTCCAAGTGCCAGGTTTCTGTTTTTATTAACAGCTCCAGAGCACTCAGCAGCCGTGAACCATTCCTGCCTCAGCTTATGAGCCTGATAAGCTTGGAACCTACGAAGATCCATGGCTACAGCAGGGTCTGGTCTGGGAATGGGTGAAAACTCTTTCTCTTTTGCCCAAACCATTGGGCAGTTTGATTTGTGAAACTTGGGTGCTTCCCCAGGGTTTGTGTGGCAGGGGTGACCTGCCAGGCATGTCGATGAGACAAGTAGCTTTGCAGCCTGCCTTTGGAATGTGAGTCAGCCATTCAGGCTCATTTCTTAATCCTTCTCTTGCAGCTAATTGTGATGCAGCCAGACTCCTGTTTTACCCTTTTCTTCTCTTTTCTGTTGGCACAGGGTGAGGGTGGGATTGCTGGGGCAGGGACAGATGCCTGGCCTTTGTTAAGGCTCGGTATCAGTGCCCTGGTTAAAAGCCAGGCTTGTGATATTCTGGCCTTCCCAGGGTGATCCCAGGGATCCTGGAGTGATCCCAGCATGATCCACAGCTTGCACTCAATGCATCAGCGTTGGTGCGTGTGTCCTTCCCACAGGGTTATTTCCTGTGAACCTTCCCCAGGCTCCCAGCATGAATGGCTCCTTCCCATCCTGCTGCCTGGGCAGAGGGTTTGGAGAGGGATAGGGCTGAGGAGGAAAGCATGGAACATCCCTGCCTTCAGGAGAGGTTTCCTGGTCACCTGTAATTTCCCCCAGAGCAGTGTGAATTTTCAGGGATTAAACCCTGACATGTCAGCCTGCATCATTCCCAGGATTTCTGCAGGGACAGGGAGCTGGTGATGTGCTGAAGGCATACAAGGAGTGGGTCAGGCTCTTTGGACTGGGAATCTGGGGATGGAAAAGAGATTTTGGTCACAAGGTTGGGAAGGGATGTGATTCCACTATGGCTGATTTTCTCATGCCTCATTCAGATGCTGTGCCAGGCATTTTGTGGCATTGTCCTGGCTGGTTCCCAGGCTCGGCTGTAAACCTCTTTTGAAACGGAGGGATGCAAAGGCACGGTTTTCCTTGCAGAACTGCATCCTTTTCCCTTGGGGCAGAAAGCCGCCTGCTTTGTCATGGGGTTTCAGCTCTGTTTGCTGAGTGATGACTGGCAGCTTCTCCCGCCGCCAGGGCCAGCGTCGGCTCTCTTGGTTCCGTGGCAAAGGCTCCTTTGTCAGACGGGCTGGGATGGGGCCAGCCCAGTGCTGGGTGCCAGGCACACAGGTCCTGCTTGCCCAGACCTCCAAGAGCTTGGCTTGGCGCATTCCAGCTGCTGATCAGATTATTTGGTGGCTGGTGAGTGTGCTGGGGTGAAACCTGGAGCACAGTTTCTGCCCTGAAGAATTTATAATTTAAAATAAACCCAGCATGTGCGTGGAACTCCGAGGGTGTCTGAAATCGTGGTTACCTGGGTGGTGGCACAGCAAAGCCAAGGAGGGTCAGATGTCTGGGGAAGGCAGAGTGGTTTATCACCTCACGTGCAGCCACCAGCACTGACCACAGCTGGGATGGTTCCCCCAGCCACAGCAGCAGTGCTGGGTGCAAATGGTTCCAGTCAGTTCTTGCGGTGCCCATGAGCTGATGTGTGTGGGAGCTGGAGGGGTGTCTGGCAGAAGGTTGGGGGAGCCTCTGTCCTGTCTGTCACTGGCTACTCACAGTGGGATGTGCCCAAGTGCTCGTGTCTGGTACCTCCCAGGCTGTCACACACAGGAATTTGGGGGGCGCCAGGAGCATGAGCTGCCCGTGCTGCTCTGTCCTGGCTCACCTGCTCCTGTCCCCACAGCGATGGCGGCCATCAGGAAGAAGCTGGTGATTGTGGGAGACGGTGCCTGCGGAAAGACGTGTCTGCTGATCGTGTTCAGCAAAGACCAGTTCCCTGAGGTCTACGTGCCCACCGTATTTGAGAACTACATTGCTGACATCGAGGTGGATGGGAAGCAGGTAAGGGCCGTTGCCATTCCCATGCCCTTGCTCCATGGTCCTGTGCCGGCAGTGCCACTGCCCAGTGCTGTTGCTGGGCTTGGTCTCTATGCTCAGATGCACCTGCACAGAGGAGCCCCATGGCTCCAGCATTTCTGGGTCACCCTGAAACTGCCTCAGTTTGAGGAAGAGCCCAACTGTACCTGAGGAAGATAAATCTGTCGCTCCTGGCCTGCCGAGCCACTGAGCCATGTCCCTGTCCCCTCTCAGGTGGAGCTGGCCCTGTGGGACACAGCAGGGCAGGAGGACTATGACAGGCTGCGGCCTCTCTCGTACCCGGACACAGATGTAATCCTCATGTGCTTTTCCATCGACAGCCCGGATAGCCTCGGTAGGGACCAGAGATTGAGGGGGGACCTGGGTGCTGCTACTGAACCCCCAGGGTCTGGGAAGCCCCCATGCTGCTGCTCGAGGATGCCAGAGCTTTCCCTTCATCCCCTGATTTTGTGTGCACTTCAGGGAAATGCTGGGAACTTGTTGACTGGGTGGAGGTGGTGGGAGAGGAGGATGCTGTGGGGAGAGCTCTCCCTGCTCCAACGGGAAAAGCCTGGGGCTGGTTTCTGTGAGGAGGCTGTGGGGTAGCAGCACATCAGCTCACAGGATTCCATGTGTGCTTGTTGCAGAGAACATCCCTGAGAAGTGGACGCCAGAGGTGAAGCACTTCTGCCCCAATGTGCCCATCATCCTGGTGGGGAACAAGAAGGACCTGCGGAACGACGAGCACACGCGGCGGGAGCTGGCCAAGATGAAGCAGGTGGGGACAGCCCTGGGTCCCCAGCCAGCAACCCACCTCTGCCCATACCAGATCCTGGCTGGAAGGGCTGGATGCCCCAAGGGCAGTTGCTGTTGTGTTCTGGCAATGTTTCCAAACCCTGTTTTTACTGCTTCCTAGGAGCCAGTGAAGCCAGAGGAGGGGAGGGACATGGCCAACAGGATCAATGCCTTTGGCTACCTTGAGTGCTCGGCCAAGACGAAGGAGGGAGTGCGGGAGGTGTTTGAGATGGCCACCCGTGCTGGCCTGCAGGTCCGGAAGAACAAGAAGCGCAGAGGCTGCCCGCTGCTGTGAGCGGCCCCAGCTGGCACCTGCACCGGCACCTGGCTGCCCTGCCCGGGGAGGGAGTGCTGGCAGACAGCCCAAGCAGGACCTCGTGGTGCCACTACCTGCCCTGAACCCTTTGCACCAGAACTGCCACCCACACTCGCGGGGTGTCCCTGCGACATTGCGGGGCCATGAGGAGCCAGTGCCTTCAGTACCGGCTGCTCTGCATGGGCCGGGCGTTTGTGTTGCTCCCCACGTCACCCCGTTTTGTACCGAGCTCCCTGGTTTTGCCTTCCCCATGGGAATTGCTGCGGTGTTCACTCTCCTTCCCCAGCTCTGGGCAGGTGCCACAGAAGCAGGAGGTGCCGGTCACAGCTCACGTGTGGGGTGTGCCAGGCCCTCGGTGTGCTCTGCCTGCTCTCCTTGGCCGTGCAGGCAGCACACACCAGTGTTACAGACTTGCCTGGGCAGCTTTAGCCTGTCTGAGCAGAGCTGGGCTCAGCTGCTGCCAGGAGCTCTCCTCCCGGGACGTGTGCCCAGCTCTGCCGGTGTCGCTGCCTTCGAGTCTGCCTCGGTCACGGACTTGGCAGCAGCAAACCCAACTGAGTAATTGGGAGAATAAATGCAAACCGGTATTTTAGTAATTGTAACTTTGCTTGCGTGTTCTTCTGGCTCTCCTTCGTGCCCCTCACTGCTCCAGACTCCTGCCTGGGGCTCGGGGCCTTGCAAGGTGGGGACTTGCCTCTCTCGCTTCAGCTGCTGGCGGAGGATCGGGGCTCAGTACCCTGTGCTTGCGAAAGAGCCAGGAAGCAGCTTACATGGGAAGGGCCAGGCAGGAGCCTCCCAGCTGTACCCAGTCCCTGGGTGATGGGCACTGCTGTCACTGCTGGAGCCATGCTGCCTCTGGAGCAGGTCGGGACAGGGCTGCAGTGAGCCTGATGCTGCTCTGGAAGCCCCGTCTGTGGTAGCAAGGCCCACCCAGGATTCAACAATACGCTGCTTTTCTCTAAACATTTATTCCAGGGAAACAAAGTGCCTGCGCAGCCATGCCAGCTCTAAGGCCAGGCAGCTGCCCAGTGCAGAACCGAGCCATCCTGCCCCAGTCACCCATCACAGCAGCACTGAGCTCCCCTGTGCACCCAGTGATGCTCTTTGGAGGCCAGAGTCTCCAGGCTTAAGCCTTTCACTGAATGGTGAGACCAGTCACAGAGAACTGTTTTGCCACAGCCATGTCAAAAAATGATTAAAATGGAGAGTGCTCCCAATCTGATGCTGGCGTGAGCCTCGTGGCTGGCAGCAAAGGCTGGCAACACCCTCTGGTCTGGTGGGTTCAGCCCCATCTCCACGGGGATGCATGGAGAACCCCAGGACTGAGACAGAAAGAGCAGGAGCTGCTGCAGGCCAGGGACAGGCTGAGGGGGATGCAGCTTCATGGGGCTTCTCCTCCCTTCCCAGGTGGGTTTCCTGCAGAGAAACCTCATGGCAGAGCTGGCCCCTGACTTCGAGAGGGAGACATGCAAGCCCTAAGAAAAAACCCGTTGTGAGCCCTGTTGCATTTGGGGCAGGAGAAGCCTCCCAGTGCCCCAGCTGTAACCCTGGCCATGCTGCTGCCCCAGGGGGCTGGCACGGCATGACCAGCACCCTGCTGCTGTCAGGGCCCTGCTGGCAGTGCCCAGCTCTGCTCACCTGGGTACTAAACATTGAGCTGCAGCACGTGGAGGTTGTCAGCAATTCTGCCCACAGCTGTGCTCTCATCCTTGTAGGGGTGTCCTGTGTAGCCGCCCTGTTCCTTGCAGTACCTGAGGAACCTGCAGGTGCAGAGGCAGGGGAGCACGGGCACGAGGGGGCACCGGCCTCACTACTCCATGGCAGCAGGCATGGCCAGGCAGCAGGAAAGGGCAGGTGCCAGAGCAGCTCACCTGTGCCAGTGGGGGTCCTTGCTGAGCACGGCCGGATTGCCCACCACGATCAACAGAGCCTTGGCCCTGGTGATGGCCACGTTAAGCCTCTGAAGAGGACAAACAAGAGGGCTTTACCTGGCTGCAGCACCTCTCATCCTCTCCCAGCCCCACCTGGGTGCAGGCAGCTCTGGTGTGGCACTGAGCACCCAGAGCAGCTCTACCTGCCTGTGAGAACCAGAGGGAAGAAGGGGATGCCAAGGAAGAAGGCGCTGCTTGGGGCAATGTGGTACCTTGGGGTTCTTGAGGAAGCCCAGCCTGAAGGTCTGGTCGAACTGGAGGTACGTGCTGCAGCTGCGCACGGTGGAGATGAGGATCACGTGCCGCTCCTGGCCCTGGAACTCCTCCACAGAGCCCACCTGGGGCAGGGACAGCAGGTGAGGGGCCAGGAGCACCCCTGGGCTGGGGCTGGCAGGGCTCCCTCCTCCTGTGGCAGGGTGTGCTCCTCTCCCCTCCATGCTCAGGACCCACCTTCAACTGGCTGATGTCCGGCAGCTTCTGCAGATCTGCATCCAGGGAGGTGATGGCTTTCCGGATCTTCTCTACCTGAGTGGAGGCAAGCAGCAAAATCCAGCCACCAAAGGGCTGTCCTTGTGCCAGCCCTGGGGCTGCCCATCCCTCCCAGTGTCCCCTTTACCTTGGGGAGGTCTCTGCCTATGCCCTGCCTGCAGAGCTGTGTCCCTCACCTGCTTCCTGTAGGGAGAAATGATGCCGATCTCCTTGGGGGACACAATGGGGCAGCTTCCCTTGCCCTGGCTCTGCAGCAGCTTCTTGAGGTAGTGGACCAGGACCTCAATTTCGGCCGTGTTGAAGAATGAGGGGCTCTTGGCCTCTCTCTGGTCTTCCCCACAAACCCCATGGAAGATGATGGGGAAGCCCTGGGGATGGAGAACATTTGGCTCTGCTCTGCCTGTGCCTCAGGGATCCCCCTGGGCCAGTCCCTGCTGCGCCCCTCACTTTTTTGGGAAGCTCCTCCCAGGTACAATACAGATTCCGGATGTCAAGCCCGTCGCTCTTGCACACCTTCAGCTCGTTGTCATAGAAGAGCTCGTTGGGGATCCCGAGAATGGCCTCGTGGGACCTGGCAGAGGCAGGACAGTGCCTGGGGTGGGTGCCATGTGGGTCCAGAACCCTCCAGGCACTGTGCAACCGGGACAGCAGGTGCACTCCCATCTCCCACACCAGATGGGCCACCATGAGCCCACTACGAGGTTCTGGGGGACAGATCCTGGAGAGCCACGCTCACCAATCCTGCCCGGCTCAATCCCTTCCTGCACTGTCCCTGTCCCCACCTGTAGTTCCAGAGCAGTTTGGTGATGAACTGTGGGTCGTATCCTCCACTTGACTTCTTGTACAGGGGGTTGTGCAGCATCAGCCTCTCCAGCAACGAGGTGCCTGTGCCCAGTGATATCCTGTGGTTCCCTGCAGGGCCACTCAGCCCCTGTGGGGTGCCTGCAGCACTCCCACCCCTCTCCCTACTCACCCAAACCATGCTGGATGGCCAGTGGTGAGGTCAGGACAGGGCCCAGCTGCTTGGGGTCTCCTGCCAGCACCAGCTGCCCCCCATTGGGGTTGGTCTCCCGGTCCATGGGAGCCAGGAGCCCTGGGAACAGGGAGAGCTCAGTGGGGAATGGGAGGGATCCCAGGCCATGCAGAGATGCTGGTCCTTGAGACAGCAGCCAGGCACCACTCACCTGCGATGGCTACCACGCTCTCCGGCTCTACAGCATGGCCACACTCGTCAATGAAGACGTGGGAGAAAAACCCAGGGGGGAAGTTGGCTGACACCAGCCTGGAGGAGAGGTGGAATGAGGCTGTCTCAGCATCCTGCCATACCTGGGCATCCTTTCTCTCCTACCCTTCATCCTCATCCTTCCACAGAGGAGGGATTCCCCCCCTGCTGCCTGCCCTCCTCCAACCCCTCCCTGCTGAATCCCAGAGGGACTGTCTTCACAGCCTGGCTGCAAGGCAGCCCTGGGTCCATCTGCCACAGGTGCTGGGGACAGTCCCAGCTCCTCTGACCTTCCTGCTGTCACCAGTGTGGTGATTATGATCCGGTAGTGCCTCAGGTGCTCCTTGCTTGGGTACACGTAGCTGCTCTGCTCATCATCCCAGTTGCAGCAGGGCTGGAGCGCAGGCACTGGGTGAGGTCCCATTATCCCGGGGGGATGCCAGCCCAGATGTGCTGTCAGGATTTCAGGGTGGAGGAGCAGGGACCTACCATGATATCAGAGGGCACTTCCCTGTAGCTCCTGGAGCTGGCGATGAGCCTGTAGACATTCTGAGGGGCAATGTCCTTGATGAGGCGCTGACAGAGCAGGTCTGTGGCGCTGTTGGAGGGGGCGCAGGCCAAGATACGGGCATCCTTAAAGCACGTCCACACCTGGGTGGGAGGAGGAGGTGACAGCATTGAGCTCCATGGGCGAAAGTGGGCAGCGATGCTGCGGGCAGCAATGCTCAGGGCTGGATTTGGGCACCGGCCACTCACCTGCTTGATGGCCTCCACCATAGTGACCGTCTTGCCAGTGCCAGGGGGGCCAAAGATGAGGTATGGGGCTGGCCGGGACATCCCGGTCACTATGTGGGTCACAGCTCTGCACTGCTCCTCGTTGGTCTCCAGCTTGCGGTTAAACCACCTGTGCGAGCAGAGGCTGCGCTGCCGGAGCCCCATCGCCTCCATCCCCTCCATCCCTCGGACCCTCCCACCCTGCAGAACGGGGGACTCACCGGGGCTGGAAGGGGCCTGGGAAGAGGGACTTGTGGCAGGAGGCAGAGGGGAAGAGGAGGCTGGACAACCCACGGCGCATGGCCAGGACTGCAGCCCGATGCTGGACCTGCAGTGGCAGCCGGCTGAAGGTGAAGGTCACATCAAACTTCAAGTTTTTCACAAACTTCTTCTGCAGCCTGGGAAGGAGCAGTGTGAGCAGGGCACGGGGCACTTTTCCACGCCCTCCTGTCCCCTTCCAACCTGCTCCCGGCCTTTGGCCTCTCTGAGAAAGGCTGCTGGGAGCGGACATCACTCACTTGGAGGAGAAGCCCAGCCTGACCTTCTCCAGTTCCACGCTGTGCACGTAGCCCTTGTACCGGACGAGCGGGGAGTGGTCCCGCTCGCTGCTCAGGTGGGCAAAGAGGTGGTCCCCTCTCAGCAGGGATGGGCGGTTCTCGGCCACGCCAGGCACCTGTGCCAGAAGGCCAGTGTGATGTCAGGCACTCTGGGAGTGCCAATGTTATGCCAGCACCCCTCCCACCCCTCATCCCCCTACGCACATCGAGAACCAGCAGCGCCCTGTCCTGCACCATGGGCACATCCTGCATGTCGTAGCGCCGGATGTCCACCTCCATCTGGATCTCCTCCAGGTGCAGCAGCAGCTGGAATTTCTGCTGGTAGTTCTCAGCCTGCAGAGGTGCTTCCAGCAGCGAGCTGAGGGCAGCAGCAATGTCATTGTGTCCCAGGGACAGCTTGGCCCTCAGGGAACACCTCAGCACTGCTCTCAGCCCTTGGCACTCACCGCATGGCAGCCCAGCTGGAGCTGGCACTGGTGTTGGGTCCAAGCAGGATCGCGTCCTTGAGGCTCTTTGGGTACTGGTAGGTGCCCAGAGGGATTTCCCTCTCCAGTTCGTTTTTCAGGGAGCTGGGTGGAGGGGACAGCAGTGCTGCAGGGACTGCATGTCCCCAACCCCACTATCACCAGCCATGGCACAGGGTTGGCACTGTCCTGTGGTGCCAGACAGCCAAGGAGCTGAACCTTGTCCCGGCTGGAGAATGGGCTGGGCCCCTCTGCTCAGGATGGCAGCAGGTGACTTCACCACATACCTGTTGGGGGGGATGCCATCCTCGGTGATGACTGTGACAAGGCGCTGGAGGCTGGCCTCATAAGGCTGGAAAGGTGCCGAGGGCCCCAGGTCCTTGGCCAGCTGGCTCTCGGCAATGGCAGCAACATAGCGTGAGATGCTGAAGGGCTCGTCTGGCTCCTTGGTGAACTCAAAGAACATCACAGCACTGAAGTGCCCATTGCAAGTGGTGAGGCACCGCACCTGGATGGGGTACACGCCACCTGCGGGGTGAAGAGGTGAGACTGGGTCCTGCATCCTCTCTGCAGGGCAGGGCATGGGGCAGGGATGGGACAGGACCCTACCTGGGTGTAAGAGCAGGGACTGGCCGTGCATTGCCCCTTGCTCATCGGTGAAGGAGAGCTCCTGTGACTGCTGGTGGGGCTGGAACCGCTGCAGTGTCACCACCTCCACCCCGCAGTTCTGCACCAGGACAGTGACTGTCCGGGGCTCACCCGGCACCACTGGGAAGCGGATATTCCCATTGCCCTGGTCATAGTCTGAGACGATCTCCATCCCGTGTTTCCCACGAATGAGCTCAGCCCTGTGGAAAGGGAGGGTCAGGCTTTCCCAGCCGGGGTGGGGGATCCAGGGGCCATGCCAAGGCAGGGTGCTGCCGGTCATACCACTGCTTGGCAAAGATCTGGGGCATTTGTGGAGTGGAGCTGAGCTCCTGTCCTGAGGCAGACGTGGACACGGACATCTGCGCATTCATTCTGGGTCTCCGGTACTGGTCTGCCACCACCACACGCCTCTTCACCTGCAAGGAGCAGCCAGAATCAGCGTGGCCCTGGGATCCCGCCGGGGGCTCCTGAGGAGCCAGTACTGGTGGGCGCTGCCCCCGCATGAACTCACCTTGAATTTCACCACCTCTCCACGCACCTGCACCTGCTGGGTTGTCTTCAGCGCGTACAAGATGGAGGAAAACCTGGGTGTCTTTGCATCAGTCCTGTGGAGACAAGAGAGAGGGTTTGTATGGGACAGAGTGTGGCTTGGCTGCCACGTGCACAGGCAGCTGAGGTGAGGCAAGTGGGAAGATGAAGCAGGACACTGAGGCAGAGGTGAGGGAGTTCTCAGTGGGTCCTCTCTGCTCCAGGAGAGGAAGAAGGACTTGGGCTTCCCATTGGCCTGTGCAAATCTTACATCCCTGCTGGCTGCTCCAGCAATTCCGTGCTGTGCCATTGCTGTTCCAGCCATGCCATAGCCATTCCAGCTGTCTCATTGCATCACTGCCTGGCCTTGACAGCCATGCAGTCCCTGTCCAAGCTAATGCTCTGCCCTGTCCATGCTGAGCTGGCAGAGATGGTGGCCCCAGCAGTGATGACTGCCCAGGTACCTCCTCCCAGTCCCACCAGTGCACTGAGCCCTGGCTTTGCCAATGATTAACAGTGGTGATATTGCACAAAGGCCAGCGTGATTGGTGTCAGCAGGGTGAGGTGGGGGAGTGTGGTGGGCAGTGGGTGCCCAAGGCCATCCCCGGGCAGCTGCTGGGGGCCCATGGAGCTGGGGATCATCCCAGCAGGGCTTTGGTGAGACAGAGGAGCTTGGGGACCCCAGCGATGCTGGCCAGGCACTGGGGATGCTGACCCGGGGACTGGGACATGCTTGGCCAGGGGTCTGGCCAAGGGCTCTCACCTGCCCCGGAACTCCTGGTTGTAGATGGTCCGCAGCGTTTCCCGCAGGCTCGCCTGCTCCCGGCCCGTGTCCCGCAGGAACTGCACGAATTGGTCCCCCCACAGACTGGCCTCCGCCACGCTGAACCGTGACATGGTTGAGTCGAGCCGTGCCAAGCCGAGCCGTGCCGAGATGTGCCGCGTCGAAGTGTGCCAGGTTATGGCGGGCTGGGCTGGGCTGGGCTGGGCTGGGCGCGCAGGGAGAAACGAAAGCGAAAGGGGCCGAGCGGCCGCGGGCCCGCCCGCCTGGCACGGGGGGATGGAGGGGCTGGGACAGGGATAGCGGAGCCTGCTGTAGAGAAGGCTGGGGGGGAGAAGGGCCAGGAGGCAGGCAGGGAACGAGTCAGTCTGAAGGATGATTAGCTAAAGATTTGGAGAGGGACAAAGAGATAGAAACGCTCTTAAGGCTGGAACACTGGCAGGGAACTACTTTCAGTGTAACCAGGGAGCAGGAGAAGACTAGCCTTGAGGCAGATAAAAGCTGTGTTGTGTGCAGAGCCTTATCTTGGGCCCTGCTTCAGCTTCACATTCTTGGAATTGCTGCAGCGATTTCCTGGATGGGTCCAGGGCCGCAGCCCACAGCACCTGAGGCCCACACAACCTTTCATCTCCCCTGGGTGCTGCCGCAGGGAGGGGACCCTCTTAACAAACTGTCCTTGAGTAGCTCCGTGCACAGCTCTGTGCAAACCCTCCAAAAAGCCCTGCTTTGGCCCGTGTGGGACATGAGCGGGAGCGTCTGAGGTAGGTGTTACAGTGAGACACAGAGGATGAGTGGAATTACCTCCTTGCTGCATTTTTTCCAGGGAGGAGCTGCATTAAAGCTCTGCAACAGTTTTTATTTTAATTTGGAAGCTCAGCCCTCCAGTTCCTAGGTCTGTGTACCAGGGTGGGAGCATCACCCACGGTTTGGAGTGATACCACCCCTCCTCTAACTGTGGAATTGTTAAGATTGGAAAAGACCTTTGAGATCATCAAAGTCCAGCCATCAACCCAGCACTGCCACCATGTTCACCACTAAATCATGTCCTCAAGTGCCACATTCACCTTTTTGAACACCTTCAGGGTCAGTGACTCCACCACTTCCTAGCCTTCAGGAATTAACAGGAGTGAGATCATGAAAGAACAGACACAAATGGCTTTAAACAAAGACTGGTGTATTTGCACTAGACTAGTTGATACAGAGGATGCCTGAGGGATGAATGGTCAGTCTCAGCAGCAAATACAAATATATTTTATTTAGATAAAACTCACAAAGGATAAACACTTATTTTGTGGTATTACTGTGCAAAACCTGAAGTGTAATGCACAGGCAACCCCATCCCTCTCTTCCCAACCCTTTTTCCTTTGTGTATTTAAAACCAGGAAGACATGAGCCAGTTTAAAAACCAGAACCTGCAAGGCGCCCAGTGATAACCAAGTGCAAACAAAGCAAAGGGAGTTCAGCAGAGGAGGTTCACTTTGTAGTGAATCCATGTTCCAAGATCTGAGAAAGGCATATGTGTATCTCTTCATCCTCCCTTTCAGAGAAATTGTTAGGACTACTAGTTTTGATGTTAGAGGGGGGAAAAAAGTAACGCAGAGCAAGCATGTAGAAGAGATTAATCCCAAAATCCCCTCTAAGCATGACAAGAAACTGTCCAAAACTGAGACAAATGGAAAGGATTTTTTCTCTCACTTTGGTGCAAGTTTATTTATTTTGTACACTATCCATCCATACACCTGGGATACAAATCTATGAACCTGCCACAAAGCATTAAAGCACAACATACCTATTATTCTGTAGACATTTGCATTTTTAATCACCATCCAGCCCTTGTGGATCAGCAGTGACTCATCTTGTAGCTCTGTAAAAATGCAGATGTCTGGTAACCGTACGTACACAAGGGAGGGGGGGAACAAAGATGTTCACTTTTAGGGAACATGGCTCAAGTCTTCGGATTAAAAAATTACGTCCCTGGAAGAGCTGGGTGAGTAGGGAATTCTGTAAAGGATCCTGTAAACTCATTTTCTACAATAAAATCTAAGCCTGCAGGCATCTGCCTTGTGGAGGCTGGGAATAAGGGTACACGAGGACTCACTGTCTTGCACTTACTGTGTCTTGCAGCGCCATGAGCTCTTGGCAGGTTTGACAAACTTACTGAATACCTGGAGTGCTGGATACAGGTGAAGGGAACGCTCTGCACCCTCTGCTGGGGTAATAATAGGGCTTTTCCAGCTAGGAAGTTTTCCAGCCAGTGACTGAAAACAGCCATACTTCTGAGCCATGAATGGCTGAATTTAAATGACCTATTAAATGCAGCTACAACAGGAAGTTTATGTGGCAGGAAACACAAAACACAAAGACAACTATTTGTTCCACAGTTCCCTCTCAGGCTAGAAAACCTGTTAACTTTGAAAGCCCTAAAAAATGCTGCTCTGGTTTAGAAACCATCTACTTGGCATAGGACCACATTTGTTTTTTTGCACACGAATGTTTCATATGCCTCCTTGTTTCTGCATTAAGCATTCTGCATTTCTTTGCCAATCTTGTAGCTGAGGATTTTGTTCCAGTCGATCTTGGTGCGGGTGACGGGCAGCTGCCGGCGTAAGGCTTTGAAAGTGGTGTCTGACATGGTCTGGTAGTTTTCACTGATTGCTGTCTGCAAGGGCAAGCAGATTTGGTTAGGGAACTCATCAAACACTATGAGAAAGCTCAACTCAGTGTTAAAGCCACAAACTCCTTTCTGTAAGGTGTAAGGCATGCTATTAACTAAATTAATAACGCAGTCACCAGTGTGTGTGCAAGTCAAAGGGTTTTCACCTCCCCTGTAATGTAGCAGCATCTCCTTAGGTCTTTCACTGACTTATCTCTTTCGAGTCTCCTTGCACACAGGCTGGGACAAACAGCTGTTGCACAAATTTCCTCCTCAGTATTTTTAACTGTCACAAAGGAAAATACATCGACTCATCCACTCCCCTCCCATGCTTGTTCCAGGTATCGTTTGTAACCCTTTAAAAAACCAAACAGCAAACTTGATAGTTAATTACAACACAGCTTTAAAACTTTACAGCTTTACAACCATATTGTTCAAACAAATACTACTGCCCTTTTCTAAGTAATTCTTACAGTCAATACCAGATTCAGCCAGAAACAGAACCAGTGGTCAGTTTTCCATGTTTCCATCACCTGCAAATGGAGACTGATATTATTCTATGGTTTATTTAACTACCACTGATCTTACCTGGTACTCATTTTCTGCATTTTCTATGATCTTAATGAACTCCTTAGCAGTTTGGACATCACTCTGTAAAGGAGAAAAAAAGACATTTATGTGTTTAAGAGCAACTTACATAAGCTACACGATAGATTTCTTCTCAAATGATAGGCTGAGTATAGATAAAGTGGGTAACATCATCAGCTTGTGCCTCGTGGTTGTAGCTGGGTTCCTTTCACTTTCTATGTACTGGGTAGAACTTGTGCTCCAAACTGGAACAGGGCTGCACCCTAGTGAGCAAAAGGGACGTGGACCTTCATGGTAAAATGAGTCATTTTGCAGCTGTTGCTCACTCTACCATACCAGAGGATTTCTTATTTTCCCTTAGTGTATGTTTCTTACTGTTCCTTTCCCATGCGCAGAGACAGAAAAGCATATTCTGTCCTCTTTAACCCAAACTTCCAAGAAAAGCTTTCCAATAGAGACTTTCTAATGAGATTGAATTTTAAACAATTGAGAATCTGGGACTCCTATGTGACTCTAAACACTACATTGAATGTTCACCCTAAAATTACTTTCAAGTCAAGAGACTGCAGTCATAGCAGTGCATGCTTCGTGAGCTGTTTAAGGAATAAAACAGTTGCTTATCATAAAGATCTTTCAGCATACTTACTGACACCTGTACAGAGTCCTGAATGTCTTTGTGGCTAACCAGCTGGACATTGCCATCTTCATAGTAATGGACCTGGACAAAGAGATAGACTGCAGGTTTTATCACGACCACTCACTCCAGAATTCCCGAGCCCCCAAATGCTACTAAAATGGCACAACAGAGCATTGTGCCAGTCTTCTCTGCTTACATGGAGACTAAAAGCAGGATGGATTTCCTAAAAGGTTTCATTCTTTGTCAAGACTGTTCAAGATTATGTTAATGCAGTAAATGCCTAGAGCTGAAATAAGAGCAATTATAAAAGATTCAAGGTAGAGGTTTTAGCCCTATACAGTGAAGCAAAGTGGAGGCCTATAGGGTAACGCTACATAATAAACCACAGGCCATATCTGAGACTATTACTGAAATACTAGATTTAAGAATTCGTTTCTTGAATTGCTTAGTTTAATAGCATCCTGACTTGAGAAGGACATCTCTGCTGCATTTCAGCACCTCATTCTGAGCCAAATGCATTTGTGTAAGAGAAGCACAATGCAGCTTCTCCTGTTACTGCCAGGAAAAATAACTCACCTGGATTTTGAGCACTGCAGCCACTTGAGCTGTTGGTGGTGTGATGGTAAACTTCCATTCTGATCTCCAACGCCCATTCCTAAAAGCAATCAAAGCGTGAAAAACTATTTCCAAGAAGCTCTAACAGCAAAAAGAACCAAACTAACAGGAATAAGTTGTTTCTGATGTTGTCTTATCACCGATACTACATGGGATTTAGTACTTTAGATGGCATTGAGTCAAATTTCTGCAGCCCAGCTGAATATAATGCAGCTTCAGTACAAAGAAGCTCCAGTGCACTTGTGCTCCAGAGATGTAAAGGAGTATCTATCCAGCTCTGCTAATGCCTTTTCGTCTGGATAGGTCACAGGAAGGGTTTTGATAAGTGCCAAGGGGGCTGCAAGGAAAACACTACAGAAGGAAAAGAACTTCTTGGGAAGCCCAAAACTCCCTGTCCTTCAGACCGTGTCAGAGCTAGAGGATGGGTTGGTTTGAGGAACCAGGCAAAGGAAGAAAACACACTATGTTGAAATAGTCTTACCAGAAGTTTTTGGGCTGAAACTGGTGGCTCTCAATACAGGCAATAATTGTCTGCTGTCCATCTATAGATTTACCATAAACCTGTATTTAGAAAAAGAGTTAAAAAGGCCCAAGAGCTAAGGAAAGCCATTCTTAATCTCTGTTCTTGGCAGCAGGGTGGAGGCTGCTGTGGTGGTACCTCACTGGGAACATCACCGCGAGTTACACTGTCCAACACCTCCCCTGGCAGGCATTTTACTACCTGTAGGTGTGCAGGTGCTTGGCAGTCATGACTATGAAAAAGGTCTGATCCATCTTTACTACTGCGTACATACCAAGATAGTTGTACCCTCTTTAGAACCTGTCATTCCAAAGTTAGCCAAAATGCTAGTGAGGATGCTCTGCCCAGCAGAGTCCGCTCTAGGACTGACTGACTCAGAGCAATACACTTTCAGGGAAACAAGATGGATACTCAACAGTGCAGAAGCCATTGGGGTAATGATCTTTGACGTAGGCTCTCAATGCACTGTCACAGGCATCTCTCCATTGTTTTAAAGCTGATTCTGTGTCCTCGGGCTGGGGATCACTTGCTTCTTTCCTTAAGTGATCAAACTTAAAAGAAAGTTTGTTTCTTGGGTCTAAAAATCTGCCATTGCCCAGATCACCATGTTCTGTGATTAAGACCTGTAAAAGAAGTTGAAATGATGATACATTTAGGCTGCTGTAGATGTGTTATTTTTCATTTTTCCCTACTTGCATATCGGTGTTACAAAAGGTTCTTTCATTGAGCTATAAGATCACATAAAGAAAAGCAAGTATTTTCAGCAATAATTAGATTAATAGTAATTGTTGTGAGGCTGAAGGTAACTCTCTGCTCTCCACAGTAATACTGCACTTAGACTTCTGTTCCAGAAAAGGCTGAACTAGAATAATATGTTTAGCTTAAAATTTGGCATCCTTACAATATAAGCAGGTTGCTTTGCTTTTAAAGTTATTTTAGCTGTTTTCCTTCTTCCTTTCTAAAGGAAACAGAGAATTTTACTCTGGAATCTACCATTTATTGCCATGTTCCATGTTGCAACAGCTCTACTTCTGGGCAAGAAAGGTATATAGATGTGACTATAATACACCAAATTCTAAAATACACCAACTAAAGCAGACAGCAAAGCAGCATTGCACATTCCCTCCCTTTTTCTTTTTCACCATAATTCTCTGGCTTCCCACATACTGGCTTTATTGGGGTGGGTTTTTTCTTTTGCAGGTTGTACTGTAACTTTCTCATCAATGCTATTTCTATGAGCAGCCCTCTTAATATCTGCCTCCCATAAACATATCTGGGACACCAGAAAAGCTGGGTCAGAGCTTGGCTCAGAGAACAGAGCAGATGGTCAGGCAGCTTTCTGGCTTCTCTACGACTTGCTGTTTGTTCTAAAAAAAAAGTTAAAAAAACCCCAAACAACTTGTTTTGCTGGCATAGACTGGATAGTATTAGGTATAATCATTACACCAAATCAATGATTTGGTAGAAACAAAGATACGAGTTGTTTCTTAGGGTAGCTGGGAATGGATTAAAATTGCAGAAAATAAAATAAAAAAACTATTAAGAATCTACTATCAATTGTCATTAGGAACTGTAAGCAAGTAGCAACATAAGGATTTGCAAGTGAGCTTTAAATAGACAGTAATCTTTAATCATTCATACTCTTAAGTAAAATTCCAGTGACTTCAACATGGGGCTTTAAGGAACAACGAATTGGACTTACTAAGTAGTATGAGACAGGACTTAAAGAGAATATTTTGTTTATGCTTTCTTCTTATAGAAGAAAGTTTGGCATTTTAACGATATGTGGAGGAAGGAGGAGAGGTGGTACCTTGTGAGCAGAATGAGTGACTCAGCTGATGGTGATGTGGACTTGTGAGTCGACATCTTGATGAAAAACATTTTTATTGCTTTTTCACAGTGCAGTAATATAAACCTCAGGTGTACAAAGTTTCCTCTTACCTGATCATCGTACCCTTCTATCTTCACCGGAGTGAACTGATCCATGTTGTACTGTGCAAATGCACTGTTGAGGATTAAAAGAACATGAACTTTAGCTGTACGTGCACACTTATTTTGACTCAAGAATAAGCACGCTGTGTGATTATATTATAGCAAACATCAACTTAAATTGGGCAAATAACACACATGAGCACTGTGAAAGGATTTTCCAATACCTTTTACTGTAGACAGCTATAAACACTATAGGTCTAAAAGCAGGTTTATTCAGTGATGACCATGAAAATACAGAGTTCAAAAGTAGAACAGCAGGTAGCCTGGGGGAATGTGAGCAAGCCAAGGCAAAACAGAACGCCCCAGCTACAACTTAGACAGCAGCAAGGTAAACAAATTAGTAGATTAATATTTACAACAATTTTCTTACGTAAAGACTTGCTGACTGACACGTCACCTAGCTTGAAATAAAATCTTAGCATCAAAAAGCTTGTATGTGTAATCTTTAAGCACCTTCTGATGAAGCTGTGGAAGTAAACAACACATTTTGAAAACTTTTTATTGAGGGCAGTTCTTTTTCTAAACTTAGGCTATGGATTACTCAGTATTTCAGGCTTCACTTACTTTATAAATCAGATGATTCAACACAATGAGACACTGCTGCTGCTGCATATTTAAACTCTTTGGCAGAGTGCCTTCCTGTCAGTTTTATACAGCACAAATTCCAGTTTAGGGCTTTTAAAAAGAATCATCCACACCTTTCATTATATATTTTGTTAGGTGGGGTAAGGAATTACAAAAGATTGCTCTGAATACAGCAAATGGTTTTCTTTGTCATAGAATGATGGGTATAAGAAAACAGAAGTATCTCTGATGGTAATTTGACTTGTGTTCGAAATCTTAGTACTTACTGTGCTGCTCCTTCCCTGAGAAGATTGTCATTGTTAAGCAATAACCGGACATCTGGAGAAGAAAGGGTTCAGGTGGGTTACTGGATTTTTTGATCAAATTTTTCTGTTTATGCATTTTATTTTCAGCTGTACAAATGCAAACATTAATATGATTAAATCATTTCATTAAGCAGACGTAGTCCAGAAGGACTGCATGTTTTCCCTACCCACTTAACCTTAAAAGCAGTATGGTGTGACACAGCCTTAGATTTTTATAATAGATAAAATGTGAAGAAAACACCACAGATCAATTTTTCCTTAATTACTTACCATTGAATACTTCATTGAACTCTCCAGGGGGTGCATGAGTGATGAATTTTGCAGCTATACGCACCTACAATGAAGCAGAAAAGTAATTAAAGACAAAAGATAATTTACTGAGTTCATACATATTGAAGCGATTCACCAACAAAACCAACTCTGAAGTGACAGAAAGTGGCAGATTTAGGGAGAAATCTAGGCATGCATTGTCAAGATAGAAATAGTCTCATAAGACTATTCAAAGCAAGGCTGGACAGGGCTTAGAGCAACCTGGTCTAGTGGAAGGTGTCCCTGTCTACGGCAAGGGGTGGAACTGGAGGGTCTTCAAGGTCCCTTCCAACCCAAACTATTCTGGGATTCTATGAAGGCATGTGGAACTGTGAGTGACAGCATAAATAATTGAAAAGGCCAACTTTCAATGTCCAGAAACTTTGAATCTGGAAAAGAAAACCTGGTCTCTTCTAAAGCGTAATAAAAGTACAATGTATTCTGAAATCCAATATACATGTCTTGCACTGTTAGAATTTAGGTGGTCCAGGTATTGATTCTGTTGGAATTAGTAAGAGTTTATGGTTTTCATTATCAAATCTTTTATGGCTTTCACAGGACCAAAGGGAATAGAAAGATCGTGGAAGAAATGAAAGAGGAAATGTCACAAAATTAAACCTCACCCTTAGAATAATAAAAACGTCACATTTCTCTGATAAGCCCAGCTAACAAAGCTGACCAATGAGCCTCTCTAGTCTAACAAGACATTTATTGAAAGTGACTGCAGAATTGCTCATTAGCACTCTGATTACTTTCTACTTTTCGCTTTGAGCAGCAAAACAAGAATTGTGTCTATATATCCAACTGCTTCACCTGAGTTATCGCTAGAGCTGGAAATAACTCGTTTCTCTCAACAGTCTTCCCTGTTTTAATTAGAAATTGTTTGCATTGTTTGTCCCATAATTATTTAAAGCAAGCCATGAAAAGAAATAAATACTTTTCCAAACAAAAGTTAATTGCCTTATTCCAACAGGATCAAGTAACAACTCTGCCTTAACTGGACTGAGCTTCAGATAAAAATAGATCCGTCTTCCAAATTAGCAATGGTTTAAAAAAATAGATATACATTCTTTGTGCCTGAAGTAATTGAGCAATACAAAGAAAACATTAAGAAGACAGTATCTTGTGTAATAGATACGATGCAGAACATAAAACCATTTTCTCTTAATTTTCCGGTTTTAGGTTGGTAAGTATACTGCAATTTTAAAATGGAGCTCTTAAACTGTTTTAAAACTTTCACTATTTAAAGAGCTGTACTTAGGACAGATTGCTGCTATAATATTGTCAAATTTCACTGTCAGAAATTTGGGCGATGATGAAGAGAGCCTGGCAGCAATTGAGAGAGACCCTGCTGCTCTATATCCTCTGTGGACTTTGCTCAGAGTCTGCTCCAAAAGGCTGAAAGATTTCTGAAATGACACCATGTGCTTTTCTGAGCAAGTACAATGGTAAGCACAGCACAGAATATCACGGTGCTAAAGCTCTCACAAGTATCTACCGCTAATGTCGGGATGCCTCTCAGTGGGAGGACAGCACTGGAACACACCCTGCAAATTAACTCCCTGGATGAAGAGATTCTCTTTTTTAAGGTGCTTCAACATACAGTGAAAAAAGGTCCCTAAAAAGCTATACAATTTAATATCTTATAAATTTATGCAATGATGTTGTGGCTGCAGAACATGAAACCCTTGCAAAAGGGGTCACTGTTTTAGTAGGCTGAACTTTAGATCAATGGATTCTCATAACAAAATCCTTACGGGAAAAAGAAACAACACACAAACAAAAAACCTCAAGCGTTACGTGAGAGATTTTTACAGTTTTCCACAAATTCTCTCACTTGGAAGGATGAACAAAATTAAATCAACACAGAAAGGCCTCTGCACTTCAGTAAAATGTTATTACAAACCCAGTTCCGAACAAAGCAAAGGCTGCAAGTGGAAAGTGTTCACTTGGATAATTATCCCTTGCCCTGCCTCTCATGAAGCAATAAAATACAAAACATTTCAGTCAAACTATTGAAATCAGGAGTGCAGGAAACAGGCTGGGGAGTGATTAATTTGAAATGCCAAGCACTTGAATGGTTGTTGGTTTTCAGAGCTGATTTCTTTCAGAGCTGGTTTCTTGCAGGGCGGTGTCAGGATGCTCCTCTGCAGAAACACCAAAATAGGACTTTCTGCAACCTGCCCCATTTCCTGGCCCCCGGGGCCATTTCAGGTGCCATTTCAGCTCTGCAACATCAACTTCCTGCTTCTAAAATGGGGAAAGTGCCTAAGGGGAAGGGAAGCTGCTCAGCCGTTTAGTTTAAACTGGCAAAATGGCAGCAGAATGAACTGGAGCAAAACAGGGGAGATTTCAGAGGAACTTAAAAGAAAATCACAGAATCCCAGACTGGTCTGGGTTGGAAGAGACGTTAAAGCTCATCCAGTGCCACCCCCTGCCACGGGCAGGGACACCTTCCACTATCCCAGGGTGCTCCAAGCCCTGTCCAACCTGGCCTTGGAGACTTACAGGGATGGGGCAGCCACAGCTGCTCTGGGCACCCTGTGCCAGGGCCTCCCCACCCTCGCAGGGAAGGAATTCTTCCTAATATCCCATCTGTCTTCTGGCAGTGTGAAGCCATTCCCCTTTGTCCTGTCACTCCAGGCCCTCATCCCAAGTCCCCCTCCAGCTCTCCTGGAGTCCCTTTAGGCACTGGAAGAGGATCTAAGGTCTCCCTGGAACCTTCTCTTCTCCAGGCTGGACCCCCCCAGCTCTCCCAGCCTGTCTGAGAAATGAATCTCTTACCTAAAATATGCCCACAGAGAATAAAGGAGGGAAGCTTGGAGGATGGAATGAATTCATTTTGTTGCTAAATTGATGGGTTTGGGTTTTTTGCTTTGCTTTAAAGTTCTGGTAAATTCAGACTTAAAAAATAACATATATAAAGTTCTAGACTCATCTGAACAGTCACAAAATGGATACCACAGTAAATCTTTGCTGCATGTTTCTCTTTCAGATCCTCCCTTAAGGTTGTCCTTTGCTGCCTGTGTGAGGCATGGAGTTAGTTGAAATTGAATCAAGCCATGTTCTAAAGGCGATATCAATTCTGCTCTGGAATACTTATTTCAAACAACATCACCTAAAATACTGACTAATGGATAAATTTCACCTTTAAAGCTCTGCTTGTTTCACAAATGATGTCACTGAAATGAAGTTGAAATTGCAGTTTAAGGGAAAAATGAAAGCATCCTCTGGACTTGCAGGATCCTTAAAGACCCATGAGCCTGAACAACTTGTCCAGAATGTTAAGAAACAAAGCAAGCACTAAATGCAACACTTCTATGATGTAAGGAAGAGTAACGGTGTATTTTTAAACTACTGTTTGTAGACAACAGTGTTACCTGACACAGAACTTGCAGTCTGTAACTTTCCCACATTCCTACACAAGAATAACAAGCTACTAATTTCCCCCTTTCCTAAAATAATTATGGCTCTATTTGCTCCTACTTAGTCCTTTCCACCCAGTATAATTTGTAGGATCTACGTCAGAGCTCCTGTCAGCAGCTGGGGCGAGCAGAAAACGCACCGACACACTCGGAGGGTGTTTAGGAAATTAAGAGGTTGCAAAGCACCTTAGAGACACGCTGGTTACTTTGCTGATTTGGGAAAAGAAGCGCAGAAAATACATTTTCGCAGAATCGTTTTGTTTGGGAAAGACTTCCAAGATCATGGAGTGATCAACCTGTGACTGATCCCCACCTTGTCAGTAAGAGCAGAGCCCTGAGTGCCACGTCCAGTCGTTCCCTGAACATCACCAGGGATGGCGACTCTACAACCGCCCTGGGCAGCCCCTGCAAATGTCTGATCGCCCTTTCTGTTAAGAAACTCCTCCTGACGTCCAACCTAAACCGCCCCTAGTTTAGGTTGAGACTATGTCCATTTTCATGCACAACGACGGGCCGAGACGCCTCAGCTGCACCGAGGCAATGAAGAAATGGGAAGGCAAAGTGCTTCGCTGCTAAGGAACGGCCGGTCTTTCACCGGGGCGGCGGCGGCCCGGTGGTCTCGGGGGCCCGCCCGCCCCGAGGCACCCGCAGGCCAGCACACAGGCACCGGACGAGCCTGCCCGCTACTCCCCACCCACTGCCTTCCCGGGGGCAGCGGCGCAGGCCCACAGCGGAGGAGCGGCCACCCCCCTTCCTTTACCTTCTCCTCATCCGACACCCGCTCCTCCAGGTCCGCCATCTTGGCAGCTGTGTGCCCGGCCCCGCGCAGCGCCTGCCGGGAGCGCCGGGCGGCGGGCCGAGAGCCCTGGTGGCGCCATCTTAGCTGCGGGCAGACGCCGCGCGGCCGCCATCATAAAAACGGGTGGGTTCTCGCGGTAACGGCTGCCAGAGCCGCCGCCTCCCGGAGCCTTCGGGGCTCGCGGTCATCGTGTGGGATATGCTCTGGCGGAGCAGCGGTGGTGGGCTCGACGAACAGGCTGCCCACTCTGGAGGAGCCCCGCCCTGGTCGTCCTGGCCCTGTCCCGGCGTGCCCCGTGGGCTGCGACGGCCGGGAGCTGTAGACCGGAAGCGCGACTGCCGCCATCTTAGCTGCGGGCAGATGCCGTGCTGCCACCATCATAAGAACGGGCAGGTTTTTCCGTACCGGGAACACGGCGGTGGCGGACCTGCCGCGTCCCGGAGCCTCCAGGGATCCCGGTTGTGGTGTGGGGGACGATCGGTCCACGCTTCGCCCTGGAGCAGCGGTGATGGGGTCAGCGAACAGGCTGGCCGCTCTGGCGGAGCTCCGCCCCGGTGCTTGTCCCGCCCCTGTCCCGGCGTGCCCCGTCGGCGGTGATGGCGGAGGGCAGCGGTAGCGGTGGGAGCGGCCGGGGGCTGCCGTGCCCCGGGGCGGCCTCGGCGTTCCGGCGCTGGGAGCAGCTGCGGCGGCGGGCGGCAACGCCCTGGGCCCGCGGGCTCCTGGCCGTGGCCGCAGGGCTCGGGCTCCTGTACGCGGTGCTGCGGGTGCCGGTGCGACTCCGGGACGGCCTGGCGGCCGGTGAGGGCGGCAGGGGCGGATGGCGCGCGGAGGGGAGGCGGACCCTGCCTGTGGAGCCGGGCGTGCGGGCAAGGCAGGCTCGGCCCGGCCGTCCCGAGCATCCTGGCCTGTATCGGGAGGAGTGCATCCAGCGGGACCGGGAGAATGATTGTCCCGCTGTGCTGGGTACTGGCGAGGGGCCCCGCAGGTGCTGTGTCCAGGTCTGGGACCTTCCATTCAGGAGGAACGTTGCGGAGCTGGAGTGTGTCCAGAGAAGGGAACGGATCTGGGGAAGGTCCGGGGCACCAGGAGTGGCTGAGGGAGCTGGGAAAGGGGCTGAGGCTGGAGAAAAGGAGGCTCAGGGGGGCCCTTGTGGCTCTGCACAACTCCCTGACAGGAGGGGGCAGCCGGGGGGGGGTCGGGCTCTGCTCGCAGGGAACAGGGACAGGAGGAGAGGGAACGGCCTCAAGCTGTGCAAGGGAAGGTTCAAGTCGGACATCAGGGGGAATTTCTTCATGGAAAGGATGGTCAGGCACTGAAAGAGGATGGTGGAGTCCTCATCCCTGGTGATATCCAGGGAACGACTGGACCTGGCACTCGGTGCTCTGGTCACAGTGTTGAAAAGGTGGGGATTGGTCACGGGTTGGACTCAAAAAGGTCTTTTCCAAACTAATTGATATTCTGATTCTGTGAATGTGTCCCAGCAGTGCCTATGGGCTGGTCCTGCATCCCAGCTTTGCTCAGTGACACACTGAGCTCATCACCTGCCCCCAGGGCTGGGGACACGGCCGAGGACTGGGCAGTCCTGGGGCGGCTGGAAGCAGCCAGGGCACTGCCCCGGTCCTGCCTGAGTGCTGTTACATGCTCCCACCTGGGGGTCTGTCAGGCTGGAGCCCTGCCCTGGCCACCCCTGCCCCTGTCCAGCCTGCGCTGGTGGCAGATGACAAGACTGATGTGCAGTTTGAGTCCAAACCATGGTCAGAGCACCACTAGATAATTGCATTCCCTGCATTGTGCTCTCGATAGCAGGAGGGAGAGGTCTTTGGAAAATATATGTTAGCACTGAATATAAATTTGCACCAAAACAGCATGATTTTGTCTTAAAGTGAAATAATATGTTAAATTGACTTGTTGTGTTCCACTAGCCACTGTATGGGTGATACCGTAAGATGCTTTGTCTAGAAATGTACGCTGTTTTTTTTTTTTTAAATTGGGTATAAAAATTAACTGTCACAGGTGGTTACAAACAAAATAGTATGTGGTGAGGATTCCCCCTAACAGTGTAGCATTATAAAGCTCCTAGGACTATAGTATACTATAGATTTGCATGATATTCAACATTCTTTAATAGACAAGCTATTTTTGTATTTCAGTTCTGCTTGTTAAGTCTTTGGTTTTGTTTCTCTTAACAGTGACCGTGTTCTTAAGCACTTTGACTCCAAAATTCTACTTTGCCCTTACAGTGACTTCATCTTTTATATCTGGACTGATATTTGTAAGTAGTCCACTTTTTTTTTTTTTTAAACAACTTTAGCACCTCTCAGATGACTTTATGAGGGGTAAATGGAATGCGTATCAGACTCTAGAGGGTGCCTTTGTGCTGGGAAGGAGCTTCTCTGATGTATTGTAACAACTCTTTTGCCATGTGTTGTATGTTGGGGCTGTATGAGTCCGAGAAAATAACTTGTATGGAATCCCAGAATGGTTTATCTCCCCTGACACAGCTCCAGCTGCTCCCTTGGATCCTGTCACTGGTCACCAGAGAGAAGAGACCAGTGCCTGATCCAGGGACAGGATCCAGGTTGGTCCGGGGCTGTTTAGTGTAGTCCTTGAGGGCTTGTGATATGCAGGTATTTTTAATAGCTTCAAAAAGAGATGGTAATATTTTTTGCCCAAAATTTCTGGTAAGCGACCACCATTGCTGTTAACTTAGCCTTGTCTCTTTGTTAGCCTCTCTTTTTCTGGTTAGCAGAACATCTCAGTTTAATGGGCCATTTTGTCCTTTATTCTTTTAGATTATTTTTGTGAAATGAAAAAACTACACCTGTGTTGAATACTACAAATTTGGTACTACAGGTAGGGCTACAGCTTGAAATATCCTCACCAGAAAAAGAGAATATAATGTTTTTTGCCTTTGTTCCCAGCTTCCCTATACAGGCACTACTGAAAGGGTTTATGATTTACCCTAATGACCTAGGGAGGGAGGAACATAACATTTGACCAAAATTTTGCTGTTTTTTTTCCAACCTCTTTCATGTTCTGTGAGTGATCCTGCATGAAAAGACAGGCCAAACCAGATCATTAGTGTTACTCTGTCTGGAGATAAGTTCCATCCCATATCATTTGCAAGGGGATGTACTCACTGTGAATACTCTTCATCTCTCGTGTTTGCTGGAAGGGTGTCACCTAAGGAAATTTCTGCTGCTTTTTTCTCCTGTGGCAGGTGTTTGAGTGGTGGCACTTCCGAAAATACGGCACATCTTTCATTGAGCAGGTTTCTGTGAGCCATTTGAGGCCACTCATCGGGGGTGCAGAGAACAGCCCCCCAGTCCCGGCAGCTTTCTCCGCGGGGGAGAATGAGACCAGCAGGCAGAACATGCCAGGTGATTCCTGATGTGTCCCAGCAGCTTTCCTTAAGCTTCGAGGTGGCTTTTAATGGCTTTGCCTCTGCATTAGTGCTTGTCAAGAATAGACAAAGCCTGCATCTTACAAAGTGTCTTATTAGTAGTGCTAAAAATAAACTAAATTATAATGTATTTTTGCTCTAAGCCATTCATTGTTAAAAATATGATTTAGAAAATGTTGCACATTTAGCTAAAACTGTTTCAGTAATGTTAGTTATTTACTATTGTAAATATGTGCATTTACATTGCATGAGTGTACATGGTGGTGTTTACTCTTCCCACCATGTGCTTTTGTACCCCAGCAATGCTGGGGAGCAAAAATATTTATGGAATAGCAGAAGTTTATGAAGATGATTGTATAATAATAAAATTAAAGCAACTTTTGAAAGCACAACTGCTTTTGCATTACTGCATTTTAACGTCGAGGTAATATTGCCTGTGCTTTTAATTTTAAAAGTACTTTTTTTTTTTTTTTTATTCCCCAGAGTGCAAAGTGTGGCGAAATCCTCTCAATCTTTTCAGAGGGGCAGAATATAGCAGGTATTAATTATCTGGCTTTCCACTGCATATTTTTAAAATTAATCGGGGGCATGCACGTGACTTCTTCACAGAGCTTGCACTGGTAATATCAGGAGACAGCTGGAGACCTGCAAGATTATAGGGGTGATTGATGCCAATCCTGTGTTTAAAAGGCACCAAGCCAAGCTTCGGCGGTTTCGATGTTAAGAACAAAAATATTACTATAACATCAGGGTTTTTTGAAAGTAAAGTAGGAAAAAAAAACTTTATTTGGAGGTTGAGACAGTGATTCTCAATCTAAATTTTCTTTTATTAGACTATATTGTAAGTCTCTTCGTGTTACTTCATGGGAAAAGCTTCCAGTTCCAGTTCCCAAGTTGTTTAGAACTTTACAGATTATTGAACAGTAGTACTCGAATCTCCGTGTTAGTAGCTTTAGTCTTTTATTACAGATTTTCTGCACTAGGCACATATCCCCTTGGTATCAGCGTTGCTGTTTGCTAGGAATGCCTTTTACTGAAATTTCTGCTGTTTTAGGTACATGTGGGTGACTGGGAAGGAGCCTCTTACTTATTATGACATGAATTTGTCTGCTCAAGATCATCAAACCTTTTTCACCTGTGACACGGATGCGCTTCGGCCTTCGGATACAGGTACTGATGTCTGTGCGAGGTGTGAAAGTGTTGGACAGTGTCAAGTGTGTGTTTTTAGTGCACTGCAAAGTAGTGCAAGTTATCGTGTCAAATATTTCGTGAAACTGTATAAGGAGGTTTAATAGATGTATAGAATCATAGAGTGGTTTGGGTTGGGAGGGACCTTATAGCCCATCTCTCTCCACTCCCTGCCATGGGCAGGGACGCCTTCCCCTGTCCCAGGTTGCTCCAAGCCCCCTCCAACCTGACCTTGAAATTTAGTATTTAATGTTTAGTGAAATTCAGTGGAAAGATGTTGTTTTACCTTCTGCATTCTCTACAACTTTAGTGCTGGCAGGGTCCTGACATTTTTTAAGATTTCACACATTTCATATAATTAACCCAATATTGCAAACCTGGATTCTATTCTCAACAGCCAAAATGGGGTCTCATTAAACCTTAGTAATGAATAGTGCAGGCTCCAAATTTTTTTCCTTGTGTTCCACGTGTTTAGTGCAGAAAATGTTCTTTACCTGGTTATTGTCAGTGTGGGTGTGAATTATTGTCAATTTGTCACATTCCAGAGGTGTTCCTTGTCAGCTGGCTGTGACATGTTTGATATGAAAGATGTGTTTTTATTTCACAGAAGGGAGCGTATTGTCTCGCTTGCTGAGCCAAGACTAATATTTTGTTTCCGAAAGAAAACTCAAATATTTTTCCACGTTATTCTTGCTGGACAGCAGGAGATTTTGTTCCAAAAGAAACATGTATAGATTCTTCAGTTTTCTTATCGTCCTTGAGATAGGCCAGATATAGAACTCCATGAATGTAAAGTTTTGGAGTTTTTTCAGAACTGGTTTTTAGTGTGAAAGTTAATCATTCCGCATAGAAAATGGTAGCTCTGAGTGTGTTGTTTTCCTAGAAGTTGGTTTTCAGTTTGTGTTTTCCGTTTTTCCCGAATGGAAGCGTGGTGGAGAGGGGTTTAGAGTCATTGCATTGAAATAATTTTGAGTTCAAGTTGTAATTCAAAGGACGCTTCTGAATAGATTTCACCCTTTTCACTTGTTCCCTAGAACACTTTCTAAGAAGCTGATAAGCTGTGTATCTGGAATTGGCTTTGCCATGTGGTGCCACTCAAATGTGCTTTGTAAATTTAAAAAGAAATTGTTAACCCTTTATGATCTGACAGTTGTCCAAAAATAATCATGGAACGGAATCCCAGAATGGTTTGGTTTGGAAGGGACCTTAAAGCCCATCCAGTTCCACCCCCTGCCATGGGCAGGGACACTTCTCACTATCCCAGGTTGCTCCAAGCCCCGTCCAGCCTGGCCTTGGATACTTCAGGGATGGAGCAGCCACAGCTGCTCTGGCCAACTTAATATTTTAAGTACAAAACTCTACCTGTGCAATACACCACTTACTCCATCACTGTTCTCTTTGAAGTTCTGTTTGAAAGCTTAAATTAAAGTTCTGTGCAGGTCTATGCAAGAACCTGTGTTTAACAATTGCTCCTGCCAAGCTTTCAACAAGTCTTGGGAAATGTTTCCAAAAATCTGTAGCAATTTAGAAATTGTACATCTGTCTGGTTATGTAAGCTGTTTCTGTGCTCTGTGTAGGAGTTCTGAAATGGTCAGTGAGGACTCTTCCTGGTGGTGTTGCTTTCTTAAACTAAATTTGGGGCTGTTGCAAGAATTTGATGCTTGTGGTAGGAACAGGCTGCAATTAAAACACTTGTTTGTTCTTTCTTATAACAATCGTACAGCAAACAATAATTTTTGGACTGGAAGGGAACGTTAATTAGAGCTGGCTCCAAGCAGCCAGTGTTGGCTCCCCTGGCTCCCAGGTCTTTCACAGGGGTCCATATCCCTCACCAGCCTTTCCGTGTTTTTCCTACAGTTATGCAGAAAGCGTGGCGAGAGAGGAACCCGCAAGCCCGGATTAAAGCAGCATATCAAGCTCTAGAGTTGAACAATGAGTAAGTTTATAAGTTCAGTTGTTGTATTTCTAGTGTGAAGGATTAAGTGGTAGGATATTGAGCACACTATCAGTTTCTTCATCTAATAATTCACTTTTAGCAAAGTTCTGAATCGCTTGAGAGAGACTTCTGGGACTGGGAATTGCACATGGGGCTGTAAATTGCACATAAGTATTGAACTGTTCTACTAAAAACATCTTTTGTGCTGCTGTTTTTCTTAAATTGTTGTATTAGTGGCAATAACAAATGAGAACTCTTATTCAGGTGTGTAATGGTCTAAATTGAATGTGAGATCATGTATTTCTGAGATGGCATCGTGGTAGAACTGTTTTTGGAATTCACAGATGCCACTCCTGTAAAGGATTTAAAAATACTCTGTAGCATAAACCAAAGAATTTCCCTCACTACTGTGATCTGCTTTGTTATGTTGTCTTGTTATTTTTGCATAAAATGTTTTAAAATCTCCTGGTTTTGAAAAAGCAAACCAAACAAAGAAAAACCTTTCCAGACAATTACAGACCATTTTTACAATTTCAAGGAAAAGAATTTAACTTGCTTTTACAATTTCTTCCTTTGTTTTTTCTCCAGGTGTGTGTGTGTATGTGTTTTTTTCTGTAAAATGGAAAAGGTTTCTTTCTTCCTGTCACTCCCCCTTTGAACTCACATCAGTATTTTGGAACTTTATTGTTGTCAATGCTTACATCTTAAACATAGATGAATCTTGCCCATTTCTAATGCTTCTAACACTTACTAAAAATATTAAACTTCCTCCCTCAAAATAACTAGTAGGTTTTTCTCTTATTTCAGTTGTGCTACTGCATATGTCCTCCTGGCTGAGGAAGAAGCAACAACTATTGTGGATGCTGAGAAATATTTCAAGCAGGCTCTGAAAGCAGGAGAAATGATTTACAGAAAATCTCAGAACTGCCATTCCCAGAGCCCCCAGCATGAAGCACAGCTGAGTAAGGACTTTGAATCACTTTAACTCTTGGGTTTGTGTGAGCAGAAATGTAAAACTAAAGTTATAATTAGGAGAGGTAAGGATTTAAACTGATAGACTAATACTTTCTTGTCTTTGTAATCAGGAAGAGACACCAATGTATTGGTGTATGTGAAAAGGAGACTAGCTATGTGTGCCAGGAAACTTGGAAGAATACGAGAAGCAGTAAAAATGATGAGAGATGTAAGTAAAAGTAAAAAAAACCCGAGTTAACCATTGTTTTTAGTCACATTGTCCAAATTGATGGTTTAAAGTTCATTTCTAGGCATGGTAATTAATCTAATTGAATTATTTTCCCATGAGATTTGCCCATCATGGTTGGATGGGGCTTTGAGTAACCTGGTCTAGTGGAAGCTGTCCCTGCCCTTCTACTTTGGCAGGGGGTTGGAATGAGATGAGCTTTGATTGCTTCCAACCCAAACCATTCTGTGATTTTATGGAATGATGCAATTCTTTTCATGCTGCTTCCATGCCAGTTTCTAACACTCTGAGACAACAGAACATTGAAAAATCCTAGATTATTGTACTGGTTTCTATTAAGTATTTCAGTGATTCAACTGCAATTCTATATGTAATTTATTCTCTTTACTGATTTGCAGCTGATGAAAGAGTTTCCACTTCTCAGTATGCTGAATATCCATGAAAACCTCCTGGAGGCTCTTCTGGAGTTACAGGCTTATGCAGATGTCCAGGCAGTTTTAGCCAAGTATGATGGTAAGTGATGCCTGTTGGAAAATGTGGGTGTTTTTGAATAAGAGTGTAAGGAAGTGGGCAAGGGATGTCTGTCCACAGGCAGGAGTCTACCCGTGACCTCAGCAAGGTGAGCAGATTTCCTTCATCAGTAAACAGGTGCTTCCTGAGTGCAGGTCAAGTTCTCCTTTTGACTGCTGAGGTCAAATTTATTTAGGCAAATTATTTATTTAATTTAGGCAAACTAAATTGCATACGAATTACTTTCTATCTTTTTATATTACTTCTAATCTGTAAAGAAATCCTCGCTTCAATTCAAGGATTATTTTAATTAATCTCTTCTGCATCCCTGATTGTGCCTAAATTCATCAGCCTTTTTCAGCCAGCACATAGCCCTGTAAGTAATTGATGTAAATAAGCTGAAAAAGGTAGTTTTCCTTTCTGTCATCTTCCAGGCTTGCTTTCATGCTTCTGTAACGCTGAGGCTGCTCGTCAGATTAGCAGTGTGCAAATGTGCTGTTTGCCAGAGATCAGTGGTGTGCATCAAATGGTGTCGTTTGCTTTCACTTTCTGTCTCAATTAGTAGGTTTCAGATATTGTGTAAGTCTAAATAAAGGTTAATAAAATATATACTTATATTTTATTGCCCTCGGTTTTGCCACCTAGACAGTTCCCATTTCATGAGTGTACAACAGGCTGCTGTCAAAGCAGGGCCTTAAATCCCCTTTGGAATGGAGGGACGTAGCAGCAGTATTTTATGACAGTTATTCTCAGGAGTTCTCTCTTGTGTCAATTCTTTATTACCTCAGAGAATCAAAGGGTATGATATTTTTGCCCAAATCCTGTGGGTCTTGTACGTGGCCAACCTAGCACCCTGCTCCGGTTTCTTGATCCTCTTCTGGATGGATTCCTCTTAATTTACGAAAACCATTTGCACTTGGCCCAGTGCTTCCTTCTGTTAACACCAGGAATTGTGACGCTTTCTTGAGAAAGGGTTGCTGATTTTTTTTTTCTGAGCATCTGGAAAAATGAGTACAAGCTTCAAACTCCCTGCAGCACCCCCGTGTTTTGCTTGACATGACAGCCAGACTTGTAGTAAGTGATGGACAAGCCCAGGATGGGATTTACAAAAAAAGCAAGAACCATCTGACTATACACAACATGGTACTTGGGAATTAGACCCCAGACTTTGTCTGCTTTTAAAGTAAACTTGCGCCGTGGAGTGCTAACCTTCTAATCTGTAATTGTCAGCTCAAACTTGGCTTCAGATATTCTACAAAGCTACAACTAACAATTCTCCCCCGTGGAACTGCAGAAAAACAGAAATTGCATTTTTGTTAAAATTCATCTACGTGTCTGTAATGTAATTTTTTGTGATCAGCTTCTGATCGGTCTCTCAGTGTTGTATAAAACTGTGTTAATGTACAGTTGCAAAATGAAGTAAAGATTAGAAGTTTGCTTTAAATCTTTGTGGGTTAGTACAGGAAATACATTCTGGTTTTAAGTGTATTTATATATGCATTTCTCTTTGGATTCAGTTTCAGTGTGTTGGTACATTCAGAAACAAAAAATGACTCTACCATGTAAATACAACTTTGAGTTTTCAATGTGAGACTGACTGGGAACTATGCAGAGAAATTCAAAGTTTCTAATCACAGCTGAAATGTTTCAGATGTTACATTCATTGTCTCCCATATCCAAGGAAAAATCTTTAACTCAAAGGATGTGGGTTTAAAAGGTTTGTATTGCCTTAGAACGTTACAGCTTAATTATTTTATTTTTTGCAGATATCAGTCTTCCCAAATCAGCAGCAATATGTTACACAGCAGCTCTGCTAAAAGCCAGAGCTGTTTCAGAAAGGTAAGCAAAGATGTGTGAAAACAATGGTTTGTTGCTAATGTTGGGTTCTGATGTAAAATAGGAAGGAAAAAGGTCTAAATCTTTTATGTTTTAAAATTACTTCTAATCTGTAAAGAAATCCTCGCTTCAATTCAAGGATTATTTTAATTTTTTAATCTTTTTTACGTCCCTGGTTATGCCTAAATATGTAGCAGTTACATTTCTAAGAGCAAGTTGAGTGTATTTATATATACACATACATTCATGTGTGTAATTAAACACAATTTAAAATTCCTTTTAAGCATCCATAAAGTTAGTACAGGTGAGGATGTTTTTCAAGAGCCCATGAATTGGCCAAGTGCTTTTGTATAAATTCTGTTTTTAGTGTTTTGCTTGGGATTTGTTTTTTGGGCTGGGTGCAGGGTATTTGTGGTAGTTGATGCTGGCAATTCACTGTGGTCTGAGGCCAGCTCCACCTCCCAGCAGGTGATGCTGTAACAGGGAGCTGAAAGTCAGGGCACTCACCTGACATGATCTGTATTTTCGTAGGTCATACGGGTATGGATAACAGTCAAGATACTTAACTTAACATGAACATTTTTCTCCTAAAAGGGTTTGTTTGTCTTTCTTGATAAATCAGCCAATTTTTGATGAAATCCAAGCTTGCAATGCAAATGAACACCTGGTTAGCATTTATTATTTATTACTTTTGTTCAGTGCGGGTTTTTCCCTTCAGGTTCTCCCCAGAAACTGCCTCCAAGAGAGGGCTTAGTACAGCAGAAATTAATGCTGTGGAAGCAATTCACAGAGCTGTGGAATTTAACCCTCATGTTCCAAAGGTAAGAGTATTTTATTTCCTATTGGACCACTTTTACTGTATTCTGAAAAATACCATGTTATAATATAATTTTGTTATTGGAGCCTTTATAGCCCCATGTTTTCTTGAATTTGATTATAACTCCAGCCATGGAGTTGTTAAAAACAGTATTTATATCATAAATGTTTTGTGGCCAGATTTTTTTTTTAAATAATAGCTGGTGTTCAGACAGGGTTTTATGCACAAAAATTTAAACTTGGAGTTTCCTAACTTGTTGGGAAAATCCAGTAAGGTATTACTGAAGGCCCTTTACTCTCAAGAAGGGTAGACATTAATAAATATAAGTGTAGATATTTAAAGTAATAGAATAATCACAGAATAGTTTGTGTTGGAAGGGACCCTTAAGATGTCTCAGTCCAACACCCTGCTTCCAAGTCCCTGAAGCCAAATTAAGTTCTCCAGACAATAATCACTCTAGTATTCCAAACCCCTTTATTCTGCTGTGCTTCCAACCATGGCTCCGTGGTTATTGAAAGATCTACGGTCACGTATTTTCTTCATCCACGTGTAAACAAGATTAAGAGTCCGTATCACCACAGGCTGTAATTTAATGTGTGACATCAAAGTACAGATTGCACAGAGCATTGGGTGAAAATAAAATCTTGCATTGCTTTTTACTGTACTAGTGATGCTTTCAGTACAAAACCTTGTATGCAGGAGGTTGGCTCAGTGCAGGGTCTAATCCTCTGCAAATGATGATGGAGTCCCAGTGGCTGCTGCTGGGGAGGCTGGAATGATCCGGCTGCTCCGTTCTGTCTGCCTGTCCAATCCAATAGAATGTGCACTGAGAAAGCTAATTGCTGGGAGAAATTGCTGCTTGTTTGCATGACTGATCAAGAGCGTAGCAAGTTCATTTCAGACAGTCTCAGACAGATTTTTCTTTAGCCTCTGCCTTTAGGGGCAGAAGATTATAATGCATTATCATTATCTAAAAGTTCTTTTGTTTTGGGTATCCTCCAGTTGTTTCTGGAGCCTCCTATACCTTTTTAAAGAAGTTAGAGATCATTTCAAACTGGCTGTTGTTAAAATATGGTCTGTAGTTCTGCAGACAAATGCAGAAACTGATTCCAGGTTTCAGTAATTTGATTTTCTCTCCTAATTGTACATCTATCCATTCTTCATGAGTTTTTTATTACAATATTGCCTCGAGGCACCAATTGATTAGATGACAGAGCAGAATTTTATTGGTTCAGGCTGTTTAGAACTCTGAAATGTTTATGGTCAAAGCAAACAAGTGAACAAGGGCAGAGAGGTGAAGCAACTCGCCCACTGGATCACAGAGGGGGAAGAAAATCTGGTCTGTCTCATAGCCTAAAAATAAATGAGTATGTAAAGTAGAAATCCCTTTGTTCGCATATCTGATGAAAATGATTGTCTTTGTACGTAACATCATTTTGCATAAGGAAAATAAAATAAGATTTGTTTCTCTTTGTTCTGCTTTTACAAGGCTGGGGTTTGTTTGGAAGGTTAGAGCCAGCTAGAAAACTGGTTAAACTCTTAAGCCATTTCAAGTTGGAAATCCGTAACTGCATTTTGGTACTGTATGAAACAATCTTTTGCAGTCATCTTCTGAATATCTTAGAGATTTTTATTGTGTATAAAGACTTCAAAACCCTCTGTTCAGTACTGAGACACTTTCAGTACTGACACCTTGCCTGTTTTATGCTTATGGACATGAAAGCCTGCCAGACTGGAATTTTTCTGTTTATGTGGTAACATGGGCTCAGAGAGAGCCAAAGCCTGGAGCTGAGCATTGGTGTGTTGTGGCAATGCTTGCAGTGGGCCTTCACCACCACTGCTGGGTTTATATTCCCAGTTAGCATAATGGAAGAGTGGGCACTGTGGAGAGCATGAGGAGTTGGGTCAGAGGTCAGATATTTGAGACCATTTTCCCACAGCAGCCCTGTGTGAGTGATCCTTTACTGTGTTTAAAAAAAAAAAAAAAATTGAAGAGGATTAGAGGGGATTAGCAAGAATATTACCCTCCAGAGTGCAGGCCCAAGGCACTGAGAGAAGAACCTAGCCAGGCAGCAAATGTGCTTTATTTGGCCGGGGCACAACCCCTCCTACATTCCTTGAAGAGTCTGAATGGGGAAAGTTAAGTCCTCAAACTGGATTAGTAAATAATCTCATAGTTTGTGGCATCCGCTGAAATAAATCGGTGAGTTAGCTGCATTCTTACGCTTCGGGGAACACTCCAAGGAATTGCCAGCTACACTGATCAAAGATGTGCATTAACTTTGGCTGTTATTGAATGAGACACTATATGGTAGGAAAGAACAGCTCACAGGTAAATACTAGAGCTGAAACTGTCATTCCATTCTTGTAAAAAGTAATAATCTATTTTTAAAAGCTAAGTTCAAATGAATACCTGACTTTTTTAGTGTGCCATAAGAAAACGTGGCACATTAAAAAAATTGCTTGTTCTCTGTTGCAAAAGAAATGGGAAATGATGAATCCTTGTGTTCTTTGACCCTTCTGAGCATCAGATTTTCTGCTGATGGAGGGAGAGGGCTGAAATTGAAAAAATCGGAAATCAAAGATACTTCGTGGTAGCCCAGAAAGACCACATTAAAAGAAGGTTTTCCTGGGTTTGGTTTCTTATTCTTCCTTTGGTTAGCACACTGACACTTTCAGGTTTGCTGCTCATACTTTAGAGCTAACAAGTCCTCAACCGCCTACACTGAAACTTTCAGTGATGAAGTAATGAGCAAAAATACCATTGGTTTGGGGTTTATCAGCCTAAATTTGTCCTTCATTGGTGTTGCACCTGCAGCATTATACTTAACGTCTATTCCACAAGAATGTATTTTTATTTTGTCTTACTGAAGCTGTATGTTTTTTCTTGATTTTTTGGAGGGTTTGTGTATGTGAAAGCCTAATTTAAGAGTCATATACACAGGAGTGTGGTTTGATGCTTTTCATTTTTCACGTGAGTGCAGCCTTGCTGCTCTGTGGTGGAAACTGGCCCCTCCTGTGCTCAGTTACACCTAAAGTGATAATTTATATTTCACAATGAAAGGTTTTGGAATATTCCATGTAACCAGATGGGCTTTCTGTTTTTCCTTTCAGTATTTACTAGAAATGAAAAGCCTAGTGCTGCCTCCAGAGCACATTCTGAAGCGAGGGGACAGTGAGGCGGTAGCCTATGCTTTTTTTCACCTCCAGCACTGGAAGAGGATAGAAGGGGCTCTAAATCTGCTACACTGCACGTGGGAAGGCAGTAAGTATCTCTTTTTCTTTTCTTCCGTACGTCAGACTAGTCTCTCTGCCTTTACCCCCCTCAAAAATGATTGGTTCTCTTTGTGAGAAGCTGGTCACTTGATTAGATACAGATCTAATGTCACTCACCCTTTTTGCAGCATTTAGGATGATCCCATACCCGTTAGAGAAAGGACATCTTTTCTATCCCTACCCGAGCTGCACAGAAACAGCAGACAGAGAACTGTTGCCAAGTAAGTGGTTTCTAAGCAGTAATGATAATAAAACACAGGCTAAGGACACATTCAGTTTGTGGTATTCTGTATTTACCTTACTGTGATTTTTTTAGCTTGAGCTTCCCGTGAAGGGGTTTCAGCTATTTGTTGATGACCCTCCCAAAAGATCCTGAAGCACTTGACGTGTGTGTGGTAAATGTCAGCTTGATGCTGTAGTAGCCTAAGTCTTCCAGAGATGAAATCTTTGTGTGGTACATTCAGATCAAGTCTGGCCAACTTTGAGAACAACAAAATGGACCATTTGTTAAAAATTGCTTTTAAAAGAATTCATGGATATGACTGCTGTTGTAGGAAGGAATCAATCCATGGTTCCAGTCCTGCATTGGGTACTCAGTAAAACCTGATTATGATCTTACAGAGGAATCCTTGGTTAATCTGTAGCTTTATAGAACAGCTATTGCTTTCTGTCATTAATTCAGTGGTCTGTATTTATCTGCTGGCTGCCTCCTGGAACTTTTTATCCATGTATTTCTATGGATTTATACTAACATTTGGTACTGAAAAGTAAGTCTTATCCAGCTGCTCTTTGCTTCAAGGTTACTTTATGCAATTACGAGCCTACATGTTTTTTCCTTTGGGCAAGACAAATAAACTATATCATTACTGCCTGTACTCATGATATTTAATAAAATAGCATTAATTTAGATTAGAATTGAGCTGTTAATTATACATCTTAATTGAATTCCTTTGGGGTTGAACTTCTGTATCTTGAAGAAACATAATTCCCCTGGGACTGGAAAGGGCTACTGCAAAAGCACCAGCAGCCCCACAGAGACCACAGCTGTGGAAAGGAAAACTGCACAGACGTGTTTCTGTTTAAAAGCCTGAAGTTATATTTAAAATGTGTAATTTAAATTTGCCCCCAGACTGCTTTAAATTACTCATTTCTCACTTATGCAGGATATTGCACAAGGAATTCCTTGGTTAGCAACTAACCCTAAATTGTAGACTTCCCAGCATAATTAAACACCAACACATGCAGATATTTCAACAGGATCACTCACGCATTCCTGTTATGTTTTAAATATAAAACTACCTATAAATAAAATCATCTTAACACTTTTATTGCTGTACTTCCTCGAGAAATCTTGACACTTAATTTTTAAAAAAATTATCTATTTAAAATAATGTTGACCAAATCAGTGATTCAGAAAACCTGGATTGGTCTGATGAGTATCGCTTCTCAAATGTCTATGAACGTATAGAATTAGCTTTTGTTGTCTTTACCTATTTTGAATTTCCCAGTGTAGGAAAAGCTACTGCAAAAGGAATTAATTCCTACTTTTTAAACACTTTCCTAAATTATATTGCTTCATGTTTTAGAAATGAGGTGAGTTTCTATATAGTATGAATCTCTGGGTACCATTAACATCCCTGATGGATGTTAGATATGGATTTCCAAATATTACACTTAACTGTGCTCTAAAATCGTATCATTAAAACTGAAACAAACCCCGAGCACTTTGCTATTAATGAGTTGCAAGAGCACAGGACACTTTTGCTGGGTTTAGTCTTCTAATGGTGCTTGAATGTGCCAGCATTCATAAACAGTAACTGGGAGGGTGAAGTGTCCTTTTCCTCCATAGACTTCAGTTTAAAAAAGAATAGAATTGTATTTTCTCATTTTACAAAAAAAAAGCTTATTTATAATTTTAGTTTTTTGTTAGATTTTAAGAACAGCTTGTCAAGAAGGGCAGTCCTTTTATAATTACTTATGTCTATAGAAACTATGTTTTTCTTCATCTAAAAATCTTTTCAAATCATTGGATAGAAATCAGAGCTGCAGGTATCCGGAGCCAATAAGTAATTGCAAATTCACCAAGCAGGTCCTCGGCGAGTGACCAGTAGTAGTGTCGTGAGTGCTGAAAGCTCCACATGCCACCCTTGGCCTGGCTAATCACCTGCTTTGGATTTTGTTACCAGAGATTGGAAATTGCAAGGAGCTGCTATGTACAGAATTTATAACCCAGTCCTGGTGCTGTTTTCTTTGAGGTCTGTTCTGTCAGCTGCTCTGAACAGATTTACTGTAGTCTACAACCAGAAGTCTTTAAGAAATACTAAGAAATATATGTGTATATAACATGCTGCTTGTTTTGTACTTGCTCGGCTTCTTACAGGGTGTGGAGATGTGCTGTTCTTTTCAGGTAACAGGATTAGAGCTCCAGAGAGTTGAAAACACCTGAATCGTTTTAGTTGGTTTGGGTAATTTTGACAGCTTGTGAACTTTATAGGTGTTCCCTTTGTCCTGTTAGAAGAGTAGGTACGAAAAACTGAGCCTGATGAAATGCTTCAAAATAAAGGCCATGCAAGTGAAAAGGACAACTGGGAAGAGAATATTAATAATGAAAACAAATACGTAATGACTATTAATAATGAAAACAAGCATGTAATGTAGGGGAAGAAGTTTTAAGAAGTTAAAGTACTGGAACCTAAGGTGTGCTGCACGAATCTTTCCTTCTGAAAGTCCAGAATTTAGTTACAAGGCTGTAAATAATTCAGAAAGCAGTCCTTGATTATCAAATGTCAACATTCTTCATTTTTTTCCTTTCAGCATTTCATGAAGTCTCCGTTTACCCCCAGAAGGAGCTTCCCTTTTTCATCCATTTCACAGCAGGCCTGTGTTCCTTTTCAGCCATGCTGGCCCTCCTTACCCACCAGTTCCCTGAGCTGATGGTCATTTTTGTGAAAGCTGTAAGTACTGTCTCTGTCATGGCGCTTGCTTAGGTATCATGTGGGTTTTTGGGAATTTTGAGGTCCAGGGTAAAGTAGCCTCTAGTCAATCTCATGCTTGTGGGGCATGAATTATTTTATCTGCTTTTGTAGGAATCTCGGTAGTGGCGAACACAGGTTGAAATTTGGGCAGAATGTCTATTTTGACAAGAGATGAGCTATTACTATTACATACCGTGGGTTTAATTTGTACTGTTAAGGTGAGAGAGCAGCATTTCAGCACCAGAGAAATTTTGCCACAGAGCGCTGTGTTGAGGATTTTATCCTTGTGGAAGTGAACGACTGCCCTGGGAGAGCCCCAGAAATAAAAGCTGAGAAACAAAGTGCGTAGGCAGCTTCCTGCCCCAGCTTCTCAAGCTACTCCAAGCAGTAGGTTTGGCCTTTATTGAACTGTGGATCTTGTGCAGTAGAGCAGAGTAGTGAGTAAAGAGCTCTGAACTCTTTAAGTGAATCATTTATTCTGGCTTTGCTAATCAAAATAGAGGGTAAAAGACATTTGCTTCCTGGCTGGTTTAACACAACAGGTAATGGAGACCCAGGAGGAAAGCCCTTCTTTTTTAAGAGTAAGAAAGTAAGTGTTGCCTTTGCTAGTGAGCCCAGTCTAGTGTCCAAGTCATGCAGGTCTGAGAGTGGGGCCATATTTCCATACAGTTGTGTTGATCTTTATGCTGGAAAATGTAGTTGGACATGCCAGTAACAAATTTCAGTGCTGCTCATAATTGGCTGGCTTCACAGTAACTAGGGGTTAACTATCTGCCTGATTAATTCTGTAAGGGCTGCATTAGCAAAGTTGTATGATTTCCAAAGAGATACAAGGTCAAATGTTATGCTAACAAAGAATTGCTTGGTGAAGTTCTCTCTGCTGGGTTTCTTGAACCAAAAAAAAAGAAAAGACTTTGTACAATTGAGTTGGCTTTGTCATTGGGATGTCCAGTGACATGTCCTGAGTGTGGGGAAAAAAACTCCCAGGGTTTGGTCATTTGGCAGTGTGTTTATTTTATTTCCTTTAGGAAAAGATGGATAGTGTCTGTTCAGCTGAAAAGATGATCAAGAAGAGTGCGCATTGCCACAGCATTCCCTCAACCAAATCACAGTGGTAACAGGCACAAAGGGCTTCTTGACACTCTCTGTGGGAGTTTAATACCAGCAAAAGTTGAAATTGTGTACTGAGATCATCAGGCAAGAAGGGAATTCTGTATTACTCTCTTGAGATTGACAGCTGAGAAGGAAATACCAACTTCCAGTATTCTGCTAGTTTAGCTAGAATTAATGTTGACTCTCAATCACACTCTAATGATAAAAATTCTTCCATATTTTACTTATTAGATGGTTGTACTCATGATCTCATTCCTGATGTTTTCAGAGGGATTCAGAAAACTTGTAAGAAACAACGATACTCAACATCAAAGTAACATTTCTGGTTTTATTGCCCACAACAGGGTTGTTGCAAGTAGATGGCTTTTAAGGTCCCTTCCAACCCAAACCATTCTATGATTCTGTGATTCCATGTTTTAGTTAATAGATTGCTTCAATATTTTAACTATAGATAATACAGTGGTGGCCGCTACTTTATACATACTCTCTTGTCTTCCGGAGGTCTGTAGTAGTAGCATCTAGTTGAATTTTCATACCAAAAGTGGAAGATCATCTTCTATTTAATGATACCAGCCTTTCCACTCAAGCATACTGTAATAAAGCAATTATTTTTTGCTATATTGAGCATTATATCTTCAAGTAATTCCAGTGCTTTAAGCTTTCTAAATTATTTTTTCCTGCGTATTTCATTACTTCAAGTATTTTTCATCTTACTGTTCTTTAACTTATTAAATATAGTAATTTGAGATAATAAAGTTCTAGCTGGTATATCTGGAGTGCTTTGGCCGTAGATAAAAGCAATGCAAAATGTATTTCCAACTCTTGAATTTCCAAGAAAACAAGAACACAGTTTTAGGGATGGCAGTTGGAAAGTATTGTGTATATGGAATTTTTCACTGTAAATCTCCAAGCAGTGACTCCTTAGATTACATTTCAGTTACTTCTTAATCAAGCTGTTTTTCCAGCAGTTGAATCCACAGCGAGCTGAATGCCTCAGAAGGGGTTTAAGAAGTTGAATACCTTTCTATTGACTTGAAAAATCTGAGTTTACATATTTTCATTTGTTAGTGCTTGAGTTTGTTTCCTCCATAATAAATCACAGGGTGAACCTTGGCAAATTGCTAAAAATATTCCAAGTGGCCAAAAATCACAAGGAAGCGTTTCCTAGTTCCAATGTATACAGTGTGATACAGCATCAGCAGAGGCCGGAGCGCTGGCACCGGCTGCGGGAGCGGGAACCGCTCCTGCCCCCGTGCTCCCAGCCCTGGGAACCGGCGCCACGGGGATTTTTGGTGTCTTGCACGGATCAGAGGGTTTGCAGGTGTTGGGGACTGGTGCTGGCAGAATGTTGAGTGTTTACTGATGCAGTTAGAGCCCATGGAGGTGCCCAGAGAAGCTATGGCTGCTGCATCCCTGGAAGTGTCCAAGGCCAGGTTGGACAGGGCTTGGGGCAAACTGGGCTAGTGGAAGGTGTCCCTGCCCATGACAAGGTGTTGAAATTAGATGATCTTTAAGGGCCTTTCCAACCCAAACTATTCTATGATTCCATGATAACTGTGTGAGTTGGTGCTGGTGAGGACAGAGGATCCACAGGAGCTGCAGTACCCCAGCGCAGGTGCTCCCTGGGCCTCGCTGTTTGTTTCATCCAGATTTCTGATCTCTTGGGGAATCACGCTGTTCTTGATCATCAGACAGCTCTGTTTCTCAAGTTGCTGTTTAGATTCTTCTCAGTAAGTGACAGAAGGGAGGAAGGTACGCAAATGAGAATAATCTGAACAGCTCACTGAACAAGCTGAAAAACACTGCTAGATAAAACAATTTCTGTCACAATTGCAGACAAAAGGGTCTGATTTTTTCATTCAGTATGTATTTTTATTTTTTAATAATTAAATAGATGGAGAACTGGGTGGATATGTATCATCTCCCAAAAGTGAGGTTGCACGATTACTTCTGTAATACAAAGACACCAAGAAGTCTGCAAGAACACCAGTGATGCAAAATGACAGCAGGCACTGTAAACAGCTTTCTCAGGAGTTCCTGAAAACACTGAACATACCTTCATAGAATCATGGAATGGTTTGGGTGGGAAGGGACCTTAAGGCTCATCCTGTTCCACCCCTGCCATGGGCAGGGACACCTTCCACTATCCCAGGTTGCTCCAAGCCCCATCCAACTGGGCCTTGGGCACTACAAGGGATGGGGCAGCCACAGCTGCTCTGGACAATTCCAAGCAGATTGATCCTATTTGTTACATCGGAACCTTATGTTACTGGAATAGACCAGTATAAATTATTTTTAAAGTACTGAAAAAAATAGTACAGCAGTGTTCCCGCTGTATCCCACTGAAAACAACTTTCTTTTTCAGGGAATTGGACAAAATCCTAAGACAGTCCCTGTTCCAAAGTGGTTTTATATGGATTGCTTGATATTTTCACAACAAAGAAAGAAGTCATGGGACTTAAATTAAAAATTGGCTAATTTTTATGATTGCAAGATTAGGAGAAAACATTTCTCATTCTGGCTGTTCCCGAGCTCCCTGTTGGAGGATTCCTTGCCATTTTGTCCATGGCAGCCATCTAGGGACAGAAAATAGGGCAAAGCAGAGCCGTGTCTGGTAAGTCCTGCTTTGTGTGACACTCTGCTTTACTTTCGGAACAAATCCCCCTACCACTTTCCCCAAAGCTCATTAAGTGAGACTGGAGAATTAACTTTTTAGCCAGCTGCTGAACTTTTCATATTTATAAACACTTGAGTCTTTTGCTTATCTAAGAGAAAATGTGTATAGTTTGGAGATGTGCACTTCCCTGCCAATGTGTAATGAGTGGTTCTACACTTGGTAGGAAAAAAAAGCCTGAAGTTTCCTGTCAGAGCTGAGTGTCGATGCCAAGGGCAAAGGTTTCTTGCCTTGCTAATCTACATCTTAACTCATGCACTTAATGTGAAGGTGCCACATGCAAACAGGCAGGGAAGAAGCCCACTGCAAGGAAAAGCTCCTGCACTGCTGTGAATGTTATGTTTTAAAAGCCTTTTTAATGTAATATTTGGGGTTATGATAGAAGCCAGGAGGGCCAAAGTAAAACCTTCAAAGTAAATGAGTCCTGTTGTTGCTAACTCATGAAGTGAGGGTTTGCACAAGGATAACCCAAGTGCCAGCGGAATATTTGGGGGATGGGTTGAGAAGGTGCAGGGGAGTTTGCAGGATTTGTTTCAGCCTAATCTTACTTCTGGAACTGTTTAGATGGCATCTAGAATATGGATCCCGTCTGGAAGCACAGACTGGTCTTGGTGGATGGGCTGTTCAGTTTGAGTTGGTGACCTGTAAATAATTTATGCCTGAATATTGAAAAAATGAGGTGATCTTTAAGATCCATTTCAACCTAAACCATCCTGTGATTCTCTGAAAATCTGCTGTCCTCCTCTCCCATGTCTGTTCAGCCCTGGAGGCACAGTGCTGAGCAGCTGGAAGAGTTGTAGTATGGAGCAATGCCATCCTAACCCTCGTGCTTTTGCCCAGGTGCTGCGGGTGCTGTGGCCAGCGAGTGCTCCCAGCGTTCTGGCCTCCAGCTGAATGGACTGCACCGGGGGTGAGTGGACACGGCTGGAACTGAGGCTTCCAGAGGGTTTTTCTTCTTCTTCTGTGTGTCTTCATTAATATCTAATATTTACAACAAGCCTATTTCATGGCATCAGCAGTGAAGGGATTGGAGTTCTGTTGCCTTGGGGGAAAGACACAGGGTGGTTTTTGTTCATACCTTGAATCTGCAGAAGGAAGTTGGTTTGGAAACTGAGCTGATTTATTGTTGTGTTCTGTTTCTTCCAGTGCTTTGGGACTCTTCTTTCACCCTTCAGCTTCACTATGGAACACACTGAGGTCCTGCTGCTGTCCAGCCCCTGGCATCAGCTGACTCCAGTGTGACTGGAGTGTATTTTCCATGATAGTTTGATTTTATTCTCATAAGCCTCACTTGGTGGTTGGCTGGCCCCCAGTTGTGGGGGCCAAGGAAGAAATCTGGGCTCTTCAAACTGATATCCTTGACAGGCTTCCATGTTGATGGTGCTTAACATATGAATTTCTTCTTTGGCCTTAATCTGTAATCGTCTAAGAAAATAGTTCTTGTTGAGCAATAGTTTATTGCTCTCTAAATCACTTGGACAACTGGAAGCTCATACTTCCTCTGTAAGAAAGGAGAATACACAAACTGAGCAGGTGTTTGGAGCATTGATACTTCCTTCTCAGCTGCAGATGCACCAGATACTTGGCTTAGATTTAATTTTATAAGCCTTTTTCAAAATATTTGTTAACAGCAAAGTATGGTTCTGCTTTCTTTATTAAAAGGTTGCTACTTAACACATTGAATTTGTTGACTTCTTAAGTGTCTGTTTAATATAGATTATAATGTTCAAACAAAGATTTGTTTCTTCTCTGTCTTATGAGCTTGCATTACTAAAGGAGATGGTAAACACCTCTATTTCATGTTACTTCTTTAGATTTAATTGTGATCTTTTATTCTTCAAGACAAAGCATTTTGAAAGACAAGATGGCTTCTGAAACTGCCCAAAGTGTTGTGATATCTGCATGGGAGTCTATTGGGAGACCTGAATTTTCAAGTGTTAGTCCAAAGTAGTGTTGCTGTTGATATGAAGACTTGAAGAGAATGGAGATGTGGAAAACTCTTCAAAGGATTTTCTTCATATACAGACCAGCCCTGAGGGTTTGTTCACTGCAGAGGTGAAAAGATGGCTGTGGCAGCCAAGTGGTTTGAAGTAATTGGTGTGACTTCCATTTCCACTCTCCCATTAGAGCATTTTTCCCACGCAGGTCTGCTGCTTGGCATCAGGGAAGCAGAGTCATGTTAGCCCAGGCTTCTTAGAAGGGGAAGTGATAAAAATAGCTCAGGCTTGTGGATAAGTGCTAATTCTGAGCACATGAAAACCCATCATCTTGCTTTTTGCAGATAAACACATGTACTTGCCTCTAAGAACTGGGGAGATTTTGCACATTTGATCTTCACTATCTTTGTGAATGTTTGTGACATTGATGGCCTCTTTCAAAGGTGGTGTAAATTATTCCAGTTTCTGAATTCTGGATGGAAGAAGCTTGCTGTAGCCTACTGTATTCTCTGAAACAATCCCTAAGTCAGTCAATTACAAGTCATTTGAATTGACTTAAAATACCTCCTTACACAAAAGATCAAGAATGAATTCTTTTTCCTTATTTTCAAATCCTTCTTTACCTTGTAAACCAAGTTCTGTGAAGCAGAAAGTCACCTCTGCATCTCATGTAAGTGTAGTTTATTTGTAACTCTGAAGGGAAACACACTTGTTTAGGTAGAAATGCTATTGTTTGCTCTCCACTGTGTCTTTCTGTTGACTGGACTTAAATCCGGGTTAAATATTTGAATTCTTCAAGGAATCAAAAGGGAAGCCCTACAGAAAGATACTACCAGTGTTTTTAGAGTTACCTAACTACTAGAATGTAATTTTCTCAACTTTCCAGTTGGTCATTGGGGCTGTTTCTCACTTTGGAATCATTGTGGTGATTAATAGGCCTGTTGTGTTCATGTGATTTCACTTCTTGGTCTGCAGGGGCCCATAAGGTAACCAGCCTAATGCTTTTTAAAGTTGAACCTTTTCCAGCAGTTGTGTGGGGTTATAAATGAAGCTCTGTCTCCCATGTATCATCCCAAGAGCTGCTTTCTCTCACTGTCCTCCCTTGACATAACAGTAACAGAAAGGGGATGGGCTTGTTCTGAAAGGAGAGCTGGCAGCAGGCTGTATAATGAAAATCTTCCTGTCTCTAGAAGTGCCAGCAATTCTTGAGGAAGGAATGCTCTCTATGATTTTCCAGCAGGGTTGTCCGTGGTTTTTGGAAGTGTTCCTTTGCCACTTAGGAGCAGGGACTTACACCTGACCCATACCTTAGTAATACCATATCAATTATGTTGTGTGTGTCTGTATATAAAAATTACAGTTATGACCCAGGACAGATAAATATTGATGTAACTTCCTTGAAACGAGAACTGTGGTGACTTTACGGCCATTGGGATGGCAATAGCTTTTTCACAAGGCTTTATGTGTTACTAACAGACTCCTCAAATTTTCAGTTCATTCAGAGTAGCCAGTGAAAGTCCAATCTTGAACAGCATTTATTTCTATATCTGAATCTAATATGTGTATTTGTAAACCAGGATAATTATAGGCTCTTTGATCATTTAGGCAGGGTTTGAATTTGGGGTGGGTTTGGTTTGTTGGGTAGTTCTGGGTGCTCGCAGTGTCTCACCATGTCAGGACAGGTTAGTTCTTGATCAGGATGTCCAAGAAGAGAAGGTAGCTGCATTTCTTCCTGCCAGCCTCTGACCTCTCCAAGAGTATTTTCCCAAAAGGACAGGAAGGAGTAGGAAAGGGGGAAGTGTTACCACAGTAAAACTGTTGTTTGTGAAGCAATTAAGCAACTGAATTCTTGTGTGAATTTGCCTTGTCTTACCACTGATCTTAATGAAAAGTGTCTAAAGATCTTTGTGAATCAGGAGTTTATTGCATGTGCATCTGGAGAGATGACACAAATGTGATTTAACACATTACTGAAACAGTTTCCTAATATTGTCTGACTTGAAGTGTTTGGAAGCTGATGCTTACATGCTGTTGGCTATTTGATTTCATGTAGCCACAGAAGTAGGAGCATTTCAATACAGTGTACCATGATGGTGCAGTGGGTGCTAGAGCAAAACTTTCCACTGGCTATGGGCACTGTTAGAATAATAAAACTCTTACAGCAGAGGTGAGACAGTTTAGACTAATAAATATTTCAGGGTAACAAGGTCTGTTCATTGCAACCCTAGTTCACGTGGGGTATAAATCACATCAGAATTCTGGGGAATAGTATCTGGCAGATACTTACCATGCTGGGAGCCCTTCCTTTTTGAAATTTGGAATAGATGCCTGTTAGTAGCTTTTATGCATGTATGTATGGGGCAGAGGGACTTTTCATGCTGTCAGACACCTTGGTCACTGAGGTTATGGGGACAAATTCATATGGAGATGGCCCTGGAGTGGTTCTCCATCCAGGTCTGTCACAGGCCAGTTCCCTTCCTGCATCTCTCCAGTGCTGGCCAGGCATGTTTATTCCCTGCTCCTCATCCTGGAATTGTTGTGAGGGTGCCAAGCCTCATAGATCCATGACTCTGAGCAAGGCAGGGTGTAAAGGTCATAGTTGAGACCATTAATAACAAGGTGCAAACGGCTGGTTTATATGTAATGTGAAGCTTTTTACTTATTTCATTTTTGCACTTTGGGGGCTCTGTTTGCTTATGGAGCACTTGGTGTCTGGTACCTATTTAGGCTGAGAGGAGGCAATTGGGTTCCTTCAGGCCTTCAGAGGAATGCAGAAAATTGTTCTCTGGTGTTGTAATTCTGCTGGGATAACTGGAGCTTATTTGTCTCACTGCTTATTAAATGCATACTTGTCTAGAGGTGCTCTTTCTTTTCTTTTTTTTCCCTTTTTTTCCTGAGAAACGTTGGGTGAATCCCAAGGACCACAAGTGAGAGGAAGATTCCAGGAGGAGGGGGAGAGGGAAGTGCCTGCACCTCTCCACAAGCTGCATCATCCACCTCCAGTGCCAGCAGAATGAAGAGGTTAAATATGAGAGCAGACTCCCTTAGGGAAGGGAGATGTGTGTATGGGGCTCGGCCAGACATAAATTAATATTGCCCTTCCCCCTGCTCAGAGATGAGACAGTGAGGGGAGCAGCACCTCCCAAACACTAATGGATGGGGTGTATGGTTGGGAGCCAGTGAGGCTGCGCTGAGGTGTCCAAATGGGCCCAGCTGTGGAGGTCGGGAGCAGATGTAAACTGGTGCTGTGCTCTTTGCAGAGGGCACTGTGGGCAGCAGGGCAGAGGGGGTTCATGGAATCACAGAATATCCTGAGCTGAAGGGACCTGCAAACATCGAGTCCAACTCCTGGCCGTGCGCAGGACACCTCAACGATCCCACCCTGTGCCCGAGAGCATTGTCCAAACGCTCCTGGAGCTCTGGCAGCCAAGGGACCATGACCATTCCCTCGGGAGCCTGTTCAGTGCCTGACCACCCTCGGGGGGAGAACCTTTTCCTGATGTCCAGTCTAAACCTCCTGTCCAGCACTCTACCAGCTTCTGAGCAGTGTCCAGCTTGCCCTGTTTTGCTGTTAAAAGGGACAGACTCCTCTTATCTGTCTCTTGTACTTAATTAGGATGGCTGCAGAGGTGACATATGTGCTGTTGTCACCTGCTTTTGGATCAAAAATCTCTACAGATCAGTCAGGATGACAGTAGCAATCACAGTGGGCTTCTGTGTTCAGTCTCCTGTGCTCTGAATTCACTCATCGTACAATAAAGGTGGATAAAGAGTAAAGGCAGCTTCAGTTTCCAGCTCTGTCTCCTGGCTGCCTCCTCCCTGTCTGGAGCCTCCTTGGTGGGGTGTGCTCTGCACGCCCCAGCCCTTACACTGGAGGGACAAGACGGTGATCAGGGATGCTGCTCATGTGCTTGGAATTTTCCTCATTTCCAGCCTCGACTGCTGTTCTGTGCTCTTTGGTGGGATCTTCAGTGAGTCTGGTCATTGGGGAGAGCGAGATAACACACCCACGCTTACGGCATCAGTAAGGGTGCATCCACCACGATGAGTGTGTTCCTCCGTTGGGATCTTCTCCCTTTGGTTGTTTCTGGCCAGCGTTTTCCTTTTACTCTGGATGCATTGAGTTGTGCAATCACAGCGCAGCCTCATCGGTTGGACCCTTCTCTTAACAACTTCTTCATTTCTTTGCTAATTTGGCTGTGGGCTTTCATCAGTTATAAAACAGTGACACAGTATGTGACTATTGCATTCTCCTGCCTTGACTCACCGGCTGTGATTCCAGAGGAGTGACCCCCCTGCTGCTAGCTGGAGCAGCCCTCCGTGACTCGGCTTCGGGAATATGGGATGTGAAAGCTCGCAATCAGATCTTGACAGGCTGTGCAAATTGTAGTCCAAATGCCATAATAAATCTGTCCCTGTGAGCTGGGCCTGTTACAGCAGGTGATCCCCCATGGATTACACTGATCACAGGTACCTGAGCAAAGCCTTCCGTGCCTTTATGAACCCAATGGAGAACAGAAAAGGCCCATGGGCCGACAGGGGAGTGGTGGGACTGGGATGTAGCTTGGCAATGTGTTCAGCTGTATTGCTGAGCTCAAAAACTTGCAGATCTTGCCATTACCTCCATCCCAAAAAATGGTGGTGGTCACCTGGGCTAAGGCCTGTTCTCACCTGTGTAGAGAAAATCAGAATTATAGAATCTCTTGGACTGTGGAAGAGACCCACAAGGAACATTTGGATGTCAAGTCCAATTCCTGGTCCTGCACATGATTCCATGTTTCCAATGCCTTCTCTCTCCTGTGTGTTCTGTCCAGCTGCTTCGGAGAAGGTAACCTATTCAGAAGCTCATTAAGCAATTAATTCTACTCCTTGTCCTTGAGTGCAGACGTGCTTTTGACTGGAGGATAATTAGAAGATGAACTTGCATAAAAGGCTCCCTGCATATTTTAGGCAGATTACTTAAGAGGGGCTTGTGAGAGGGACTGAGTGTTCCCTGGTGAGACCGCAGCCTTCAGAAATGTTTCAAGATGGAAAACAGCTGCTTGCCAAGGATGAGTGTGCTGAGAGGAGCTTCCATGAGGCTCATCTGCAGGAAGGCACTGACCAGTCTAAATTTCCTTCAGCCCACGGTGGGACCTTGTCTTGCACAAGCACTGGGAGTTCGCTCTGGCTGACCAGTGTATTTCTATTCCAGTTCTGTGGGGTTTTGCTAATTACTTGTTAATAAATGAGTGTAGCCCTGCTTAGTCCTTAGCAGAAGAAACTGCCACTTCTTCTGTCAGGTAGGCTTGAGCTCGATGACTGCTTTCCAGGTGCTTCTGTAGCACTTGCACTTGATTCCAAATATTTTTACTCCTCTTATTTACTGCTGTGACAGAGGAACACAGCTGCACAGGTGGACCTGGCAGGGCTAGGGAAGGTTCCTGTCTCAGCTATGGTTACTCTACAGACCACTGGAGGCATCCAATTTCAGCATCTCAGTGATGAAACTGGAAAGGGGGGAAGCCAATAAACCCAAGACAACCTGTCCTCGGAGTTTCCCTCTTTGTTTTAAAATATGAACATCTACATTCAAAGGGAGGATATATTTTGGCAGCAGCCATTGATTAAGGTGTCATTCATCAGGTGGGCCCACAGATCTCCTATAGACACCCCCCGGGGTCCTCTGCAGAAGTGTTTGTTGACAGCTGACCCTGGGTCCCCAGGCACTGGGTCCCTCCCAGCCCAGGGAGTGTGTCCTGCTCTGGGAGGGAAGCTTGGATTGATGGCTGAGGGGGCAGCATTTTTTCCAAGTCTGTCGTAAATTGATGGTAGGTGGAGCAGTAATGAAGATAAATGAGAGGCTCTTCCCGGTCGATTAGCCTGTGCTGATGAATGCTGCACTGGCTTGGGATGCCTTTGGCCTGGCTCAGACCTCCCGCTCACCTGCCAGCATTCCTCGGTACAGCCGGGATGGGAAAATTGTCTCTCCCTGAAATTCAGAGGGTCTTGGAAGGGCCTGGGGGGAGACCAGAAGTCTCCTGGGTAAACACCAGCTCCAATCCAAGAGCAGGGAAGGTGCTGCCGAACCCTCTTGTGCTGTCAGGGAATTGGTTTAATTCTGTAAGAAACAGGTTAGGCACTGGGGAGGTGGGATTCTTGTAATTCTCCTAAGAGCTCCATTAAAATGTCTCCTTTTGGCTTGGCTGTGGCTTTGCAGCAGCCCTGCTGAAGGCCCTTTTTCTGCATGAGCACTCTCAGGGATCTGGCATGGAGGAAGGTGCTTATTCCAGTCCATGGCAGGCTCTTTTAATTCTTTGAGCAGTTCCCCCACCAAAGCCGGTTTCAAAGTGGTTTTCTCTCCCCACTTAAACTATTATTATAGGGCCATTGGGTAAAATCCCTGTTTGGAGATGGTCTTGGTGCAGTAGCCAGTGGGTGGCGTAGGACCAGAATAATCTTCTTTGCCTTAATCCCATCCTGCTCCTTTGACCTTCCTTCAGACTTTGCTCTTGTAGCCTGCTCAGCTCCCTCTTGCCCACACATCTCGCTGCTTCCAGGAGAAAACCCCAGCTCCTCGGAGACCTCTGACATCCCCTCTGGCAGCAGTAAAGCAAACCCCAGCAAAACGTATTTGCAGGTGAATGTCCCTGTTGACTTGGCCTTTCTTATTGTTACAAGTTTGGAACTTCCATGGAAACTTCCTCTGTGTGAAATGTCCTTACTTGCCCACCAGCACGATGCTGAGCAGTATCAGGAAAATGAGCCCCATTTTTCCTGGCTCAGGGAGGAGGCACAGCCTGCCTGGGGCAATGTGCAGCCTAGCTCTGGTGGGGGAACTGCAGGAGCACCCTCAGCCTCAGTAACTGCAATGATTAAGATAATTTTTCTTTTTTACCTGTGTCAGTTTATTTTCCAGGTTCAACTGTTATACATTGCATTTGTTTGTGTGGACTGGCACCTTTTGACCAGACTTTATAAAGTATCTGTACACTAAATAAAGCATTCTTGTAATGTCTGCTTGCTCAAACTGGTGGAGAAGAGAGGAAATTTGTAGAGATGAGAGGAAATTTGTAGAGATAAGGAGTGGATCCCTGTAACTTACCTACCAGCAGCTCTCCAGCTGCCTGCCCCTCCTCTCATCAGCTTCAGTTTTAGTTGATTATGTTCCAAGTGTTTGGGGGTTTTTTAATGGGAAAGATTTGGAAGTTTATCAAGCATCTCCTGCTTGACCCAGTGCTCTGGAACCATGGAATGGTTTGGGTGGTAAAGGACTTTAAACCTGCTCTTGTTCCACCCCCTGCCATGGGCAGGGATACCTTCTACTAGACCAGGTTGTTCCAAGCCCTGTCCAACCTGGCCTTGGACACTTTTGGGGATGGGGCATCCACATGTCCTGAAGCATGATGCTGCTGAGGAAGGATTCCCCTGGGGCTTCAGATGCTCAACTTTGTGGGAAGCTTTGGGACAGCAGGAGCTGCAGACAGCGGGGAAGAGAAATGCTGCAGGCTGGTTCCTGCTCTGGGAAAGTGCCCAACTGAGTGTGTAGGAATTCAAAAAGCAAAGGACATAATTTTCTGATACAGGTTTATAATGAATTTTGACTTAAAATAATAAGCAATATACACAACATAGACGTGAGTCGTACAGAGATGCTGTTGTACCGTTGACTTCAGAACCTACCAGTAAGTTCACAGGTTTCATTTGCTCTCTCAAGCCCCATGTGTCCACCAGCATCTAGAGGTGGCCTTTGTCTCTGTGCAGTCCTTCAGGGTTCAGTTCCAAGTTAGAGCTCTACTTGTTCCCTGTGCTGGGGACACAGGGACAAGCCTCATGCAGAGGTGACTCTTGCTCAGTGGGGTTAGCAGTGTGCCAGGTCTGCTCGAGGGAAACACAGGTATCATGGAACTGTCTTACGGATTCACAACACCCTTCCTCTGGCCTTGCAGAAAAGGAAAAGCAAGAATGCTTTTGTAAGAGTGGATTATTCTGAACTAATGTTTTTTGCTGGTGAAGCTTTACTGTCATGTAGATTCTCTGGGGAGGAGCAGGATTCCTCAGCCATCACGTCCTGACAGTCGGTCCTCCGAGTCTGTATTGGTTGCACCGTCCCTTTTGCGAAGAGAACCTTTGCAGGTTCACAGTTTAAGCAAGGATCACAGCCTCCTCCTAGGTCAGGGATTAGTTTTGCTGAGCAAATCAAAGGGCCCACAGTACTGGGAACTGTAGTCCTTTCCTTAGTGCTTTGTAGAATTAATTAAATAAAAGCCATGCAGTTGAACTACAGCTCCCAGAACGTTGTGGCCCTCAGGGCATAGGGGTTTAAAAAAAATTGCAAGGGGGGTGGCAGTGGCTTCTTCCCTCAGTGCTCCCATCTCGTCAGGTCTGGTCCAACCACTCAGCCCGTTTGGGAGCTTTACACGTGTGCACATCCACAGTGTCCTCGCACTCCTTGCAGCGCACAGCGCAGCACCAGTGGAACTTGCACTCGCACTTGGTGACGCGGGTGACGCGCGTGGTGTCGTACCCCCGGCCGCAGCACATCACCTCGCAGCCGTCCGTCCCGCGGGACACCTTGCTGCACACCCGGCCGGCCGTGCCCAGGGAGCCTGGGGAAGGAAGCAAGAGCGGGTCAGGGTGCTCTCCATCGTGTCCCAACACCTCCCCGCCCACTCACCCGCAGGGGTTACTGGTGAGACTGGGCATCTTCATCTGCAGTGGGGACCTTGGGTGTGACTGCTTCAGTGGGGAAATGCCATTGTTCCTGTCACAGCATGTGCTGCAGTGGCGTCTCCAAAGGCAGCACTTTGGAGCCTGTACTTGCTGTGCTTTATGGATGTGGGATGCTGTGAGCCTGGCTAGGGATGCAGCTTTGGGGTCTCTGCCCATGATGGAGGGCTGGAATGAGATGATCTTTCACACCCCTTCCAACCCAAAACATTCTGGATTTCTATGACACTCTGCATGGCCCCCTTCCCATGCCCGCTGTTAGAGCCTGTGTTTGCTGCTGCCAGAGCATAAGAGTGGTGGGGGACAGGGATGGGCTCTGTGCAGCCCCTCTGTGCCTGGGGGACCCCTGGAGCAGTGTGTGCCCATCAAACCAGGCTCTGCAGCTGGCAAAGCTCGGAATGCCCTCTCTGCTCAGGCTGAGGATGGCAGGAGCATGTGCTGTCTTCCCCACCGAGCTGCCATGGCTGCTGCAAATTCCTAACCTGGGAATGCTCCAGGTTGAGAAACCACTGATCATCTCTGCAGGAGTCCAGCAGCCCTGACACCCCTTCCCTGCTCTCATCCCAGCCTTGGGCTGTGTTCAGAGGAGCAGCCGGCAGCCTGTGCACAGAACAGGTTCTTTGTTGCCTGTTCAAGGGAGCTTTGCTCTGCAGGAGATGGTCTCTGAGGATACACTCCACTTCTGTCATTACCAGAAGCCTGAGGGGTTTGGGCTTTGGTGTAAAGCCTGGGGATTCTGGACAAACACAGTCCTGGCTGTGCAGGTGTGGGGTGCTGTGGGGACTCGGTGTCTGGGTAAGCCCCTCTCCAAAGACTGGGGTTGAGTGGGGGAGCTGAGCCCCCAGGCTGGGCTAGCTGAGAGCTGCTGGCTGTTGGGAAGGAAGAGATGCTTTCGGGTAATGACTGGAGCTCTGGGTTTTACCTGCTGACTTGTCCATCACACAGTAATCAGGTGAGTTCTCAAAATACACCAGATCTGTTTTTGTGGGCTTCCTGAAGTTCTTGTTGGCCACTGTGAAGCCAGTGCCATCCTGATTCATCGTCACCTGGATGGCCCCGTTGTACTTCTTCCTTAGGTAATCCCCCGTTTTTCGAAAATCTGACATTGCCAACCAACAAGTCCTTAGTGTGCAGGAGCCACTGACCCCATGGCATTTGCACTCCAGCTTCAGGAAGCGCTTCACAGCCTGTGGGAAGAGGAAAGCGTAAGGACCAGTGGTCACCCTGGGCATCAGATATTGCACCAGTGTCCACTCGTTCCTGGTGCAGTTTATCAGCCCTTGGCTGTGTGGGATGGGGCTCCTAATGGGAGACAGGGGCTTTGTATGGAGGCCAACATCAACAAGGACACAGGAGGCAAAGGGAAGTGGGGCCATCCCCCTGCCATCCCCCTGGGGCCATTCCCCTGGGGCCATTCCCCAAGGCAAAGCATGCAGGGGAGCACTGGGAAGGCAGCATCCAGCCCTCATCCACAGCAGGAACTGCCCTCCAAAGATGCCCAAGGTCCTGTTTCTGTGGCCAAGCTGTCCCGGCCGCCCAGTCCCCTATGGAAGGTCCCACTGGGCTCTGCTGCACGGGCTTCACTCACCATCCTCCCACAGCGGTTGTTGTGCAGGTTCATCAGTGCCCGGGCATCCTTCACTTTTTTCTCCTTGGCATCCACAAAGGCTTTGGCAAAGCGGATCCCATAGTTGATGTTGTCGCTGCAGCCGCCCCAGTCGAACTCCCCGCGCTCGTCCTTGGAGCGGCCCCTCTTGAGCGGGTCACAGCTGCAGACCTTGAGGTCCCCCTGGCTGCACGCCCGTGTGATGGCATAGACCACCCCGGCCGAGGAGATGGCGTAGACAAAGGCGGCCTCCCTGCTGCCTGCCACAGGGAGAGAAACAGGGATGGGGAGTGAGCGTGCCAGGCTGTGCCAAGTGCCTGCAGCCCATGAAGGACCAGGGCGTGGGGAGTGAGACCATCCTGTATATGGGTAAACCAAGCCCAACCATCTCTGCTGACTGCAGTGTCCAGCCTTGGATTCCCTGGAGCCCTTCAGACTAATTGGAATGCTCAGGGTACGTGCCCACTGGCCTGAACCTGCAGGACCAGCCAGCTCCCTTCCACCACGGCCACTTCCCTCCGTCCCAGCGCTGTGTAGAGCGTGGAGGCAGCGCCAGCCCTGGCCAGGCTCGGCTCTCCCCACGCAGCACAGCTTGCTGCCTGCTATTTTATGTCTCTGGTTCAAGTTCGCAGCTGTTTTTATAATGTTGTAAAAGAAGCTGCAAATCAAAACCACGTTAGTCTTCATTTTGAGAGCCTTTGAAAGCAACTTCAAAGGCAGCAGAGCTCTCTTTGGGCCTCGCAGGATGGGGCTGTGGCAAGGAGCTTTCATCATTCTCCATCCTTTGCCAGGAGAGGATGCGAGCAGGAGAAAAGGTGCCGTGATGGGAACAGAGAGGCTGAGCAGGCAGGCTACAGCATGGCAGGGTGAGTGCTGCATTCGGCATTCCAGTCCCTTTCCCTCCAGTCAGGTTGGGCATCTGGCTTGTGGCTCTGCTGCTTGTCCACCCCATGGGCAGCCACCCCATCCCCCCGCCAGCTAGGAGCAAGCCCCCCACTCCCTGGCTCCCTCCGTGGTGCTCACGTGTCCTCCATACGAGCTGTGAGTGGGAAGTCTCTTTCAGCCGCTTTTGATTTGGAGGCCACATGGCTGGATACTCCTGGCACGTCATGGGATGCAGCAGCATCTGTCCTGCAGTGCCGCTGCCTGCGCCGGGGCCTGCGCCGGCTCCCAGGGCCTATTTGCTGCCAGAGCACTCCTGGGGTAGCTGGAGCCCATGATGCTGCTCCTGCTCTGGAGCTGCCCCATCCCTGTCCCCATCGTGCCCTTCCTCTTTGTTCCTTGGGTAGGTTTCTTGGGTGCGTCCCTGGTGTTGTATCCGTCCCTCACCTGGAGCAGGAAGGTCCCTCTCGGGCAGGGGCCGTGCCCAGCCCTTTGTGCAGAGCTGGCACCTGCCCCATAGCCATGGTCCTCCTCCACCCTGGAGCCTGAAGCAAGGACTGGACCTGCATCTCTGCCTTGCCTCCCTTGCCATGCGAGGGAACAGCCAGTTCCCACGTGAATTGCTGAGTCCTGGCCAACCCCGCTCTCCAAATATTTATATATCCCATTACTGTTTACATATGAGCCTGTTCTCCGGAGGTGTCTCCTCCTTCCCCCTTCTCCCCCAGTGCTCCCCCTGCTCCATCTCATCTGGTGCAGCTATTCCAAACGCAGTGCTCTGCTCCCATTACTGCCTGATTAATTTACAAGGAAAGGCAAAGCTCTCCTCAGGGAGCAATCCAAGCCACCGGGCACGGCAGCCCAGTGAGAAGAGAGAGACTCTCCCAGGAAGACAAGGCACATGGTGGTGGGAAGGGGACAGGGCAGAACCTACTTCGCAGCATGACCCGGCCGAAGACAGTGTGGTCCCGGTCCAGGGTGCTGCAGTTCCAGCGGTGGTGCCGGAATTGGTGCTGGCATTCCCGGATCCACTCCTTGGCTCCTTCCCCAACAGACTGCATGATGTCAGGGTACCTCTGGCAGAGCTGTCGCTGCTTGTTCACCAGCCCGGGAATGTTATCACAGATCACCCTCGCACCCAGTGCCCCGATGTACCTGCAAGAGACAACGGGACCACGTTATTGCCCTGCCTGCAGAGGGGAGTCATAGAATCACTGAATACCCTGAGTGGGAAGGGACCCACAAGAATCAAGTCCAGCTCCTGGCCCTGCACAGGACACCCCCAAAATCCCACCCTGTGCCTCAGAGTATTGTCTAAACACTCCTTGAGCTCTGGCAGCCTCGGGGCCATGACCACTGCACTGGGGAGTCTGTTCAGTGCCCAACCACCTTCTGGGAAAAGAACCTTTTCCCAATATCCAGCCTAAACCTCCCCTGACACACCTCCAGGCATTGCCTTGGGTCCTGTCCCTGGTTACAGAGAGCAGAGATCAGAGCTACGCCCCAGGAGGAAGCTGCAGACCCCAATGAGGTCTGACCTCAGTCTCCTCTTCTCCAGCTGAACAAACCAAGCAACTCCAGGTCCCCACCCTGGTTGGTGGGTCTTATATTGAAGTCCAGCTTTCTCTCTTTCCTTTCTGGCTGTGTCAGAGCTGCTCCAGGCTCTGTCCAGGGTGTCTCTATGCAATGTGCCCCCTTGCAGCATCCCCTTGGCATGGGGGAGCTGTGGCCACGTCAAGTCCTGCCTGGGGCTGTGGTTCAGACAGGCAGGACACAGGCACAGGGCACAGGGACAGGACACAGGGACAGGGCACTGCTGAGCCATCACAGCCTTTTTGTTTAATAAAATAATCCTGAGATGCACCAGCCAGGAGCAAGCAGAGCTTTTCTCAGTGTGTGCATCACTGCAGGAAGAAGCAGGGAATCTGTGGAGCCCGTCTCCCCCGGGAGACAGCCAGCTCTGGGTGCTGTGAGTCATGGGATGTGTCCCATAAGCCTGGGCTGCGTCAACTCCTGGGGCAGCAGCAGAGAAACTTGCTGATGTGCAAAACCTCCCTCCCACCCTCTTCCCAACATCCCAGCCCCATGCTGTCACCCGGCCTGCTGAGCACAGCAGGATGGAGCCCAGCTGAGCCCAGTGTGGCTGGCACAGGCTCTGCCCTGTCTCCTGCTGGCATTCTTCAGGAATGTCCACGGCACAGACACCTGTGCCATGCACAGGTGAGGGAGGAAGAGGAGCAGGCTTCACCTGTTGGTGCTGCACTCCTTACTCACACTGTTATCCCCAGCTGTCGATTCCTCTCTGTGCATCTCCTGAACATTTACTCTCATGTCCTGAAGCTGCAGAACGGGTAGAACTGTGCTGTGGCTCCCATCCTGCCTGTATCCCGCCTGTATCCCGCCTGTATCCCGCCTGTATCCCGGTTCCCTCCCTGCAGCAGTGGGAGAGAGAGCAGGAACTCGGAGCAGAAAGACAGTGCACAAACAGCAGCCTGCCAGAGCCTGGCTGAGCCCCATGGGCAGCTTTCCACAGCCACGGGGGAGGGACCTGAGCTCTGCCCCGCACTCTCACACCATCCTGGACAATGGCAGACGTGGAATTTTCCATCCCGTTCAGCTCCCGCCTGCACCACCTGCTTGCCCCTCTGGCTGCTTGTGCTGGAGGATGATTTCTGCCACAGAGCACGGAGCTGGGATTCTGGCCGGAAGGGATGAGGTTTGGGTGATATTCAGAATTTTTCTAGCCCCCAGACTGGAAGCAAAAACCTTCCTTCAATAATAATAAAAAGCAATAAGCTTGGACAATATTTCATTGTTTCTCTCTGGACATGTTCTCTCAGTTCTATCCACCCCAGAGAGAGCTCCCAGGCTCAGGAAAGCCCTGCAAGCACAGAAAGCAATGGGATCTGTTCCCTCTTTTAAAATATTTTGTTTAAATGCTGGCAGAAGCACAAGGTCATCTCGGGCTGGAGCTGAGGATAATAAACCCAGCTCCCCATGGCTTTGCAAGCCCAGACTCCAAGGGGCAGTGAGCATTATTGTCACAGGCATGCTTGCCAGCCTTTCATCCTGAAGCAGAGGAACAGGGAAGCAGCAGAAGCTGTTTGGGAAAGAAAAGCCAACAGGAGCTCCTCGAGCACTGCCAACTGCGGGTGTTTCACTGCCTTGTTCATGCCAGACTGTGAGAGTGGCCTGTTCCTTCCCATGGTGGGCAGAGCAGGACAGAGGAGCATCCCACAGCTGGATGATGGCACAGTGGCGTCGAGTGGGACTGCAGAATTTCTACGGGGAAGCATGGCCAGGTCCGTAGCTCTAAATTCATTCTTCCCAGCAAGGATGGGGATGGCTGGCTCATCCCTGCCTGTGCTGGCGAGAGCAGTGCTGAGACGCTGGGAGGCAGCAGGTTGCAGGATGGAGGTTCAGAAGGAGCCAAAGCTCCTCTTTGCTGGAGAAAAGTGATGCAGGGGAAGCTGGAAAAGGTAAAATGTTCTGTGATGGGCCACCTCAACATGGACCTTGTGGGGACCCCATCCCCTGCCCTATGCCAGCGCTGCTGAGCTGGGGCACTGGTGTCCAGTCACGGCAGAGGGCTGTGAGTAGGCTGGGACACAGCAGTGGGCAGAGGAGCTGCCTCCCGGACTGGAGAGTGATGGATAAAGCACAACACCATCGCCTGGGAGACCGAGATCAAGGGAAACCCTCCAGACAAGATAAACACTAGGCACTCCCTTTTTCACACTGGAAGCTAATTACTTCTCCTTAATTCTCCTGCCAAGTACCCAGATCAGAGCAAACATTATCAGCAGGAGAAAGTGGAAGGAGAGCAGAGCAAAGGGCACCAACTGCTGTGGGAGCACCTCACCATGTGCATCCCCGAAACGCCAGGGTCAGGGGCTGCATCTCCCTTTGCCTGTGGCCTGTGGCAGTGGATTTACAACAGCACCTACAGGATTCCATCAGAGTTTATGTACTGAAATCTAACACACAGCTAAAGGGAAAATTCCTCCCATGGCCTGGAAAGGCTGTGGTTATCTCGGCAAAGACAAAAGCTTCCACTTGGTGAGAAATGTGAAGTTGGGTTCAGTTACTCTGAACTGGAGTGAGATGAGGAACATCAGAAAATTCTGCCAAGCAGAGTTTTGGGAAGGAAAAAACCCAAACATTTGTTTTGGATAGATGAAAGCATCCCTTCCAATTTTATTTCTCAAAATCTGTGACATTTTAAAAACACTGCAATGGGAAAGACAATGGATGTTCTGAGAAGTCCCCAGCTGCCTTATCAGAACTTCGTTTTCAAACAAATGAAGCTGTGCTGGAAGTGGCACAATTCTGCAGTGCTGTACTCTGGGGGAATCTGCATTTTTCCAGCTGAAAAAACCCCCACAAAATCCAAGCCCTGAGTTCAGAAAACTCTGTGAGAGATAACTTCTCCTGATGCTGGAGGCTGCTCAAGCCCGGACTTCAGGGTTGGGAGGAGAGAGGCAGAAGCAGGAGCCGGGCAGCCTGCAGCGAGGAGGAGCTGGGAGGGAGGGAAGACGGGAGTGGATAATTAAGTGCATGTGGGGATAACAATCCCCCACCCTGTCCAACGGGATTCCATGTGCTGCTGCCTCCTGAGGGTGCGTAAAGCCCCGGCATCGCCCTTTGCCGAGTGCAGAGCTGCTTGCCCAGCTCGGGTGAGGGGCTGGCACAATCCCTCTGACCACCTTGGGCCGCACGATGCTGCAGCGTCACCTCTCGCCCGTCGGTGTGCAATTCCGAGCCGGGTGCATTCCCCACGTTCTCCCGGAGTGCCGCTGCCAGGAGCCGGGTGTGAGGGGCCGTGCCGAGGGACGCACCGCGCTCCGCACCTCCCGCCCTCCCTTCCCTGCTCCTCGCGAGGCAGCAACAACAGCAGAGGATGCAGACTTCGTGTTCCAAGGGCAGGTGCCTTTGGAGCCTGCAAGGTCAAGCCCTCCTCTCTCCCTGCCAGCCTCCCTCCTTCCTGCAAGCCGCAGGGATGCATCCAGAGGCACGGCTGCAGCGAGCTCGTCCCAGCGTCCCGCGAGTGCCGATGCACGAGGGAACAGGAGACAACCGTCACGCTCCGGCTTCCAGTTGTTGTTCTTGTGGAGAGTCTGCTGACTTTGGCTCTTGTAAACAAGGAGAAACCTAAATTGCTTCTAACATAAACATGCAAATCAGAGGCAGACGCATCTATTTAGCTGGTAGCGTGCAGGCTGTGCTAACCCCTTCCACGGCTCGGCTGTGCTGGATGTCTCCTGCGCTTCCCACCGGAGCCCGCCCGGCTTCGCCAAGGACTCGCAGGCTCCTGTGGCTCCCCGTGCCTCTGCCCCCTGCTCAGGTGACAGTCTGAACAGCTCGGAGTTTTCCACGGCTGCTCTCCTCCCTGCATGTGCTCACTGGGACATACCAGGTGGGAAATGTCTCTTGGAAAATGAGGTTTTGAAGAAAGAAATTAATTTCATGGGAATTTGTAAAATTACATGGAGTCAGAAACTGTCCTGTTGCTCTTCCATAATACCAAGGTGTTCCTGTGAAATAAGTGAGTGCCCTAATTCAGTTTCCAGTGAAATTTATACTAGACCCTGCTTTAGCTAAGACTTCATTTTTCACCATGTCATAAGGCATTGGAAAACCTATTTGAACATGACTAGATTTTAATAGGGAAATTTTTGGAATGGCCGTTCTCAGGCAAATCAACATTTTAATGCTCTGAATTAAAACAGCTGCTTGAAACATCAGAAGTTCCCACTTCTGCCCACTGTGGGCAAATTGGGGTTGCACCAATACCATTAAAGGCACAGTTTTAAATTAGATTAACAGAAGCTAAGCTTAACTAAAATCACTGTCACAGCTTTACGTGGGAGAAGGATGTCTCTTCAAGCAGCTCTGGTGATGCAGTGGACCAGGATCCAGGTGTGAGGAAGCTCAGGGAGCCCCCGACTGGTCCCTGACACACAGAGATAGCTTTGAGGTGAAGGGATGCTCCTTCAACTCAAAGGGTCTTAGCAATGGCAGCAGGCTCGGCTCTGACATCCCAGGTAATGGGTTTTCAGCTGGAGAATTTGCCTTTCCTGGCACAGCTACTCCCTACCGAGTGCAGGGTGTGCTCAGCTGGGGTAAGGCAACCTGGAATCCCTGGATCCCCAGCCATGTCGGCTGCTCCCGGGGGTTCTGGACAGTCTCTGTTCCTGAGGTCTGAAAAGAGCTCTGAGGCTGAGACCAGAACATGGTCTGGCTTCTTGGTGGCATCAGAAGCTGTGGGAGTCCATCCCCTGGGAAAAGTGCTTCAGCTCCCCACTGCTCTGTAACAGCTTTGACAGGCCTGAGGATCAACTTGGGAGCCAAACTATCCTGGCTTCTAGTCTCTTCCCATCCCACTGAGTCCTCATGAAATCTGTATTTTGGTGGGAGGCTGGAAAGCCCTAGGCAGCTATTGGAGACACCTCATGCAGATAGGATCAAATCCAACATCCCTGCCTCTTTGCCTGCTAAAGAGCAAATTCCATCATGCCTGGCAGCATTTCACCTCCTCAAGTTCTTTGCATACTTCCCAAGGATGCTGCACCTTCCTTCCTCTGCTTTCCCTGCTGTGGCAGGCAATTTATAGCCAACTGCCAAGCACTTTGCGTTGCAAGGTGCTCTAGACATCTGAGATATTATTTTAGTATTACAAACCCTGAGTATTTTATTAAGCCCCACTGGGAACAGGGCCATCCTGGCCTGCTGGAATTGTTAACGCCTTGGAATGATTAATAGTCCTAATTTCCTCACTTAGAGCCACTACTCTGCATGTTTGAGAGCGTTACTCTCACTTCAATAATTTTTAATATCACAATGCTAAGCCACTACCAGTGCCACTCAAGGAACATGTTTTTCATTTTCTGCACTGTTATCTTTCTCTTTCTTGTGCATCCCTCTGTTAACAGTTGTCTGCCTTCAGATCCTGGTCTCTGTCCCCTCTCTGTGGTTTTCCTGCACCCCAGTGCAGTCATCGGGATGTAGTTTTTGTGAGGAGGACTGAAACACTGTGGTTCTAGGGAGATGGAGCAGATGGCTGATGTACTCTGTTGTCCCCAGGGCAGATGTGGGAGGTTTTGCTGTTGATCTCTAAGTCCTTTGCTAAGAGGTGGGCAGGTAAGACAATCTCTGGCAGTAAAGCTGGATGTACAATTCTCTTTTCCATGGCACATCCTGTGTGTTGGTGTGAGCTGCTCTGAGAAGAAGCTGTGTGTTTCCATGGGATCTGGCCCAGCACAGATCTCCTCATGGCACTGCTGAAATCACTTTTGGTAATAGTAAAAGCTAATGAGTTTGGAAGAGCAGAAGGATTTTTTCCTTCTGCATTTCTTTCTAAGAAAGATTTCCTATAGGTGAAAGTGACCCTAATGAAAAATGGACTAAGCAGCACAGTTAGGATTATTATAACGGCACAGAGTGACTGAGAGAACCCATCTGTTCCATCCACCCTAACCAAGAACACCAGGGCTGCTGCAAAGGCCGTGGGGTTCATTCTCCATCAGTCTGACATTACTTTAAAACTTATTTTTCACAGTACGGCTGCCTGGACAGCCGGAGCTGCGGAGCGCCTCAGGATAAAGACTTCCTGGTCACTGACCTCCTGCTTTTATTGCCATGCAAAGTGCTCTGCAACAACAAACTGACAGCCGGGGCAAACACCCGGGATCTCCGTGTCCCAAGTGCTCACGTCCTCTCCCCTTTGAGGTGGCAAGTTCTGCTCTTGGTACTTTGTCCCCCGTCCCTGCCCATGGCAGAGGGGTTGGAACTAGATGCTTTAAGGTCCCTTCCAATTCATTCTGTGATTCTCTATCTTGCTTGCAAGAGTGCCAAGACTGAACGGGTGATGAGCTGCTCCGCAGCGGAGGCGCTGGTGGCAGAGGGAATGGTTCATGGCACAGGATGGGATCACAGCCACGGACACACAGCCCTTGGAGCCCCCACGCAGCCTGCCAGACCCGCTCCTAGCAAGGCCCTCCGGGAAGGAAGGGGGTCTGTCTCCGTGGGTCTGCCCTGCTGAGACTGGCACGGAGGGGAGGAGCGGCACCCCGCGCCCCAGAGGGTTACACGGCGGGCTGTGCAGCTCCTCCATGCAGCTGTCTTCCCTTGGCTTAATTTCAAACATTCCTATTTATGCTATTTCCCCTCCCACACACCTTAGCATGATGCCTGCTTAAATGAGCTTCTCTCTCCTATATCCTATATCCAGACGTGTGTGGCTCCACTTTTCCATCACTCCTTGTGCCCATCCACTGTACCTGGACCACGAACAGCACTGGTGTCACAATGGAAATACATGGCAAATCCTGGAGAAGAACTCTAGCGCGAGCACAGCTCCTGCCAACAACCCATCATGGTGGGAATGTCCTCTTCTCCATCTGCACTGGGAGTGTCCTTGCCAAACCCTTGGCCAGAGCCCCACACCATGTCCAGGGGTTGCTCTGGCACAGAGGGAGCGATGAGCACTCCTGCTTCTTGATTTGCCCTTGCTATGTTTTCCATGCCCACGAACACACTCCTTCCCCGGCCAAGGAAGGAAGCTGGACCATGATGGCTGCCTGACTCTGGACTGGTCATCCCTCAGAGTCCCCATATGGGCATCACGCCCCAGGATGCAGCAGCTCTCTTGGAGCCCCCGTATCCTGCCAGCGCCATGGGTAGCCCCATGTGGTTGCCAGGCTCCCACGCGATCTCCAACCCACACCCAAACTTGCGATCCTCTTCCTTCCACAGATTTGTTTTATCTCTTTGGGAGCCTGATGCCTCCCATCTGTTCCAATGCCAGATGAAATTAAATATTTGTAGTTTCCAAGGGCTGTGGTTAGCAATAAACAAGTTAGCTAACAAGGATTTGGTGTGCTGGGGAGCTGAGGGGGGTCCGTGTGGGTTGCAGGAGAGTGGGTGTGTGTGTGAGGGTGGGATGCAGGGGGGGTATACAGGATTTTGTATATATTTTTCTTTAACCAAACCTTTAATTTTGGAATGGCTTTCCACACCAGAACAGCTCGCGAACCTCTCAATAGCGAGTAAACTCTACTTAGTTATTTACACCAAGTTTGTTTATTGCACAGTTTATGTTTATAAGCAACATTTGTCTAATCTCCCAAATCTTTCCAAAGGAATTTTGGAGGCCGCTTTTGGGGCCTGACGGCCTCTCGCGGCGGGGGCACAGCCCTGCCAGCCACCATCCCCCCGAAGATGCTGCTCTCCCTACCCGAGTGCACGCAAGTGTAAATGGGATTTAGGGATTTTCCCATTGCATTCCTTCTTAATTTCTGTCTGTGTTTCAGCTGGTATTTTGTTGCTAAGTAACACTTTAGAGTTTGGAAGCATTTATGCCAGGGTGCTGCTCCCCACAGCCACAGCCATCCCGCTGTCAGTGTGAGTCACGGTGGCCTCGGAGCCCGGCCACAACCACACAGGCCAAAACCACACTGTCCCCAACCTGTCCCCTCTGCGCGTGCTCTGAGCATGTGCACGTGCACACACATGCACCCACAGCCACTCTTTTGGACACCAAAGTTCACCAATTCCTGGCGTTTCTGTGAGGCAGTTGGGCCATGCCTGACGTCACTGAAAATTAATAATTTGCAGTTGTTTAGAAGAAACATTTGGTTGATATTTCCTTTCCATGTACTGTGATCAGAGGGGACCCAGTTTTTCCTATTAAACTACTTAAAAAGTTGACTCTGAAAATGAGAAGCATTTCCTCTAGTTCCACAAGTTTATTGTGTGTGAATCCCTAGAAGAATTTGGCAATAATAATTAAAATAAGGAACGATGATGCACCACCAAATGTATTTACTGTAATATCAGTGGTGCTAAAGATGTGCTTGGAAACCTATGCAAATCACTGAATAACTTTTCTCCCAAACCACAGCTGGTTGAAACCATTTTCAGTAAAACACAATTTCATCTAAACACACTATTTTATCAGGACTGACATGACCAGCACAACAGCACTCTGTTCAATTTAGGCTTTTCTTAGGAATGTTCTGCTTTCCAGAAGAGAAAGTTGAACTGAAAGTGTGACTCTTAAGAGTTTAATAGATTCCATTTCTAATTGGTTTTGGTTTAAAAGTCATGTATTCAAGGTCCTTGGGACCAATACTGCTTGGCAGAAATGTCCAAAGGCATCGTGCCTGGCTGCACCGCGGCCATGGGGCTGCGTGGGGGGGCTGCCCTGCTCTCCTCTCCCCTCGAGCTGCCAGCCGGGGATCGGTCTGCAAGCTGAGAACACAAACTGCTGTGGGAGCTAAATCGAGCTTCCTCCAAACAAGCCACAGCTACCGAGGCTTAAAACGTGGCTGGTTTTCCTCCCGCTTGCTGGGAAGCGACATGCACTTGGAATGAGGGCAGACCGCGGCGCGGCCGTTGTGGGGAGAAGTGGGGTACGACAGCAAGGGAAATAGGTGGTTTTAACACTCCTCCTAAAGAAGGAATTTTCACCCTTCAGGCAGCATCCACATGTGTTACCAGAACTGCCCATCTCTGGGCAGATGATGCTGGGACTGCTCCATTCCTCCTTTTTTTCCAGCCATGTTATCCCCTGCACCCACTCCTCTGCTCTAACGAACCTCTCTTTCTCCAGCCTCCGCGATAATGGAAACAATCCAACTCCTCCACTGTCCCTTCCTTCTTTCCTCAGCTTTTTGCATTTTAGCAACCTCACCTTGCCCACGGAAGCCATCCTGCCTTCACCTGCCCTGCTGGGTTGGGGCAGAGCCGGCTCTGGAAGCCAGGTCAGTGCTTGTATCAACCTGAGACTCCCCAACAGTGACTCATTTTCTGTCCCAGTGATTCCAGTTCCCCTCGGCTGACCAGGCTGCAGGAAAGCTCCTGGCATGGCTGTGAACAGCCTTGCTCTTCCTACTTTCCGTTTGCCCCCTCTCCCAGCATTTTCTGGTCTCTTGAAGAAGTTTTTGAGCTTGGTTGCCACCAGCTGCCCGAGCAGCATGTCCCCCGGGCTCCCCGCTCCCTCCCAGCCCCACAGCTTTCCCATCCGCCTTTCTCACCCTGGAATCGCTCTTCTAGGGATGCCAGCCCGGCCAGGGCTGCCACACGCCCAGACGTGCTCTCAAACACCGGGAATACTTGTGCTATCTGCATGACTGTTAAGTGCTCCCGGGCCCTTACAGAGTGCTCCACGGTAGCTGAGAATTTCCAGAAACTACCGTTTTCTTTCAGTGGCAGATGGGTTGAATTTGATTAAGTTTTGCCTCATCCACCGTGATCTGCTGATGATGATGAGATTGGCATAGGAAACACTGTTTTCCACAAACTCAGAGAGGACTTTTATAGGGTGGGGGACACTGAGAACTTTCCTGCAGCCAACTATTTTTTCTCTCCAGTGTTGCTGAACTACTGAAGCAGCACAGGGTCGCTTGGAAAACTTTGCAATCCTTGTTTTCCTAATTACTGTCATTCTGCATAGATGAATTTTCATTGTTACACGAACCGCGGCAGGAGGAGACTAATTTCCAGAAGGTTTTTGCTATGGCGTCATTTCTATCTGTTACAAAGCCTCATCTTATCTAAAGGAGGGGGGACATCAACTTCTTCGCTTCCCAGGAGCAAAGTAACCGAACTGTGCAGGCAACTGTGCAGCCCGTAGGGACGGGAGCTGCGGCGGGATCAGGGGGATCGGGGGAGCTGCTGTCGCTTCCCCTGTCTAAACCGTAGCGAGGGGCTCAGCCTGCTCCTCGCCGTGCCCGCGGAGGGATGGCTTCAGAGGTGTCACAGCGCACGGGGCTCGGCTCCCCGACAGAACCGGAGCTCCCCGCGGCAAGTCCCATCCCCAAGGAAGGAGCGGCGGCATTTTCGGGGCGCGGGGTGCCCGTGACCACTGCGGTGGCGGCCCCCCGGGGAAAGACTCGGTACCGGCCCCGGGGCGGTNCCCCCCCTGCCGCTCCGCTTGGGAGCCCGGGACGCCGCCGGAGCCGCGCAGGTGGAGCCGCGGGGAGCCCGCACAGCCCTGGCCGGTCCCCGCCGGCTCCCACGGCCGCACGTCGGGCGCGGGGCGCCGGCTCCGGCACTGAGGGGCTCACTGCGCTCCCGCCGCCGCTGCCCCGACCCGTAGTCGAGGAGTCGGCGCGGGGCGTCAGGGCAAGCAGGAGGAGGACGAGGGGAAGGCAAAGCCGGGGGGCCGCGCCCGCCGTCCGAGGGAAGGCTCCGCACTCCGCACGCCCGGGGGCCACGGCAATCCCAGGAGACGCTTCCAGGCGGTTTGGGCTGAGCATATCTCTCCGGGGCGGGGTCCAGACGGAGAAATGACCGGGGAAGGGGGTCCTGCCCGCGCTCCCCTCGGGGCACTGCCCGTCACGGCCCTGCGGCGCGTCCGCCGGCTCCGCGCTGCTGAGCGAGCCCCGGCTGGGCCCCCGCGCCCAGGCTCATGCTGCTGCGGGGGGCGGCGGGGCCGG
>VZRV01004817.1:12109-30484 GCA_013398115.1 Falcunculus frontatus | reverse complement strand
GGATGCGGGGGCTGGGGCCGGCTCCGCCCGCGCTCGCCCCCGCCAGGTGTCACTGCTGGGTGGGAAACCGCAGGGTGAGCCGCGCTCCGCGGGGCTCCGCGCCCCGCCGGCGGCTGTGTCCGCCCGTCGCAGCGCCCGCCGCCCCGGTGCGGGCAGGAGCGGGCAGCGCACGGGGATCGGCTTGCAGGGAGCCAGCGGCTCCGGTGCGGGGCGGCCGGGAAGGTCCCAGCCATGGAGCGGAGGCGGTGCAGACGCCACAGGTGGTCGGGGACCTGCAGGCAGCGGTCTGGGGGATAGGGACGCAGTGGGCATACACTCCCTGGGGTGGTGACGGCCACAGCCAGAGCCACCTCTGGTATCAGTGTCCAAGCCCAGGCGCAGCCCTTTGCACTAATTTGGCGAGGGCTCTCCCTCCTCTACGTGTCTCTGTCACCTGTGGCTGTGGGACAGGGAGAGCTAGTGGACGAGCTGCCCTGGGCTCTCGCCTTCCTTCATCACCCTAAAACTGGTGACTGACAGCTGGTGAAGACCAACCCTACCTAGCAATTCCCTCTTCCCCATGTGGTTCCTCCCTGGCTGGTCCTTCCACACCATGGAGGTGAACAGGCATTTTGGTAACCTCTCACTATCAGCACTTTTGTGATATACCTAATTAATTACTGGGATTGTAAACCCCCTTATCCACCAAAGTCCTTTCCACATTGCTGAAGCCCTCAGCTGCCCCCTCCCCTCCACCCAGCTCAGTTCATTCTGCTCTTTCCTTCCTATTCCTGTTGTTCAGATCAGAGATCGACTTCCCCAGCCCGGGAGAATTGGGGACTAGAAGCTCACACATGGTTATAATCCAATTATACTTCGGAAAACTGCAGTGACAGAAAGCTGGTGCTGGTGGGGTGCTGTCCTTTTGTCAGAGAGCCCACACAGAATATTGCATTACAGCTTATCCCCGAAGTGGTGGCACTGAAAAGGCTGATATTTATAGACTTTGGAGAATTTGTTTAGAAGACCCATCATAGTGTGCAGCATGCTGGAGGCTCTGCTGTGGCCATTTTGTGGGCTTTTCTCTGTTACTGGGTTGTTTTTACACAAAGACAGGAGCCTGAGTACTCTTTATCCTGCTCTCATGGGGAGGGAAAGGGAGGAGGTGACAAGCATGATGTTCATGTGAATGTGCAGGTCTTGGCTGTGATGTGGTGCCGGGCAGGAGACCTCCGGCTCGGGATGAAACTCAGGGTGAGGGCAAGAGGCAGCAGTGCAGGCAGCACTGCCAGCCCTGGGAGGGGAGGGTGGTGGCTGTCTGCAGAAGGGATCACAGATGAATTTTGGTGTTGAAGTGAAATGCTCAGGCTGGGCATCAGAGCTTTGCACCCAGGATGCTGAATTTCTCTGTCATCCTGGTGGCTTATTTGATGCTCTTCTCCATAAAACCCAACTGACAGCCATGGACTGTCCCTGGGTTTGTACCAGGCTGTCCCTGTGTTGGGCAGTGAAAAGGCCAGAGCAGCTCTCACTCCTCCAACTGCAGCTCAGCTGGGCAGAGCCTCATGTTTGATCTTCCATTCAAATTAGCAGTGCTCAGGGTGTCTGGGTGCTTCGTCCACATGAGCTGCGGTGAGTAAATAAACAAGGCTCCGCTTTCAAAGGCTTTCACAATTCATTAACTTCAAAGGAACGGGCTCTCTATTTTCTTAGTAGGTCGGTCACTCCACAGACTTGCTCTGGGTGTTCAAGGTGGTGACTGGTCATGCCAGGAGGCTGGGGCAGCTGCTGCAGGGCCCAGTGTCACACAGAGCTGTGGCGAGGGGCAGAGGCACAGTCCACGGTCAGTGTTATGCCTAAGGAGGAGAACAGGGTAAGTAAATGCATGGGCAAGACTGGTCTGTAGCATTCCCTGCCCCAAAGAGCTGCTCCGTAGGTGGTATCCAGCCTGCAGTGTGCTCAAGGCACCATCAGACGGGGTTTGCAAGCCAGGGATGGGTACCAGATCCACCCCTGCTCTGCAGAAGTCTCCCCGTCTTTCCATGGGGATGAAGGCAGTGTGATCTCGCCTGCCCCTGCCCTCTCCAGCTGTCTCTCGTGCTGTGGTGCTGGATTCCTGCTTTGACTGTGCAGGCACAGGTGCTGGGGCTGCGCCCAGCGTGTGGAGCAAGCGGAGGTGGCAGAGGGATTGTGGCCGTGCCTCCAAATGCCCGTGCTGGGCACCACCAGGGAGCTCACCTTTCATGTGGCAGCCCCAGGAATAACTCGGAGCCTTGCATAATCACAGCCGCCTGAAACCCAAGGGGAAAAATTACTGTCCTGGGATAACCCTCAGTGCCAGGCTGGCTCACCTCATGGGAAACCCTTTTTCTGAGGGAACAAAGACCTATTATAGACATATTTATGGGGAACTTATTTTTGGATGGATAGTGCAACTCGATCAAGCTCCTGAACTTGCGGAGTAGGGACCAGTGAGGGGCTGTGTGCTGCTGGGACCACAGCCTCCATCAAGCTAATTTCCTTTCCAGCCACAGCGCAGCAGGGGACACAGTGCTGGACATTGTCACTGCCCGGTACAGTGGCACCAGTGGAGCCCCAGGAGAGAGCTGGGCTTGAGACAGACAGTCCCATTCCATGCTGGGGCATCTGCTGCTGGCAGAGCTGGCCCTGGACCCCCACATTCCCCGGACTGTGCCAAGGAGGATTTCCAGCTGTCTGGAGACAGGTTAGGGGTTCCTTTCTGGGGTGGGTAAGGGGTTCCTTGCTGAGGGACAGCACTAGGACATGCGGGCCGTGGGAGCCCAGGGCCCTCTGCAAACTGCACCTGGTCCAGCAAAGGTGAGCGTGTGGTTAGTGTTGAGTCCTGGTGACTCCAGCACTTGGCTGGGGTAGGAAGGTCTTTTATCCCTCAAAAGGACACAGCTCCCAAAGGCCAAGCAGTCCCCAGTCAGCCCCTGGCTATCTCCCTGGGCTCTGAGATGTTAAGAATGCATTTTGGATAGATACAAATAACCAGAACAATGAATTGACCCTTTGGTATGGCCCCCACCTCCATAGAAACAGAAGCCAAACAAACAGGCACAAGCCAGTCCTGTTAGCAGAGTGACAGCATGTGCTTAGTTAGTCTATCCCCTGCTTCCAGTGTTAATTGCTTTGTTCCTTCTCAGATTAATTGATGAATTGCTGTGTGGACATGCAGTGCCTCGCCTTGCAGCCATTGGTGCGTGGAACCCTTTGGCCTCCGCTGCTATTTGGGCACAGACAGTGTGGGGACATCCTCCCCTCCCACACGTGCCTGCTGGTACCCAGCTGGAGGTGAGCAGCTCCTTCCTGGTATACATGGGAAGGTGATCAGGCTGCAGGTTCAACTGCAAGCAGGAGTAGAGGTCAAAAAGTGAAATTAAAACCTGGATGTGAGACCTGAGTTTCCAACCAGGAGCTTTTGTGCCTTCCCGGAGGCCTTTGCCAGGTACGGTGCACTGGAGAGAAGTGATTTCCCATCACGAGATCCATCCCACACCATGGCATCAGCTTGGACCTGACTCCAAGCCCTCCCTTCCTTGCCCACCACACCAACAGGCTTCTCTTGGAGCAGCTCAGTGCGCCCGAGCACCCATGTTCAGATGGATCGCCGCAAATCCAGCTGTGTTAGTCACAGAAGTCACTGAAGGCCAGAAATGGTGCAATAACACCTAAAAATACCCACACTGCGCCGAGCAGCCCCAGTTTCCGTCAGTCTCCAGAGGCATCTGTGTATTGTGTGTGCGGGAGAGCTGGGGAGAAAGCGGCCATAAATCCTGCCTCGGATCCTCGGCCTCTCCCGCCCGCCGCCGGCCCGGTGCTGTCTGGCAGGCGCGAGCCCCGGCTGTCATCGGCAGATCAGACGGGGCTGAAATTTGACAGGCCTGTGGAAAAACACGGGGTGACATCACGCAGAGACACCAGCCCACTGATTAATCTCCGAGGTCAGTGGCTGCTGTATTTATAACCAGGGAAGGGTTTGAGGTGGGTTTTCACAGGAGTGGAGCAGCATGGGCTGCCTTTTCCTCATTCCCGGAGCAGCCGCCTTCCCATGCTGGTGGGGACAGCTCTGCCTCCTCTGGACACCACTGGAGCAGCTGAAATGGCTCAGGAGCACCAAAACCAAGCCTAAACCAGCACTGGAGCCCAGCTGGAGGGACTGGTCCCTCTGTGGCGCTGGTGCGCCTCATCTGGATTCCAGCTGTTTTCTTTGCTTCTGGAGTTTCTCCTTACCCTCCCCAGCAGAAACAGCTCAGCTCCCCCCAGAACACAGCACATCAAACTTGAAATGTTTTGTGAAACTCTTGTCAAGCTTTGGAGGAAAGGGAAGTTGGTCCTCAGGGCAAAAACGTTCTGTTTCTTCAATTTCGAAACATTTCCCATTTCCAATGGCTGTTTGTTCTGTGGTTTTTAACATTTTCACTCTGCTTTATAATGCAAACCAAAATTGCAGTTCAAATAATATATTTTGAGTTTATCAGTTTGAAGCATTTCAAGCCATCCATTTCTCTCGGTTTTCTTTTACAGATAACCTGGAAAGCTTTGAGGTGGGTGATTCTGAATTGGAACAGAAACAGGTTTCAAAATGTTTTGCAAAGGCAGAACTTCATCCCTGTTGCCAAGTGGGAAGTGGCCAAGGGGGAAAAAAACCCCTATCAGGTATATCTCTAGCATTGTTTCTAAGTGGAGAATTTTTCCTGTGATTGATGAAAATGGGGAAATAGGACCAAATCCTGCACATGCTTTCACCGCAAAGGTTGTACAAACACGCTGGTTGGGCTTTGGCTGGAATGACCATGTTTAATTAGTTCTCTCCTATCTAGGGATGTGGGTTGTTGCTGTCAGTGCAAGGAGGGATTTATGTTTCCTTTTCCTCAGGAATACGATCAGTGTCTGAATTTTAAGAATAATCATTTCACTAATGTAAGGCAAATTTCTTATCCTACACTACTGAAAGTGAGGGGGATGCTGTGAGCTGCGGGTACGGGTGGGATGAGTGCCTGACAGTGATGAGGATTTAATGCTGTTGTCATGGACCCGCGCTCAGCTCCTGGACACAGGTGTCACCTTCGGCTGGGTGGAGGTGACCCACCTGGGCTAAGGCGACCCACTGCGCTTATGCAGCCTCACCTCAAGTCCTGGGCACCACAATATAAGAAGGTTATAAAGCTGTTAGAGAACGTCTGAACGAGGGACATGAGGATGGTGAAAGGTCTAAAGAGGCCGTACAAGGAGTGGTTGAAATTACTTGCTTCGTTCAGCCGAGCAAAGAGCTGCTCCTGGGCTGGTGGCATCATCGCAGCAGCTTTCCTGATCAAGGTTCCCACGGGTTTTTTCTGCCCTTTGAAGCAGGTAGCGCTGCGCCTCCCCAAACCTGATCCATCCTTGCTGCCTGCTCCCTGTTGAAGCCCAGTGTGGTCACTGAGTCCTGATGAATCTCCACTGAACTGCTTGAGGTTCTGCAGCTCAGTATGGTGGGGAATTTGGAAGGAGACAGAAGGTGGAATAAGTGAGGAAGTGTGGAGAGCCCAAGCATAACTCCAAACTAGGGCAGGAAATGCACCACACATAGCTCTAACCTTATCATCCAGGATGGATTTTAAGTGCTTCTTCAGTGACTCATCGTCCCTGAATGGGTTTGAAGGACTATCTGCCGGAGAGGAAAGGCCAGAGAGCTCAGATCAGATAACAGGTTATTACAAAGCCCTCATGCTGCATGGGGCATCTGCCAGGGCAGCAGCCAGGGCTGGTCAGCCGTGGGGAGGCACAAAATACGGTCTCTCAAATGTGATTCAGGTGGGCAGGGGGTAGAGAACAGGGCCTCTTTCTCCTCTTATTTATAATAGGATCACAGGATGGTTGGGGTTGGAACGGACCTTGAAGATCATCTTGTTCCGACCCCCTGCATTGGGCAGGGACACCAGGGTGCTCCATGGCATGCCCAGACTGGCTTAGAAGAATTCCAGGGATGGAGCAAGGTTTATACTCAGTCCTGGCCAGTCTCGTTCTGTGGGCACTCTTGGTGCCTCTTGCCACCTTCAGAAATTTTTTGTGAAGTTTAGTGGTTCCCTTGCACCCTGGCTCCCGGAGTCAGGTGAGGATGGGGGAAAATACAGTCTGAACACACATTACTGAGCAAAACCCACTGTAAAAAGCCCTCTTTGTATTGTGCCTTACATGAAAGATACTGCTATGGTTCAGAGGTTAACTTTTATCTTAAGCTCAGCTAGAAGCTGAAGAGTTTTAGCATTTTTTAAAATATCAGAAAAACATTAAAAAAAGGACAAATTCTGATCTCTGCTATGTTGGTATTAATGGGTAGAAATTTAATGAAAGTCTGTAGAAGCTTCTGATTTACTCTTGTGTGAGATTGGATAGAAATAGCCCAAAGAATCTCATTGCTGCTGCCCAGATTCAGCTGCACAGCAGAGAGCTATTAATGCTCTGTTTTCTTGCCTTTGGTCAATACATCTTGCAAGGCAGGAGGAAGCTGGATTATGTCTGCGAGTGTCCCAATGTCATGCTATGTCGGATAATGAACTGTGGATAAATTGGATCAGCTTTTCAGTTGCCAGCCTCTCAGAAATCCAACAAGGAGTCAGGGCAGCAAGCTGTGCTTTCAGCCTTTGCTCTGATCACCTGTGTGCTGCTGTCAAGAGCTATTGTGGTGATTCCAGGCTGGAGCAGGTGAAAATCATTGTTAACCTGGAAAATGTACATCTCTGTTTGGCTTGGTGCTTCCCCACACCTTAAAAATGTCTGGTCTGGTGCAAATCCACTTTTCAAGGAATAGAGATGTAATGAGAGCAGCCTCCTGCTGAGCTGAATTCAGGCACTGCTTTTGACCTGGTTATTCAGTTAATCCTGGTGGGTGAGGAGTGTGACTTGAGAAGCATCCAGCCTCTCTGGAGGAATGCAAAGACCCTGAGGTTGGACACCTAAAGGTTTGTGTTTCCATGGAAATGGAAGGTTTGATGCAGAGTTACTAAAGAATATTGAAAGGCCCTCGCTTGATAGCAGGGCCCTCAATGCTGGCAGTGGAGAAGCCTCGCCAGCTCCTCTCCTGCCCATCTGCTGTGGTACCTGTCATGATGGACACCCCTTCCCTGCCCAGTGCCCTGCAGTGTGTGTGCTCAAAGGATCAGCCTCTGTGCTCCCAGTGGGCTCCAACTCACTCCTGGTGATGCTGGGGTGGGATCCCAGCTCCACCAGCACTGCCACATGCTGTCCCTGCTGCAAGGGGGACCCCTCGGCTGTGGCTCACTGAGGTTTCAGCAAGTCTGGGTGTTGTGGTGAAGGTGATGGCATTGTGTGCTGCTGGGTGACACGGGGTCCTGGATTTGCTCCAGCCATTCCAGTGGCTGCAGCCTCCTGCTCCTGTCCGGTGAGATGCTCTGGGGGGCAGCTGGAAAGCTGGGGTCAGCTTGAACACCAAGGAGCCTGAATCATAGAAATCTTCAAATGATTTGTGTTGGAAGGGCCCTTAAAGCTCACCTACTCCCAATCCCTGCCGTGGGCAGGGACACCTTCCACTAGACCCGTTTGCTCTAAGCCCTGTCCAACTGGGCCTTGGACGCTTCCAGGGATGGGGCATCCACAGTTTCTCTGGGAAACATTTGCCAGGGCATTTTTGCCTGAATAATTTCTTCCTAACATCTAATCTAAATCTCTCTCTTTCAGTTTAAAACTGCTCCCTCCTGTTCCCGTCTGCCTGTGTAAATCCCCCGTAGCCGGCAGAAAGCTGAGCCCATTCCCCGTGTATCCGTGAGGAGCTCAGCCCCACACTTCATTATGACTTTAAAAAACCCTGGAGACTCACGCCCCGGGGCCGCTGTGAGCGGGGGGGCTGCCCGTGGGCAGCGTGTCTGTATTTTCATTGGAGCTCCCGGGAGCGTAATCCTGTTAAGGGCTGAGCGTCTGATTCAGCTGTCCTGCTATATGGCTAATCCTGCCAGCGGGAGCGGGCATTATCCCAGCGCGGGGGCGGCTCTCGGCCGCTGCAGGCGCTGGGGTCACTGCGGGTGTCTCCGGCCCCGCTGCCAGCCCCGCTCTCCTCCCTTTGGGAAGCAAGCCTCCAGAAAACCTGGGAATTGTGTCCCACCCCGGGGAGCTGTGCAAGGCTGTGTGGGCTCCTTTGAACTCTGCTGAGCAGCTTAGGGCCCCGGGCACGGCGGGCACGGAGCCCGGCACCCCGGCCAGAGCATGGGGAAATTCCGGCTTTGATCCCATTGTCCGCTTTTGGGGCTGTGCTGTTCAATAGACCACAGCCAGGGAGTTAATTTACTCATTATCTATACATTTGCCAGGCTTTAAATGCCATTTTTGCTCATGCCCTCCCTTCATTTGTGTGATTTCCCCTTATTTCGGGGACTATTGCCCTCCTGCCGTGGCTGGGTCTTGCAGGCAGGACATGTTCTGGTGGGGTTGGTGTCACCGCTGAGTGCCTTGGCTTCTTGGAGTGTTGAAAATGCTCTTTAAGAATAAGATTGCTACAGAAAAGGCCCTTTTAGTTGCCAATATTTTTTGATAACATATGGGTTTGCCCATTTCTCCACTGGAAAAAAAAAATAAATCCAGTGCTGATGAATAAGAAATGTGTGGATAGAGCTGGTAGTAAAACAGGTGGGGTGCTTCTGGCAACTGGGAGGGCGTGGAGATCCACAGGAAATCCACAGTGCCAGGGATACTGAAGGCTTCCCTGCGCAGCAGCCTTGCATTGAGTTGGGTTCATTTTGGCCATTTGATTAAATTTGGCCACAACCCTCCCCTTGAGCAGATGCTCCAGGAATGCCCATTTCATCACTTTTTGCTATAACCTGAGACAGTGAATCCGGGGTTAAAAGCCTGAAGGAAAGCTGATAAATGTGTATAATATAAACTATTGAAGACTAAAAAATTCTGAAAACACTGGAGAAAGTAAATACAATAAATTTGGGGCGACATTTCTCTTCCTATCTCAGGTTTTCCAGCAACAGCTTTCCAGCCCTCTAACAGCCTAGAACTCCACGTCACCTCCAGACAGGCCGGGCAGGAGGAGGGTGAGGGGTGCCGTTGGCCACTGCTTTGGTCCGTGGGCAGAACAGGGCGATGTGAAGCTGTGGCTGTGCAAAACACGGTGAGGACTTTTTGCTTTCCTGCCTGGCTTTTTTGATGTCCAATTCCCTTTCGGCTGTCAGAATCCTGCCTACCAACACCTGTCCATGACCCAGGGCTGCAGGCAGGCAATGGGATGGCAGTGGGCACCGGGCTCTGGGTCCCTTCTGGTGCCACTCGCAGTCACACGGGGTCTTGTGAAGATGCTGAGATGCCTCCAGGGCTCTGCCAGGTCACTGTGTGCATTCAGCATGGTCCTGTTTATCCAACAGCGCCAGGGCACTCAAGCCCTTTATGAGGGTGAGTTATACCGTGTTTACTGGCTGGTGTGTGATGCTGTCAGCCTGTGGGGCCCAGGCTGAGCTCCCCAAGGCCATGGGATGAGCATCCAAGTGACCCACAAGCATGCGGCCTCCCTCGGGGTCCAGCTCTTGGCTCTCCACCAACCTTCCTCCTAATAATTTTGCCTAAATGCTTTGCAAATCAGCCAGCAACCAATTTATCCCTGAAGTATTTTGGAGATGTCACTGCGAGAATGTTAATGGCGCGTGATTCAGCGGGTCCGGCGAGCTGGAACACGCGCGGCCACGCAGCAGGCGGATATGGGCGGGCGCTGGGACAGCAGGCAGGGGGACAGGGATTTGTTAATGGTGGGGCATCCTGGCCCTCAGACCCTGCTTCCTGCTAGTGCTGCTTGGCAAACTGGGGGAGAGATGGAGCCATTGAGCTGGCGAGGATATCATGCCTAAAACTTGTTATTTTTGGATGGAGTTTCCAAGCCCCCTCTCCCCTCGTGGCGTTAAACACGGTTGTTTATTAGAGCTGACAGAAACACAAGCAGTTGTCAGTCGCTTCTGCAAGAGTCGTGTCCCCCAGCAGTGGAAGGAACATGAGGGAGCTGATGACTAATGTAACATTGAGTTTTATATGCTCCCAGCTAACGGGTCCCATATGTTCCCCTCTGCAGCCCGAGGGGAGAGCGGCTCATTTGGCCCCAGAGCAGGAAGCCTCGCTGGCTCCAAGGCTCCCAGGATTTGGCTATGGAGCCGGGGCAGGGGGCAGGGCCAGGACCACTCGATGCCCAGCTCTGCCCCTCACGCCTGAGCACGTGTCCTTCCTGCTGTGGCAGCCAGAGCCGTGCTCTGGTCTGTTGGTGCAGCCCAGACCTCGGGAGGAATATTGGGAATGTGTGTATTGGCAGCTCCAGGGCTGGTGCTGCTGGCAAGCTTTGCGGGCAGCACTCAGCCAGATTGGGAAGATTTGTGAAGAGATCAAAAAGTCTCCAGTCTACCCTGGCTAACCTGGATCTGTTACTCTGCAAGAGACCGTCATGATCTAACTGATGCCCTTCGCTTGGAGCTGTCTCTTGGAGCATGTTGGGAGGACCCAGCAGCAGGGGAGGTGGTGTTTCCTCAGCAAGCTGCTGTGTCATTAAAACAACCCGTTGGCTCTCACAAATCACACTTAGTAAATCTGTGTGCAGCTTCATTGCAAGAGAGATTATGAGATCCTGGCGTGCAATTAAAACCCACATGAGGCATGCGTAGACCACATCCTCCCTGGGCACCCGTGCTCCTGGTTGCACATTCCCACATGTGCCCCTGGGTGCTGCCCACCGGGTGCCTGGCTTTGGAGCAGTGCAGGAGCTCTCTGGAGGAGCAGAGGCACTGTAAGGTGATCACACAATTCTGAGTGAAGGAGCAAGTAGTAGGAAGATCATTGCCTCCCACAAACAGCTTGTCTGGGGCCAGTGAAGTACGCCCCACACCCTGCTCTGAGGTCTTGCTGCCGGCACATCTGCTCCCTCCGCTGCCCTTTACCAGACTTGGCAGTCTGTCACTCCTCAGGGCAGCACCTCGGAAGTCAGGCACACAGGCACAGCTATGGGCTGATGCAAATGGCTGTTTAAACAGGCACGTGGCATGTTCCTGAGTGGCTGACCCTGGAAATAATTCCCCAGTCTGGGAGAAGTTTGGCATCCCAACTGCTGGGAAATTAAATACAGCTGTGGTGGTGGCTGTATCTGTCCTGCACTGACTGACACACCAGAGCCTGGCAGCTGTGCCCGGGCTGGTCACCTGCTCTCTGGGCAATTCTGACTTTGTGAACTTCTGAACTCCAAGTGCAACCTGAGTCTAGAGCTGGCAAAACCAGCGGGTGGTGAGGGTGAGGCTGGTAGCAGGAACCTGAGACCTTTCCTGCAATGATGCCCTTGATACCCATCATTTCTTGGACGTGATGCCCTCAATACCCATCATTTCTTGGATGTCACAGGCCTGGAAGGACAGGCTGGCATGTGCCAGGGCTGTCCTGGCTGCTCCTGACTGGCTCTTGGAGGAGAGTTCCCCTCTGGGTGCTGCTTTTCTCCAGCGCTGATCCCTGTTTGACCTCATCCCTGCTTCTCTGCCGAGGTGGTCCCGGTAGTGGTGCTTCCAGGGATGAGCTGCCAGCCTGGCCCTGCACTGGAATTCCCGTTGCAGTGTCTCCAGCGAGTTCCCATCTGTTACTTCATTCATGTGATTAATCTGCCAAAGAAATTCCTGATGTAAACACAGCATTATCAGAACTTACTCCGGACTTGGCCCCTGGATTCCCTGCCAGCTTTTGCTGGAATTGCACTTCTGCTCCAGCAACACTTCAGCGCAAACAAACCAGCTGAAGACAGGGCGGGAGGCCACGGGGTGGGCTGGGGAGGCAGGGATGCTCCAGGTCAGCCCTGGGAAAGGCTGCGGGTGCGATTCTACAGGGATCAGCTGTTTGCAGTGCAGCAGGAGGCAGCGGAATGCCGGGGCCACTGGAATGTTTTGGCGTTCTGGAGCATGCCAGGAAAAAGACCTGTTGCAAATGCGACCGTGTTTCCCCTTCCCTGTCCGCACGGGTCTGGCAGCAGCAGTGCCCCTCGCCCCGGGAATCCCGATGGATGGGTCCCACACCGGGCATCCTGACACGAGTCCCACAGCACCGCCTGCTCGGTGTCCCCGCGGGCAGCGGCCGTGCCGGCCGGGTCCCTCCGCTCGGTGTCACCCGTGGAGGGTAGGACGGACAGACGGACCCCGGAGGGGCCGGAGCTCGGGCGGTCGCGGGGACGCGGCAGAGCCGCCGGGGCCAGGGACGGACTCGCAGCGCTACCTGCTGGCTACCGGCCCGCCCGGTACCGCCCCGCCCGGTACCGGCCCGGCTGGTTCTGGCCCGGCTGGTACCGCCCCGGCTGGTTCCGCCCCGGCTGGTTCCGGCCCGCCCGGTACCGGCCCGGCTGGCTACCGGCCCAGCTGGCACCGCCCCGCCCGGTACCGCCCCGCCCGGTACCGCCCCGGCTGGTTCTGGCCCGCCCGGTACCGCCCCGGCTGGTTCCGGCCCGGCTGGTACCGCCCCGGCTGGTACCGCCCCGGCTGGTTCCGGCCCGCCCGGTACCGGCCCGGCTGGCTACCGGCCCAGCTGGCACCGCCCCGCCCGGTACCGCCCCGCCCGGTACCGCCCCGGCTGGTTCTGGCCCGCCCGGTACCGCCCCGGCTGGTTCCGGCCCGCGGGGCCACCGCGCCGGGGGGACACGCACCTGCGGGAGATGCGCGGGGTCACGACTGCGAGTGACAGATGCAGGGGGACCCCAGCGCATGTCCCGCTGCATGGGGGGAGACGCGGGATCGCAGCGACCCTCAGGAGGTGTAAGGGGACCCCGGCTTTGCATGGGAGGGCCCCAATCTCGCCCGTGATTTGGGGGATCACGGTGAGCATCAGGAGCTGCGTGGGGACCTCTCCACCCTTGTGCCTCATGTTGCCTTTCTGAACTCTGGCCTGTCAATGTAACTTAGTGAGGGTGTTACAGGGGAGCACCCAAAATGCTGCTTTTCTGCTGAAATAATTGTGTTTTGAATTGGGTTTTGAGGCTTTTGAGAGGACTAGAGATGCTGGCAAGAACGAGTGCCACATCGACTGGTAAAGCAAGTTCCCAGCAAGGTGGCAGGAGGGGGACCTAGGGCTGTCCCTCAGGCACAGGTAAGGTGGGTCATGGATTGACCCTTGCAGGAGTTTCCCTCTTTAATTCGATGTTAAAGTGATGCTTGTGGACCTGTAGTTGTGTGTAGAGCTGTTTGTACCTACCAAAATCTCTGCTAATGCAAATAACCAAAAGGCTCCCAGTTGTTTATTTCCTGACCCTTCATGGGCCAGGAAATGTAAACATTATTTTATATATATATGTATACACATAAATGTAAACAAAGTTTACATTTACGAAACGCTGCAAGTTGTGCCCCTGCAGGCTCTGTGTCCAGTGTGCTGGGATCAGGATGCTCCACAGTCCAAGGAAGTCTCTCATGAAAGGTATTTTTTCAAAAGACTTTTTTTTCCCCCGGAGCAGCTGTGGAATATTTCAATGTATAAAGTAATTTTTCTAGCTATTTTGTCAAAGAGAAGTTGTTAATATAGATTATCTTCTAACTTTATAGAGCTTTTATCTCTTTTTTCATTCTGTGGGAGAAAAAGTCACTTCCCACTCTCTCTCCTGAGCAGCATTCCAGCTGGGATGGCTCTCCCACACCCGGCTCCATCCCGATGTCAGTGCACTGTCCTCTGCATGATCTTCTTGGAGCCTTTCAGAGCCCTGGTGGGTGTTTATGCAGGAGGGCACCATAACCTTTCCTCACTGCTCATGTCTGGGGGAAATAAAAACCTGCCCATGCACAGCAAAGGGAAAAACTTCCCCTGCATCCAGCTGGGTCTCCATCCCTGTCTTCTCCAGGATTTAGTCCTATTTTTTTGCTCCCTGCTGCTGCTCCTCTGAGCGGTAGGAATGGATTCACAGTGAGCCCCCAGAAGTGGCTGCTGTGGCCAGTGCATGAGCCCTCCTCCATCCTCACTCCTGCTCTTCCCTTGCCTCCTGCCCGCTGTGACAGACGGTCCCTGGTTGATGGGGGCTGGAAGGAGGTGGCTCCAGGGGTCCTATTCCCGCACACCGATGGTGGGAAGATGTGGGCACAGAGCAGGATCCCAGCGCCGCTCCCACAACAGTCCGCAGCCATCACTCGCGCGCGTGAGCTCTGTGTTTGTTTTTGTAATCCCCCTTTTTTTTAATTGTGATTTTAGCAGTGGTGAAAGGTGCTGGATTGACAAGCTGTGGAGACGGAAGGGCCTCTGGACTCCACTGAAGTTTACATTTACAAAGGACACAGAGAATAAATAGAAGACAGTGTTTAGAGTCCTCTGTAGACACTTCAGACTTGCTTATAATTCTGCAGCAATTCCATCACCTCCAAAGTGATTGATGCTCTCTATAAAGTCTCGCCTTGAAACATTTTCCTATGTGTCAGGGGAAGAAGTTTATTACACTTTACTGAAAGGGCAGGATTTGTATTGAGCTGAAGGCTGAGTCCTTTCCAGCCCTATCCCCCGGAGAAAAAATAATCAGAGTGCTGGAAAAAAGGAGCCTGACCCAAGGCAGGCGTGTGGTTTGTGGTTAGCCAGGTCGAGTGCCGGGTGTGGGGATGGAGCTCTCCCTGAGTGCTCCAAACAGGGCAGGAGTAACAGATTTTCATCAGATGGTTGTTTTCTAAAAGCTTACCTTTTTCTTCAGTGGAAACATGAGATGCATCTGCTTTTGACAAAGAACAAATCATTTTTTTTCATTAAATCACCAAATGCATTGAGAAGAGACTGCTTTGGGTTGGATCTGCTTGTGTTCTGATAAAAGTACCAGAGATCACAGGCCTTAGGTCTAAATTTCATTCTATATTTTCACTGGAGGAGTTGTTTTGGTTTGGTTTTAGTATGGAAAATTCAGGGCAAGGTAATGCTTTTTCTCCCTGTGCCAGGGCATTCCCAGGGCTGTGGCACCCTGGGCTCTGTGGGGAGCTCGGCTGCCCTGATGCACTTGCAGGAAGACAATGCAGGTGGTTTGGGAGCTTGGATGGGTTCTCAGGTGCTGGAAGCAAGGTGTCCCTTCCCACACAATGCTGGCGAGGGTCTTGGTGCTGCAGGGGGGCTGTGGGATGCCCAGCTGGGCTGGAAGTGGGAAGCTCCCTGCTTTAAAAGAAAAGGAATATCTATGTAAGGGGTCACTGGGCAATGAAATCATCCAGAACGGACACAGATTTCACCTTGGCAAACATCAGGATACCTTAGGGATGTTAATTTTATAAACCATCTGAAAATAGCTCACATCTTACCCCCCCAACACTGGCTCTGGGCCGACCCCAAAGTTTGCCCAGTGTGGCAGAAGACGTCAAGAGCAGTGAATAAAAATAGCGGAGTGTGCGGAGCCTGTCAGGAGAAATAAATCTCCTTGGCCGTGTCCTGGGCTGGGGTTGGCTTTGGGAGGAAGGCACTGACAAACACCAGTGATTCCACAGGGATTGCTTCCAGTCCCAGCTGATTCCCTGGACAGAGGGATGTGACCCTGGGGAGCAGCAGGGCTGTGCGGAGCATCCTCAGCCCCAGCCATGGCCAGGGTTGCCGCCCCTGTGTGGGCACGTCAGAGTCTCCCAGCCAGTCTCCTGACTTCTGGAAGTGGAACTTGGGACTAATCCAAGTCTGCTTATTTCTACAGGCTCATAATGGTTGGACTCAATGGTCTTAGAGGTCTTTTCCAACCTCAATGATCCTATGTTTCTGTAAAACTCTCAGGAAGGGCAGACAGTGGATGGTTTTTTGTGGCATATCAGGCTGCTGTAAGCACCAACTCCCCTTTCTTGCCCCTCTGCCAAGCAGTTTCTCCATGCAGGTGAGCCAGGCTGATGTGAGCATCAGAAATGGGCAAGGTCCGCCTGCCAGGGCTCCCCACGTCTCAGGGTGTTGACATTCACTAACCTGAGGCTTCCTGCAGTTCATTTGCCTCTAATACAGCAGCTGATAAAATACCCAGTTTCTTTAAATGCTTGTTGAACAGAACCAGCCCACATTTCCAACCTCAGCACACGCAGAGCCCTCTGGCACTGGCTGTGGAAATATGGAGCAGATGCTGTGAGGAGATGTTGTTTTCTCAATTTAATTTTAGTTGCCTGGAACAAGTGCTTGGTGGCCTCTGGTGGTGGCACTGGTGTCACCCTGTGCCTGTCTGGTTGCTGGGCCAGATCTTTGCATCAGCCTCACTCCTGGCTCTTAGACATCAAACTGGGGGTGCTGACAGTGCTGGTGGGAGCTGGGACACCTTCCACCCCACCCCTCCTCTGGAACATCCCCGGGATCGGGGCTGGATGCTGCCGTGCAGCCACGGCCACTGGTGCTGATTTATCACTGGACCCACTGGCAAGGAATTAGCTGTGTCTGCCTACATTTAATCTCCAGTTTGATGTTTTAGGGAGAACCCGATGTCAGTTCGGTTAATTGTCTACTAAAGACTCTGCTCCTTGCCTGCTTTCGTGCTGAATTCACCTTTTCTTCTTTCCTTTCTGCAATGCCCTCAGGTAAAAGACAAATGGCAATATATAAAAAATGACCCGAGTCACTTAATTTGAACCAGAGGAGACAATAACAATCTGGAGGCAGAGCTGGATTTATCTTTTCTCTCCGATGGAGGCCCCTCCTCCAGTGATGGCTGTCAGACGGTGCGAGCAGCATCTGAAGCAAATTGAGGGTAACCTTTCATTCCACAGGGATCTTCCAGCAGGGTTTGCTGGTCCCAGGGACATCTGCAGCCCTCATGTTGGATTTTGGCAGCCTCTGAGTCCATTGTCAGCCAATTCCATTGCATTAACTGGTAATGGATAGAGAGATGTCTGCCAAGTCGGCCCATGCATGTGGAGCCACGAGGGGCTGGGAGCTCTGGCCACGGGCACGGGGATGGCAGCAGAGCTCAGGCAGCTCTCGGCTGTGGACTCACATTTCGGGCCTTTCCACAGTCTGTTTATCCTCCCCAAACTGCAGCACTTTTTCTTCTCTGTCCTACTTTCCTCCTGGGCTGAGCGGGTGTGTGCGGGTGCCTGGGCAGCCGTCCGGACCCGACTCAGGGAGGAGCTGGGAAAGCAATTAGAGTCTCGCCCTGCCTGCTAATTCAGAGGGATTTTTTTCCTTCTTGTGTCCAACAACATGGAAAAATGAGAGTGATGCATATCAAAAAGAGGAACAGGGAAGCTTGACCTCTGGCTTGTGAGCTGTTGGACCAGCAGCTCAGCAATGAGAAGCCAAATGTCAGACTCGTGATGCTTGTACTGCATTCAGTGTTTAGGGGTTTGTTAATTAGTTTTCCCAAGTTTTGAGGTGCTTGACTGTGCATCAGTCATGGCTTGGTCTCTGTTACAAACTCACTTTTATGTCCACGCTGATTCTACACCAATCCCCTGCCCTCCCGGCCATTCCCTTCCCTTCAGTTCTCCAGCTCATCTTCTGATTTATGATCAAAATCATACAGAACCAAGGAGTCTGATCAGGATGCTTTATAAAACCTTTAATTTCATTTCATAACCTCTTTCTCTAAACCACCTTCAGTGTGTTTAGAAACTCCCTATCCCTTGTTTCCTGTTTTGGGGTTGTGCTATGCAGGGCCAGGAGCTGGACTTGATGGCCCTTGTAGGTTCCATCCAACTCAGCATATTCTGTGATTCCATAATTTTATGATCTGTCATGCCTCAGCTGATGGAAGGACAGGTCAGTGAAGTGTCAGCTCCATCCCCGACTGTGGGAAACAGCCACATCTGCTGGCACCCAGAGGCTCAGGTGCTCTGGAGGGTGCCTGTCAGTAGGTTTGGTGTCTTCACAGAATCCCTGCTGTGTCATGCACTGAAGCCTTGATAAATCCCTGTTCCTTTATTTTTTTTTAAAGATTCCTGCAGCTCTTGCTGCCTTTCAGGGATTGTTTGTTTGGTTTTAGCACAATATAAGCAAACTGGAGGTTGCAGGAAATTGAGGTGCCCTCAGCAAAGTGCCTGACTCCTATGGAGGAGTGTTTCCACAAATAATAATGACAAGGTAATGGTTTCATCCCCTGGGATGTGAAATGTGCACAGATAAATTTTATCCAGTAGATCAACAGCTTTTAATTTTCATCTCTCAAATCCAAGCCTCTTTCCCAGCAAGTTCAGCTGGGGGTGGCTCCGGAGGCTGCGGGCGCTTTGGACAAGGAGCTGTCAGTCTGCTCTGAGCTTCCTGCTCCCTGTCCCACTGCTCCCTGCTCCATGTCCTGCTGTTCCATTGCTCCCTGCCCCACTCTCCATTGCTCCCTGCTCCATCTTCCATCCTTCATTATGCCATGCTCCCTGCTCCCCCACTGTAGGCAGTCCTAGCTCAGGAAAGGAAGGGAGGGAGGAAAGGAAGGGAGGGAGGGAGGGAGGAAGGAGGGAAGGAGGGAAGGAA
>VZRV01004817.1:0-12080 GCA_013398115.1 Falcunculus frontatus | reverse complement strand
AAGCTGGTAAAAGCTTCTGTCCTGGCATTTTGGCTGCCGGCCTGGTACCAGCAGGGATTCAGATTGCCTGGCTCAGGCTGAGCACAGCACAGTGCTGTGGATGCTGTGGGTGCTGTGACAGTGCCAGAACATCAGCAGCAGAACGTGGCCCTTCAGGCCCCAGGATAATGGCCAAAACATCTTCTGGGGGACTTGCAACTTCCTAACTTTATTTAAAAAAGAAGGAAAAAAGTAAATTTTCTCTGTCAGAGCGCTGCTATTATCATGCAATGGCACTTAGGAATATTATAAACAATGGTGTCAGTTTATAGGGCTGGAGACGTTTTCCGGTGGCTCGCTCAGCTTCCCTCTCCTCGGCGAGCTGGAAGCGGGGCAGGATGACCAGGATGAGCCTGGGAAATGAGGGATAATCAGAAGGGTTTGTGTAGACATTGGGGCTTCCCATCCATGCCCCAGCTCCTTCCAGCAGCTGAGGAGCTGAGTTGCTCCCTGTTCCCTCCTCAGCCACAGGCATCGCTTGCCCTGGCCGGTGCACGCAGCCAAGGTGGGATGATTCTGCTCCCGAAACCTCCCCGGCAAACCCCCCCTGCCCCACTCTTCCCGGTCTGGTCCTCATTTTCTCCCACCTCAGCACTTTCTCTGCCTGCAGCTCCGTCAGCTGGCAGGCTGTAAATCAGAGCCCAGGCCTGTGTGGCCGGGCTGTGCTCAGCCAGCGTAGCTGAAGGAGACGCTGTTTTGGAGAGGTGGGGAAGAGTTGTCTCGGCAGTGAAGGAAACCGCCCCGCGTGTGTTCTCTGCTGGCCCTTGCTGCGCACTCTGTTACACTTTCCTACACAGGCACAGCTGCTGTGAGAAGGATTTCTCCCTGCAGCAGAGCATCCCCGCTCCGGGCGTTGCCGCTCAGAGCCTGGCGTGCGATGTCCGAGGACGGATGCGCCTCTCCTGCCCGAGGGGCCTGGGAGGGCATCCACCACTCTCTGCCCCTGGTGTGCTCAGAAATGAATGGGTTTGCTCCATGCCTGCTCTACAATGCTAACCCCCCACAAACCTACTTTGTTCTGCATGTTCAGGGCTGCAAAACATGTGCTGGAGCTGGATTGCTGGCACTGTGGTTCCTTACCTGGCAGATGGAGTGTGTAAGGCACACCCTGCAATGCTCTCACATGGAGCGGCAGAGGATTTATAAGATCAGTACGTGACTGACAGATAAGGGACTCCCACAGAGCAAAGACAAGAGCAGGGGAACCACAAAGCTCTGAGCTTGGACCTGAATCAAGGAATTCACAGCCCCTCTTGTTCAGGCAGATTCTAGCAGAAAATTTGCCAAATCACCCAAATGCCATGAAAACTTTCTTGAGTAAGGGTTGGGGCAGAGATCAGTTTATAAAAAACATCCACCAATAGCCCCGTGTCCCACCCTGGTATTTATGAGATGCACGTGGAGGGTGTTGATAGCAGAGGCATTTTTGTAATTCAGTAAAACGGAAAAAGAGATTCCTCTTGGTGGGGAGGGGTGGTGACTTTGAATGCATTGAGGGCAATGAAGGAGATCATTCCATTGTTCTAAGATTTCCATAACTCACTGTGCTTAAGCACATAAAAATGTAGACATTCTGGCAATAAAGTTTGGGTAATTTTTGAGTATGAATCAAAAATCTCTCCCTCGTGCTCCCCTCCCCCTTGTTCTGCCTTTTGTTGTTGCTGCAGGCGCTGCCCCCCCCCCTCGCCCGCTCCACCCCACGGCCTCACGAATGGAAAAATGTCTTCAGCAGAAACCTCCCAGCTTTTCATTCTCTAATCTGCAGCATCTGTGCCCAGCCCTGATGCTCCTACGGGCGGCCACGGCCCAGTCTTCCCCCAGCTCACGCTCACGAGCACGTGCAGGTTGAACCTCTCTTGCCGGGCAGCTCGGCTGTGCAACACTGGCACCACCAGCCTGGCCATGCTGTGATGGTGTCACCTGTCACCTCTGTGCATGGGGCTCCCACCACCTGGGTGAGGCGATGGTCCCTCAGGCTGAAGCGGTGCAGGGCACCCCATCACCAGGGGGACTCAGCACAACCCAGGTGCCTGCCCGCTGTTTGCTGTCCTTGACCAGCCAGAGAGATCAGGTTCGGGTTATTTTTATTTCTTTTCGTCTTGCCCTGTGTTTTTAGCGTGCTCCAGGGATGAAGAATCCAGAGCCTTCAGCCGTGCTGACGGAGCCGTGGTGCCCAGTGCTGGGCACGTGGCAGCGATGGTACAGAGCGGGAATTTCTCGATGCTTCGTGTCTGAGTCATCACACTCCTACCTGAGAGGCTGGCTCCCAGCAGACCTTGCTCTGCACCTCTGGCGCTTGTTCCTTTTTGTCTTTCCCTTTCTCCTCTCGCTCTCTTTTTTTATTTTTGCAGCGAACAACTTTATTTCCCACTTTGACATTTTCCAGACCCACCTGGGAGCCTGCTTGCCAGAAGGAGAAATGGCACAAGAGGAAATACATCTTCACAGCCTCGAGAGAGGAGAAGGTTGGAATCCGAGTCCATAAACAGCGTTGCTGTGCAGTGAGCAAAGACAGAGCAGGTTGGGCTCTGGAGAGTGTAACCCCACCTCTGCTGCTCCACTGCCAATTAAAAATAAAGAAGAGAAGTGGAGCTTGTTTGTTTTTCCCTCTTGGACTGGGGATGCCGTGTGAGGAAAACCCCTTTCACAGACTGGGGAGCTTTTGTCTCGGGAACCTCCTGGGCCATGCAATCGCTCTGACCTGGCCTGGCTGGCTGGGACCTGCCAAGAGCCTCTAGGACAAATGGACAATACCCATTTCTGCCCCAAACCATCAGCCCAACTCCTTCCACTACCATGAGTGTGGCCACCAGTGCACGACCCTGTCCTTGGCCCCAGTTGTGAGCTACGTTCTCCTCCTGCCACCCACCCTGCCTCTCCCGCTGCCTGCTGGCAGGGAGGTTCAGCTTAAATTAAGCAGCACTGCAGAGGGTTTAACTTTGATTTAAACAGGTTTTCTCTGGCTTTGAAGAAGGCAGGTTAGAGCGGTGGTTACTGGGGGATGGCAGTGAAGCTGCTTCTGAGCATTGTCACATCGCCTGCCAGCATCCACGCTGATGGCTCAGAACAAGTGCAAAAATCAATCTGAGAGACACTGGTGCTTTATTTTATAATGCTCAATGCCTGATCTTGATTAAAGCTCCTTCCCAGTGTTGCTAATGCTGATAGCCGGTAAGCCAGGGCTGTCCTCAGTGGTGAATTACACAAGTGCAGAGCATCATTTACTCTCCCACCTTCACTCACCAGAGCACAGAGCATTTTTCTGTTGCTGAAGTTGCCAGGATAACCTGTGCATTTGTCACGGCCAGCACTGGAATGATGGATATGACCCGGTCAGGGAGGAAGCGCTGCCGGGGCTCCCGCAGCCCCTCCCCACAGCCCTCACCCTCCCGCCCCACCACAACTTTTATCCCTTCACCTTTTTTTTCCGACTCACTGAGCAACAACTGTCATGTTTATACTCTTACCCCCCCAGTCCTGCTCTGCTTCAAGGATTAAGCTTTCATCCTTCATTATGAGCTTCTCCCCCAGGCAACATTTTCCACGAAGAAAAAGGAATTTCTGGGATTTTGCTTTTAAGAGATTATGTTACTAAGCATGTGTGTGTTTGTGCTGAGGCGAGGAGCTTTCCCACACACACGGGTGATCTCACATCCTGGGGCAATATAGCGAGTGGGGTGGTGTGGGGGGACAGGTTCCTGGGTGCTGCCTGTCCCTGGCAGCTCGTGCCCTTCCTCCCCTTGCATTCCCACATCCTCCTCTCCCATCAGAGTGGTGCTGGTGGTGGGACACCCACAAGGGTGCCCCCTGGGGTCACCCCTCTGGGATGAGGGATACAGAATGGGCTTCTGTGGGGATCTGGGAAAAGAGGAGCCCCATCATTGCTCCCCGTTTTGGGGGCCACTGCCATGGCCCTGCCACTTGAGCCAGAATTGCCAAATATTGGGTGCTCTCTGCATGAGGCTGAGCTGTGGCTTTCCCTGTCCCCAGCACCATGAGGGTGCTCCTGGGGGGCTCAGGGCCTGGCAGAGCTGGGATTCACCTCCTCCCTGTGGGGCAAGTGCTGACCTCGCTGTGCTCTTGCCTGTGCTTACACGAAACCTCAGCTACTTGCAGGGAGTTGATATTACGCCTGGAGGCTCGGCGTTCCGAGGGCTTGGCTGCACAGTAAACGTTGAACAAGGTTGTGCTTTCATTGGCAGCAGCTCTTGTTATTAAATCCTTTTCAGGAGCTCATCTAAGCCCAACAAATTAACATAAGGGAAGCACGACAGATAATGTCAACCGACCAAAATAATCCAAATCTGTAGTTACAACAGGGAAGACATAAACACAGCCCAGGAGGAATAACTGCTGCATGTTTAGCGTCAGCATCTGGGCTGCTGCTGCTTAGCAAGCACTCCAGTTCTGCTGGGAAATAACCGAGGGAAGGTCAGGTGCAGCCTCTGAAAAATCCCAGCCCCAGCCAAACCCTCAGGCACTCAGGGATGCTGGTGTGAGGCTGCTCAGGGGACACTCGGGGACATGGCCCCGACACAGGCATGGGGGGAGCAGAGGCAGAGCCCCCTGAGAGCTGGGACATCCCCACCCCTCTTCGCATCAGCCGCTGGATGAGCAACGGCTTCACCCGGTGAGTCACGGCACTGAGTCAGACCTTGCTCATCCTCTGTGCACTAAATGCTGCTCATTCGACATGTTCTCAGGGACAACACAAAGATGTGTTCCTAGAGAGACAAGAAGCTTTTCCCCTGCTTCAAATGTAGCCAGTACATCCAGTAATTAACAATTAAATACATGACCAGCTTGCTGCTTTGCTGCCGGAGCAGCTGCCATGATCCTGCTGTTGGGAAACTAAACGATTCCCAGCTTTCCACTGCTCCTTGACAAGTTGTTTTCAACTTAAAAGTCAGTAAGTAAAACTAGCAGCTTCTGCCGAGCTTAGACTCAGCTGGAAAAGAACATTGAAAAACGGGTCTCAATGGCACTGGAAGCCCAAGCACATGCAGCATTCAGAGCCCCCACCAAAATACCCTGAGCAGCAGGTCTGTATCACACATGCAGACATTCACTATTGTGGGTATTAAAGAGCCTAAATCTGATTAAAGCCTTTCTATCCCCACCAGTGGTCAATTCCAGAAACCAGCTCACCCAGGAGACTGAATTCATTTCATCCCCAAAGTCTAATTAAAGCCATTAGTGTATTCCTTGTCTTTCTGATAAGATCAAAGCATTCCAAGAGCCAGGCATTACCTTATTTTCAAGACAATTATACAACATATAGCATCGATTTATCCTGCCTCCAGCTGTACACATTTATCTCTGTCTATCATCGGGTAATCGGTACCATCAGACAGAGCCCAGCCCGGGCTCTCAGTTGACAAGTGCCTGCACTTGCCAGGCCGGGTTTCTTTGTCACCCTCACCTCAAACTAAGGCCCGAGGCAGTGCCTGGTGTCCAGAGCCCAGTGCTCACAGCCACGGTGGGACATGGGGCATGTCCAGGCTACTGTGGTGGTGTTCAGGTGGCCACGGTGACCTGTGCCTGTGGCACGTGCCACAGCCGTGGAGAAGTCGGGGTACCCCACGTCCCCACAAGGTTGGCCCTGGGTCCCCTCCTCACTGCTGTCCCTGCCTGCCCCCACACAGCCCCAGCTTTGAGCAGGGCTTCGAGCAGATCCATGGATGTCCTTGCCTTGGGGACCCAGTGCTGTCCCGAGGTGCTCTGCCCAGCCCATGGGGCCCGGCGGCTCAGCCCCACCAGGGGCCGGGCACTGGGGCAGCAGGCACGGGGTGCTCTCCCCTCACATAAACACCTCTCCAGCAGCTCACAGCCCCTGCAAGAGCCGAGCTGTGAATTTTCATCTCTCAGCTAATCAACTCGCCTGCTAGTCCAAACTTGTCAGAAGCTTTATCCCTGCCCTGCCAGCCTCCTCCTGGCCCACGAGTGACAGAAGACGTTCCCATCCCTCCCCGAGACACATCCAGCTGCTACAAAAACAAACATCCTCCTGCTGGTGATTCCTCCTCGTCAAACAGTCCTGACCCTGGTTCCCTCGGGAACATCTGCGCTGCGCCCGTGCCCGGCCGCCGGCACATCCCGAGTCGCCGGCAGGGAAGGGTGATGTTTACGGTGGGGACGGCAGAGCCGTGTTCCTGCCTAAGCCAGGGCTTTATTAATTGCCGGTTCTCCTTATTCCTCTGTGACAAAAGATGAATTATCCGGCCGAGGCCGCGCTGCCCGTGAGGCTCCTGCAGACGAGAGGCAGCTGTGGCAGCGCCGGGCTCCCCGTGGAGCCTCTGTCCCTTTGCTGTGCCCGGGAAGGACGGGCTGCCCCAGCCCGGTGCCTTCAGAAGGCTCATCACGGTCTGGGCAGGTTGCACACCAAGGGATTCCCAGGAACCCAACCGGGAAGCTGCTGTGGGTTGTAGGGGAGAGAGTGGGACAGGTCCTGCCCCTTGTTCCCTCGTGGCCAGGCCGTGTCTCTGTCTTGGTCTATTTTGTCATTGTGTGACCTTGCATTAAACACCCTGAGTGCTGTGCCTGGCCCAAAATGTGCCCGTGGGCAGCTGTTCCTCCAGGACACCCTGGAGACCCTGCTCTTCACCCTCCAGTCACCAGGGTTTACTTAGGGTTTGCAGCTCTACCAGCTTGGAACCATCAGACACCATCTTCCCATTTCTGGCACCTGGCTGTAGGTGCTGGCAGCAGCAGATCCATCCTGGGATGGGACGAGAGGCAAGCAGGGAGCACTGGGCACTGCTGGGCAGCAAAGGGGCTCCAGAGGGGTCTCTGCCCATGGCATGTGGGCACCAAGAGAGTTTGTGCCCAGGCCCAGTGAACGTGCTGCTCCTCCAGCTCTTCACGAGCAGCACATGGAGCTGTGGCATCAGTGTGTAAACAGCTCTTGGACTCCACACGCAAAAATTCCCCTATTGCTTTCAGAGTCAGCTCTTCAGCTGGATTCCCTTGTCTGTAAGGCACTCAAGAGCTGCTCACCCTGTGGGAGGGCAGTGCAAGGGACCAGTGCCTGTGGTGGGGAGCTCTGCAGATCCCTGCCTGATCTGGGACCAGCAGCGAGCCGAGACCTGAGCAGCCACCCTGTATCGTGCACTGGCTTCAGCTTCCAAAGCATCCCCGATGCAGGGTGCCTCTCCAGGGAGATCAGCAACTGCCCAGCCCACCCTGCAGGCTCGCTCGGAACAGAGCTGGCCCTCACCATCCCTCAGAGCCACCCCTCAGCCAGGGCTGACTCCAGGCATGCAGCACGTGGGATCAGTGGCCCAGTGAAGCTGAAATCGTGCAGCCATGGGGGAACGTTTTCATCTGGACCCTCATTGATTCCTAATTAGCTGAACCACAATTGGCTGGTGTTGCAGGTACATCTACAAACACCACTGCAGCCATGCACATGGATTTTATTAAATGCTCCCAGCCCCTGAGCAGGTACAGACACTCAGGGACGAGCAGGGGATCCAGCACAGAGCAGCACCAGGAAACACATGGCAGAAGGATGTACAAACTGGAAGCAGAGAACTGCAACCAAAGCACGTGGTGTTTCAACCTCCAAATCTAGCCCTGTGCGTGCTCCTTTCACTGTCTTCATCCCGAAAGAGATGATTGCCCCGAAAGTGATTTTCCCAGATCCTTTAACCTGCTGCTCCGACTGCCGTGGTGGGCTGTTCCCGGGCTGGCAGCTGCCGGGTGATGGGGCCGTGGCGGTGAGTGCGGCGCCGGGCCGGCGCTCAGGGGTTATCAGCAGCGGTGGCCGAGGCGGAATTAGCGGGGCAGGGAAGAGGGGTAAGCAGAGATCAGCTTCTTGGCATGTTTGCTTCTGCTAAACCTGCAGCATGAAAACTTTTCACAACAACACTCAGCGCTTGAAGCCTTCCTTGGCCGCGTGCACCCCGCGGAGGGCGAGAGCCAGGGCCGGGTTGTGCAAACGAACCGTGTCCACGGGCACTGGATGGCCCGGAGCTGGTGCTCAGGCGGAATGCATGCCAAAGCAAAAGAGCTTTTCCTGACAGAGAGGAGGTCGCAGCATTTGAGGGCAACCACGCTTCCGGGAGGATTCCCTGTGACAGGGGTGTTGCTGCGGCCGAAGGTGGGGGAGTAAAACACATCAATATGATGAGGGTATCAAGCTCCGTTTATTGCGTGTTACAGTTCACTATTTATTACAGCCTTACTTCCTTACACGTGATCACGCAGTTTCTCATTGGAACATAGCTAAAGCCACGAGCCAAGCACGCGCCCTCTGCAAGTTTTTTATTGGTCCCTTCTTTTGCTCAAGTTCCTGCTTGGCGGTTTCCTGCATCCTGAAGTTGTTTACATCTAAGGCAGTCTTGCGCAACTCCTTTTGCCAAGGTTACTGTGTCCTTCAGATTCGTCTATATACATTTTTTACATGCAGGACCCCAACATCTCCCCCTCTTTTTTCAAATATTGCTGCTGTCATATCTCTAAGTCTTTGAAGCATACATTGCAACAAGAACGGTCCAAAAATACACATTAAGGTAATAATCATAACAGGTCTAGCAAACATCACAATTATTCCTCGCAACCGTGGGCCAATGCCTAACCTTTTCAACCAGCTGTCAATCCCTATTCCATCATCTTGGCACAATTCATGCAGTCCTTTCTTCAGTCTGTTTAATTGTTTATGTATAGACTCAGAGTGATCGGTAAGATTCATGCAGCACATACCCTCAAACTCTTCACATCCATGTCCTTGCGCTAAAAGTAAAAAATCAATGGTCGCCCTATTCTGCAACACTGTATGGTTAACGCTATGCACGTCAGCGGATAGATCATTTAATATTTTTGTGGTTAAATTTAATTCATTTTTTGTCCAACATGCCAATTTTTCGGCCAATGACATGGCCTTACTAGCTGCCAATCCAGGGAATAATGTTGAGGCCACAACCCTTCCAAATTCACTCCAAAATGTGGGGGTTCCTACATTATCACACTGTAACTCATGTATACTCTTGCTACTTCTAGAAGGATGACTCCAGTTCATAAGATTAGTTAGATTTGGATGAAAAAGTGTCAATTTTCCTAAATAACATGGGCCACCCGTTGGTTTGATCGGAATGCCATTCCATGCGTGGTCTCCACAAATCAAAAATATATCAGGTGGTAGTTTCAGGGGGGCCGTTATGTTTGATCCGTTACATTGGGTATAGGTGAATTGGGAATTATAGTTGTAGGCAAATCTGAGTTTAAGGTGGCCCACAGTTTTTGATTCGCGTTTAGTAATTCTTTGTTTAATGGTTCAAATGACAGCCATCCTCCATCGGAACCATTGCTGCTTGCATTCATGCAACCAAATAAATCGAGTTCTTCTGGAGGAGACGCTAAGGTAGTATTTAACTCATGAATCAATGCACACTGAAGTGCCCCATCAACTTGCGCCTTGCTACTGCCGAATGCTGTGTTAAGCGTCAAAGAAGTATTCAAACTTGAATAATCAGTTAAATTCACAGTTTCATTAACATAGCCTTTGAATTCAAGTGGTTGTCAAACAGGTACCCCAATCAAACATGTCCTAAAAGGATTTCCAGCTCCCCCTAACGCCAAGCATAAGGAACTCTGATTAGTCCTATTAGCAAATGTCACCCAAATGTTGTCCCTTGGGCTATTAAATCTATGCACAGCAACGCTCCCATTAACTAACATGCAAAGCAAAATGCTACTAATAAATTCCCCCTTGCTGATCATGCTTCTTGCACTGTTTTTTATACCTAGTCCCTAAAACTTCAGTGAAAAGCTCAAGCCTTATATTGTATATAATTCTTTGTAATCTAAAAGCCGTTAAGGCCAATTGCAGTTCTTCCCTACTCTCAAAAAGCCGTATAGCTTGATATTGTGTTAGGTCTGGTTGAAAAAGCCACTCCTGGAGGGCTCGCACCGGATGTTGTAACTGAATGGCAAAGCAACAATCCGCGCAGCCGTTTATCAGTCAAGGGTCCCTACCATGTATAATCGATGCACAGCCACCGCACCTTATTGTTATATCAGTACAAGTTTTTCCCTCACACCCACAATTTGGCTTGCTGATTTTTTCCCACTGTAACTGTTTCTTCTTCTGTAGTTGTTCTATTATCAATGTAAAGTCCACCTCATGGCAGTCCACCACACCCCTAGGTAGCTTTAGCAGTCGTTCTATGATCTGGCAGAGGGGTCGTAGTCATCGCTGCTCTCGCCTTTTCTGTCAATCTTCTGCCTCTTGATCCACGGTCGTACCCACTTCGCTGGCAGCCAGCGCGGCTGTGTCCCGCCTGGGTCACCTGAAAGCACACAAGCATAACCCCTTCCCCATGTAAGTAATCTGCTGGGAGTTTCCTCCCATTGTCCTGTCTGTGGATCCCATGTCCCTACTGGTACGTCCCACTGAGACAAATCATTCTGATTTCCTTTTAAATGTATCTGAGCAGGTGTGTTAAGGTCATCCCCCACGGGATTCTTCCAATTGAGGACATAGCAAACCTTCATTAAAATGTTTTGGGGGGATAGCTCCCCCTCTTTTTTCAAAATAGCTGCTAAACATTTAACGTCTTGGTGTCGCCTTTCAACAATTGCCTGACCTGTGCTGTTATATGGTATGCCAGTTTTATGAACAATGTTCCAATCTTGTAAAAACCTTTTGCATGCATTGCTAGTATAAGCCGGGTCGTTGTTTGTCTTCATAACCTCAGGAGTTCCTAAAGCTGCAAACGCTGCTAGCCAATGCTGTCGAACGCATCGGAAGGCCGTAGAAGGGAATGGCGATGCCTAAACCGCTCGACTGCAAGTGTCCACAGTAACATGAACATAATGCAGTCGCCCGAACGATGGGATCTCCGTCACATCAATCTGCCACACCCCACGGGGTTGTAGCCCTCGAGGGTTAACTCCTTGTTGTTGAATAGGGTTTATACGTGCACAATCAGGGCAGGCAGTTAAAATTGCACGAGCTTGAGTTCTGGAAATATTGAATTCTTTTTGCAACGCTCGGGCGGATTGATGAAAAAAGGAGTGTGATTGAACTGCACGGGTGTGACCGTTAACTCGATCAGAAGCGGCGGCTAATGGTTGTGAAACCGCCTGATCTATGACAGCATTTCCTTCAGCAAAAACACCAGGCAAGTTGGTATGACTTTTGGTGTGCGAACACCATAGCTCATGGTGACGATGCTGTATTAATGTTCTTATTTCAAGGATGAGACGGTCAATGGAGAAGTTGGTAATATGTCTTATAATGGCATTATTCATATGATTAACCAGGCCTGCAGTATACATGGAATCAGTGATCAAATTAACAGCAGTTTTGTGATGTTGATGAAGGGCTAACAAAACTGCTTGCAGTTCTAAGATTTGAACTGAAACCCCTTCTTTCTTTTTCACTATGGTTTTCCATTCTCCGTCTTCTTTCCATGCACATCCATATTGTCCTGTACGACCGCTTGCATCTGTAAATACGGTGATAGCTGTCAACAGCGGTTGGGTTGTGATTATTTTTCTTTCAACAAGGCATAAGGTGGATTTGCATTTAAACAGTGGATGGGAAGGATAGTGTACTGATAAGGGAATTCCATTTGTGGTTAATGCGAAAGGGATTGATTCTTGAGTCCAAAGTCCTATTAATTCCGTTGTTTTCCATGGGACAAACATGACCTCAGGGTCTACGTCAAAGACGTGTTGTACCCTCGTTCGGGCTTTTAATAAAAGTAGCCCTATCTGCTCTGCTAGGGAAACCAGTGAGGATGCAGGTCGTACAGGAGGAAAAATCCATTCAAGAATAAAGGTGCTTTGCTTGTTAAACTGAATAATCACAGCTGATCTTCCGTTTGGAGGTCCAAAAACGGCAATGCCAATAGGTAGGTCGGGGTTGTATCGATAAGACTGCTGATTGGAGATCTTTTTCTCAATGTTTTCCAAGGCTTGACAAGCTTCTGATGTCATGCTTCGGGGTTGTGCCGGATTCTCTGAATCGCGTAACAAGTCAATCAACGGCTCTAAGTCTGCGTTGGTCAATCTGCACCAAGATCGAATCCATTGGA
>VZRV01004816.1:0-29348 GCA_013398115.1 Falcunculus frontatus | reverse complement strand
TCTCCTGTCCCACCAAAAGCAACCGTTCCATATTATGCATGTGAGACCATACACCGACCTTCCAGGACCCATCACAGAAGGCAACCGAAGGGCTGACGCCTTAGCCATGCCTGTGCAAGCTGCCAATGTACCAGATACCTTCACACAGGCCAGGCTAAGCCGCAGCTTTTTCCGTCAGAACATGCCCGCCTTGATGCAGATGTTCCACCTTCCCCGTGATCAGGCGAGGACAATTGTTGCCACCTGCCCCAGCTGTCAACAACACCACCTCCCATCTTTAGGTTCCAGGGTTAACCTCCAAGGACTCAACAGCTGTCAGTTATGGCAGACTGATGTCACCCACTACCCATCTTTTGGAAGGCTGAAATACGTGTCCATTGACAAATTTTCAGGCGCAGTGTTTGCGTCAGCCCACGCAGGAGAGAAAACCAAAGGTGTCATCAGGCACTTTCTCCTTGCATTTGCCACCTTAGGCATTCCAGAAGTAAAGTCAGACAATGGCCCTGCCTATACCTCCCACAAACTCAGGGATTTCTTCAATCAGTGGGGGGTAAAACACGGCACTGGCATACCACACTCTCCTACACGTCGGGCNGCCCAACAAATATCTGGCCCTTACCCATTGATAACCTGGGGAAGAGGGTATGCTTGTGTTTCAACACCCGTGGGCCCAAGGTGGCTCCCAGGCAAAAACATCAAACCATACACCGATCCGGCAAACACTGCTCCCATGGACACCACCAAACCTGAGACAGGACAACTGGAAGACCAGACCAGTGCAATATGGAGACAAAGATGATGCTGAACACCACTGCGAACTCCAACTTGACATCCCGTCACCAGAACTTTGACTGGATAAGTTCTGCTCCTTTTGACACCTCCCCAGATCTTAACCTTTTGTTATCTCCCCTTCAGCTTACCCTCCCGAACCCCATCTCTCAGCTTGCCCTTCCCGCAGCCACATCCCTGATACCTCTGTTAATTACAACCCTTTCAACAATTTTATTTTGAGCCCCAACAGAAGCATCCACCAGAACCACAGTCTACCAAGAAACCCCGTGCTCGTCGTGCCACTGTCCTCTGAATGCTCCTGATACCGATGACAGTGGAAAGCATGAATTGTGTTGCAGCCTGCCACCCACAGCTAAAGCATCCACACCAGCATCCGGAGGATGAAAAGATTTAATCAGACTTACTGGGGCATTGGGAACTCATGGGGTGGCTCACTTCTTGTTGAGGGTTGCTCTGTGGGTTTTTTGGTTATTTTGTTGTCTTTTGAGTATTCAGCTGTTTCTGAACATTTAATTCCGGGATCCCTAGGGGGAGTTTTTAATTCAATAGAGAAGGGGGAGTTGGGGGAGCCAGTGAACATCCCAGTCAGGGAATGAAGGAGTCCCCTAGAGGGACGGACCCTGAGGGATGTCCCCAGGTTGGGGTGAGGCCTCCCAGGATGTTTTTTGTTCTGCCATGCAAGTGTACCCCAGGTCTCTTTCCCTGACCGGCCCGTGGATTCCTGTGCCCCTTTTTCCCTTACATGCCAGAGCCCCGCCTGTGTCCCGCCCCCAGTCCCCTGACCATTGGTCCCCGATGCTCCCTCCCACTCCAGTATAAAATCTCGAGTTTCCCATTGTTTGGGGCTTTTGTCACTAGAATCCTCCAGAATGAGGATGCAATAAATTTCTCACTCTTGGAACTCTAAATGGGAGTCCTTCCCATCTCTTTGCTGCTGGTGTGTTGGAGAAGCCATCCGGTGGGAACACTAAACCCTGGCGCAGGACCCGACACACTTCAAATTATAGTATGTTTTTTGTTATAGAGAATTAAAACCACTAGCATCTTTGCATTAGGACTTACAAAACTCCAATAGAAGAAGTATCCTGGTTTTCTCTTTCTTAGAATTTTTAGGAAGAGAATCTGAACTGTTTTAACCCACTATTACTTTTCAAGAAGAAAATAAAGGTTAAAATTACTGAGAAAACAGCAGCAGGTAGGTTTCCAGGCAAGGCTGTTGTAATGAATAATGGTTCCGTACAGACAGACAGTATTTCCTCTTTGGCTCATTGCCATGTGGAGGTGAACAAGAATCTCCCATGATGTGTGAGACTCATGTCTACTGTTCCCCCTCCTAGTCATTGACTGAAGAAAACTTTTGGGATATGAGAATCCTGGAGATACCATCATTTGCTACCATGTGAATTGCATGGCCACACATTTCTTTCTCTGTACTTACCACGCTCTCTGTATGATGGAATGACCTTCCTGGTGTGATTCTGTATATTTATGTGCCTTCAGTGTGTTTTCTGCATTACCTCACAAATTAAAAATGCTGCCTTTAAGTAAGGGCTACATGAAGGAATTTTCTTGGGTAACAGACATCTGGATGCAGTTTTTCTCCTCAACTCCTATACATGGAAACTATCCCTCTGGGATAGAAAAAGAAATATGATAGGCAAAGAATTAATAAATTCAATTGAGAATTAAGTTTACATGGACTTCACTCATTTTCCCAGCTGAAATAAGTAAACAAATAAACAAATAAATAAATAAATTGCACATGGATACTGTGTAAGTTTTCATTTCAAGAAAATTAATGATAATGGAATGACAAATTTACAACAAGCCTTTCGATCCAGAGTCTTGAGGTGGCTTATGAGAATCTGTCATGAATCTTCAAGAGGAAATAGTCAGCACCCAGGAAGGAATAGAAATAAATCAACTGAAATTTGAACATATATATAATTTATCCTGTGCACACTTAAATACCCTTTTACAGAAAATTTTGCATTAGCAAGCTCCTTTGAGAACTTTTTCTCAGTTCTATTGTGTCAGAGTTTGTTTTCTTTGATTTTTCCTTAGAATGTGAACACCTGCTCCATGCTGCACCTTTTGCTGAATGGGATGAAATGATCCCTGAATATGAATTTACCACTGCAAGAGACAAGATGGAAAATGAAGCAACACTTTCCTACAGTGTGTTGAGGGTTATTTCTAATCCTAACAAACATTGTAATATGTCACTACATAACTTAACCAGCTGTTATGTCCCTTTGTTATCCAGTTCCAAGGCAACCTGATGTTCTGAAAAATTAAACTTCTGGGTTTCTTTCTGTAATATATAACCTCTTTTCACCTGATTTTTATTCTGTGGTAGCAACTTGGAGGTAGTGGATTTGGCTCTGTATGTTTTGTACTGATCTTTCTTAAAGAATACACATTTATTTATATATTTGTTTGTTTGTTTGTTTATTTATTTAACCATTAATTCTGTAGCCTTCTGTCAGAGACTGAAATACTTCATCCCTCAAACATTGATATAAAGTTTTGCTCATTATAACAAAAACTGTATAAAGAAGGTACTACCAAAGAAGCCTCCCTGGAGGTACCTGACTGGGACTTTGGACTGTAAGTTAAACCTCTGGTTAGAGGCAGTGAACACCCGTCCTCCCTTACACAAACTGGCCCCGCTGTGAAACCCCCAACTGTGGGAAGGCCACATCTATGGGACATTCACAGGAGAGGCAGCTGAGGGTGTGTCATAATTCATCAAAGACCCCCCGAAGTGCCCCCCAGAGTCATTCCTGAGGCCTTGCACCACAGGACTGCACGTGATGCAACAGGTCCAGAGTCTGCTGTAAGAGACAATGGTAAACTCCCCCCCACAGGGAGGTGCCTGGGTTTTCCTACCTGGCTTGAGCGTATATTAACCGACTGGATTCGACGCTTTTCAGGAGGACCTTCACCACCAATGAGATCAGCTGGAGAGGATCAACGGAACATCATTGGGATCAAAAGGGTGGTGCTATTTTCCTTGTTCTGTCCCTGTCACTCTCTTTCTGTCCCCCCCACCTATTTTCTATTTCTTTATTTCTTTCTCTATCTCTCTCATATTTACTATCAAATAAAACCCACACTACTGTCACTGCCATATGGTCTCATTTGCACCTTAATTCAGGCAGAGGCATTTCTAAGAACTTTAATAACCGGCTCATGACACCTTCTAAAAATGCTTTTTTTTTTAAATCACTAAAAGTTTTGGAACTAGGTTTTAAATGCTACTATATTGTGGGCCTTGAGGGGAATCAACTTTTCTGAAGACTGGGTGGTACTGAAAGAAATCCCACAAATATTAATCGCATCTTAACAACTAAACTATTTATGAATTTCCTTATCTCTCAAATAAATAGAGATCACTTACTTGCCATTTTCATTCTCTGAAAATTTTATCCTTCTCGGTGCTATGATAGATGGCCACTGTGCATTTGAATTTGAGTTTCAACTACATTATTTTCTCTGTTTTCACTGTTCGAGTTTTCAGTATATCATAGCAATTTTCTTATCCATGTCCTCTCTGTGCTAACCCCTGGGAGCTTAAACAATGTTTTACACCATTTTTTCACTGCAGTACTATAGGTAGTTAAATGTAACCTGCTTTTTTGGTAAATCTGGCCTTCTGTATAATATAATAATATTTATGCCTCACATCTTTTGCCTCCTGCAGCAACTCTTTCATTCAGCACTGAGCTGACAAATTTGGGATGGGAACAGGGGGAGGAAAAATCTTTGCAAAGATAACCTTTAAAAGCAAGGTAATTTCTATATATTTGCCTCTTTCTTTCTGAGCTCAGAGCTGAGCTGCTGCTTGCTATGTTGAACTAAGAACCTGGTCAGCAAAACTATTCTGTCTATCAAAAATCTTGAAAATCTTAATGATCTAGATGGTTTTGCTACTGACTGCCTGTGCAATTCATTAAAAAAGTTAAGGTGATAACTTATTCACTGTATACTCCCTGTGTTTTGAACAAGACTAATGCACACAGAATTTTATTTTCCCTGATGATGTCTCTCATTTTTCATCTCTTCAACATTATACTTTTTATTTGTGGCAGTGGCATTGTAATGGTTCTCATGTTATTATAAAGATATTCAGAAGTGCTTACTGTGAAAGGAGTTTTCTTCAACAAGAATATCAGCAACATATGGTAAGGTTTTCTCATCCTGGGGATATGAGTGCCCAATTCTATACCTCTGTGTGTTTGCCCTTTTCCTTTCATTGTGCTCTCTTGAAGAACACTTGAAGATTTTGCTTAGGTCTAATCACATAGAATCCTTTTAAATTTCACTTTAACATAAAAAGTAGCCTGTCAAAACTCCTGATCTCAACAGCTTCTCTTTTCACCAGTATCAGTCAGGATGATTTTTTTTTAACCTGGCTCACCACAACTGTAAATTTCACAAACAGCTGTTTGTGGCTCCAAACCCAGTGTACAAAGTCCCTGCACTATGCTCCAGCAGGTTTTTTGTCTCCTTTCCTTTTCTGAGTCTCCTTTTATTCCTTAAACACATTAGGGTTTTGGCTTTCTTACCATGTTCAATGGCCCATCTATGTTCAAAACCATCTCAGAACAGCTATTATGTAATAATTGTTTTCTGCAAAGTTTTCACTAGGTTCTCCCCATTCTTATTTCTGTTCTCCTGCCCCTAAACCACTGATAAAAAGACACAGAAGCTGAAAACATCCTACTCATCCAATGTCTATTCCACCACCTAACTAGAGAATACTCTCTCTATAGAGGGATGAATATAGGATTCTGTGGAAAGTATGAAGGATTGTCTCAAATTGATCATGACAGTGAGTTTAAATAGGCTTCCAGACTTCATATGGAACAGCAGAAACACATTCTTTCTCTGCTTTTGCAACCCCTCCTCTAAATATGTGTACACTGGGAAACCTTCAGTAGGGTGATTGGAACAAACCGTTAAAGCTTGAATGGCCCCAGTTGTTGTGCAATGCCAAAAGGAGTCCTACTTGTTCCTCCAGCACAAGTATTTGTGCAGCCATGCAGTGAAGTCAATCCTGGAACTAGGTGACAGGAAGAAGTGAGCAAAAATGTTATTTTTGATCTGCACTAGTTCCTTATTTAGCTAACCTTGTAGTCACACAGACAGCTGCGCTGGAACAAGGGAGTGGGTGCAAGTTGTGAGTAACTGAGAGTGGGACTGATTCTTCTGACAGAAGGACTGGCTTACATCAGTTTAAAGTATTAACTGAAGAGCAACTTCAGTGAATGAACTGATTCAGCTCTTTTTGGAAGAGTCTTCAGCAGAATTACAGATAAGTATTTGATATAAAATAATTGTGTGAATTGAGCAGGAATATTAAAGAAATAATCATTGTAAAATGAGTTGATTAAGCACATATTCCTTATGCAAACAGTTCTTGAGTCAGGGCTGAAGAGATTTCCTGTTAAAGTCTTAGTAATATTTTATAAGTGTCATTCAAATGGGTTGTTGCGGCTCTTGAGAATAGATTGTCTGAATTTCCACTGAGAGATTTCTGCTGTTTATGGAAGAAGTTTTAAATTTATTTACTCTAAATTATTCTTCTCCTAACTGCCTTGGTTCTAATAATGCGTTGCCAGATACATTCAGTGTTTCACCACTCTACCGAAATATCCCCATAACACTGTATTTCCCAGCACTTATTCACTTAATCACTTATTCACTTATTCCAACAATAGCTAGAATCAAATATCAGCATTAGAATCAACCAAGTTTTTGTACAGAACATTGTCCACTGAATATGGAAACTTAAAAGCCAGTCCTTTTTGCTTCATTCTTTTGAGTTCAGTTTTTAACTTCTTTTTCTAGTGCTCTTACATGCTTCTTTTCTATTCTGCTTTTAACCAGATGAACAACAGCCAAGTAAAGGATGAGCCTTCATATTTTTGCCTGAGTGACTCCACTAACAAATGCCAAGAAAGGATGCATACAGAGTTTGTAAGAAGAAGAAAGAATAAATGATCTTTCACTAGCTGCAGGATCACAGTAAATATCCACAGATTTAACTGCATTTGTACATGAATCACAGTCAGATTCAGCTTAGCTTCTCTTAGCTGTATTAAGTCTGTAAGACTTACAAGAATGAGCAGTAGAGGACCTGGTTAGGTGGACAAGCTCAAAGCTCGTTTCACTACTAGAAGAGGATATCCAATTAGAAATTTAATCTAGTTTTACTTAGGTTCTTTGACTGCTTACGTTTGGTTGATTCTTTTGTCTGTTCCTGACCTTTTCAGCTTGGAGGTGTGTCTTAGTGAATGTAACGAGTTACATACATTTTCTAAGATGCCATTTTCTATAACTGCTTGATGATTAATTGCTCAACACACACCTAAGATTCCAAAGTGCCTCCCAGTGGTCAGAAAAAAAAATAACTTTAAGAACTGCAAACAAACCCTTGAAATAGTCTATCCATATCTCCCTAATAAACAGCTCTTTCAGAATAGCAAATTGAATAACTTTCAGGGTAAAGATGGACTTTAGCAAAGAATGTAAACAGCTCCTACACAGAGATTTCAACAATCTTAAAATTCATATTTTTAAAACTTGGTCTATTTAAAGCTAATACAACATCAATAATGATATACTAGTGATATGATATCACTCACAGATTCTGTCTGTGTGGTTCATTAACCTAACCTCAGCAAATACAATGGTATCATTTCCATGGCTGTATACTCTTCCTGTGGATTTTTTTTGTACTCATATATTGCCGTATAATTTCTAACCACTTTTCCCATATCCTAACTTGCTACTCCGGGGTTTTTTTATTTCTCATTTGCAATTTTTCTATTAATTTGTGAACAACTTCTTTCAAGCAACATTGTTAGGCCATTAGCTGTACACTCATCAGTGCTGGAGTTCAGTTTTCAGACCCAGTTTACAAAAACAATCCTCACTTGTGCAACTTCAGACAAAAGAGGTTTCAGATTTTGCTCACAAGTTCAACCCTTCAGGTACAAACATTCACTGGTTACCATACATCACACAGGCAAAACTTAGCCAAATGAATATGGACTGGGATATATAGGACCAGACGCTCATTTAGTAAATGTTCGCACTTTGCAGAGCTCCTTGTTGCCTGCTAAACAGAAAAGGAAGTGAAATATAATGTAGAGAAAGACATCAAGTTGAATGGGAATGTGCTTCCAAGAAATTTTGTCAGAAAAGTGACCTCTCACAGACACTGGATTATGTTTTCATCTGTTAAATCACAGACAGACCTATTAAACTAAATACATACAAAGCTATTTATTCATTTTTGCAATCTTTTTATTTTTAAAACATGAACGCACAGGAACCTCAGAAAGAAAAAAAACAAAACAAAGCCTTGCTCAAAGCCAGGTTGGAGAATGACAATGAATGAAGAGAGAGAGATCCATAAACTAAGGGTAAACTTTTTCCAAATGAGGTTGTACAGCTGTGGGTATAACTGCACATTCCACTTGGATCCTTTTCATATGTGTTTTGAGCACAGCTCTTACTGCAAAACAATTTTATTTTTTTCTTGAATACTGCATACCAACATGATACACAGCCTCTATTATCTAAATACTCCAGGGAACTGTTAGAACAATTCACTGACTGCTTGTTCTGAGTACCAGTTTTAATTGTTTTCAAATATTGTACTTGGGTTTTTATTCAACTTCTTAGTTATGTTTTGTGGACATGGAGGAATGGAACAGTTGCATAAATACTAAGCACATTTTTTTCACCACAGCTCTACTTGAGCCTTAATTTATTATTGTGAAACTCCCACATTAGGAACTGAACCAAAAAAAAGTTTCTTTTGTAGGAAGATAACAACCCCCTTTTTCTTCTACTGCTTTATTAGTCGCATATATTTAAAATATCATAATTGGTCCATGTGAAGTGAGGCTTTCTTATCATTACTAAAACACCTTTCTTTTATCACAGCAAAGGCAGACAGCCTTCTGCAGTTATAATGAGGAGAGGAACTTCAAGATGAAACTTGGGTGGTTCTCCTTCTCACAAGATCAGCAGATGAAGACATGGCTTTGGGTCTTTTTTTCAAACAGAAGCAGAACTTGGGCTGGAGGAGGGGGTTGGCAGTGCCACCATACCTGCGGTCCCTCACCACTCCCTGATGGCTCTCAGATGCCACACCACCCACCTGCAGCTTTCTGCAAACCCTTCTTCAGCCTTTTGGGTTTTGGCATGAGACATATCTGGTGACAGAAAAAAGCTTCCTGGGAGTCAAGTGCTTTCTGAAGGAGCATCCTCTCTTTGGCAGTGGGTTTACACGCAGGTGTGAATGCTAAAGGCTCGGCTGCAGAGAGATTTCTCAGTTTTCTAACAGTGTCTGTGTGAAAGCCTTGCTTTCTCATGGACTCTAAAGGAAAACAATTGGAAGAATATGTAAACTGTAGTATTGTTTATCATAGCAAAGAGAAAATTATCTGAAGTAGGTGTTGTTGGGTCCAGCCAGTCCCTCTGGGGTGTGGCTGGTCAGGGAACTGATAACCTTAATGTCAGTCTATGTTCTAAGGTATAGATGAGCGAGTTTTATAAATAATAAAGGTCAATTTCTTCTCATACCAAATCGCCCATGTCGCTTTGTTACTCGGTCTCTGCTCGCTAGCGACACACAGGAATTTGAACTGAGACAGTACTGTTCCCATCACTAGGAGGTCATGCTGATCCATGAATAAGTTAGTCTCCTTCTGGGCTTCTTCAGATGTGGCTGACTTACTGCACCTGTGATTAAACAGAAAACAAGGACAAAATACACTGGCTGACACCTTATATGGCGAGGAGAGTCACACATTACAAACTCATATCCCAGCACACAAAAAGAGAGTCTTTAGGTCAACTGCTCTGTCCTGGATTATAAAAATGGTGTATGGGACAACCACATTCCTACTGTTTCGAATTCTTCTCAGCCTTCCTCACTCAGCCTTTCAACATTGGGAAATGAGGACCCTCCCCTAGGAGACAGTAGTGAAGGAGTAAAGACCCGGCTGTGTTTGAGTAGCATGACCTGACATGTACCTGTACTTTCTGATGACAGGAGACAGGATGGTTCCCATCCTGTAACCACAGCTATCTCTTCATGGTATTGCCTCCTCTACTTCTGAGAATGAGGAAAGGCTCTTTCTTGGCAAGGCTGAAAGTACCTGTGGGGTTGAGTGGGGCTGGAGAGGAGCCGTCTGTACGTTTATTGCCCTTTTAAGGTACATAACCTGGAACACTGGGCAGCACTAGTAGGGAAAGAAAAAGACTGCAATCTTGTCAGCATCTGGTAAATCTGCTGTCAGTCCTGGTAATCACCCTGAGGTAAACATTTTCCAAATCCAGAACTGAATTATCCATTCTTTTGTGTTTCTTTGCAGAGGGCATGCTCAACATTACAACTCGGCCACTTGACTGTGTAGGTTAATTTTGTGAAGTTCTGTCTCAGGGTATTTTTGTGCTTTTTCTTCAGGTTTGTTGCTGTGCAGGGGGCACTCTGCATGCAATTCAGCTTACCAGAGCAATAGCTCTCTGGCACTTGTAAGGATAGGGTGGGGGTTGACTGGGTAGTGAGTTATAAGTCATTCTCCACGTTAATTGCTCTATCTGAATGTTTCATCTAAGGCTTCCCTACCAGTTTCCCTACAGGAGGAGATTCTCCATGCTGAGGATAGGCTAGAGGAAGAACAGCAGAGTATTCAGCAGCATGTTCAGCAACTGCTTTCTATTATGCAAGAGTTTAAAGGAATGTGAACGGTCTGCCGAAATCCTCCTCATGTGACCAAGATCACAGCAACAACCCGGAGCCAAATGAACAACCCAGCTCTTATGTGCTAGTAAAAAGGCCCAGCTAGAAGAGCATGATGCAAGTCTAGTTTCAAACACGGTGAATAGGATTTTAATCTCAGCAGGTTGCTCAGCTGGCTGCTTTTCAACTATGGAACAATATTTTAATTAAATTTCCACCTCACCATATTTAGTGCATTTTCCCTTTCCACTCAATGTTTTTCACCAGATCCTTGAAAATTCATCTCTTTGCCTTCTGTGAGCTTTAAAAAGCAGACGGGAAAAAATGCTTCTCTGCCCTATGAAATTTGTGACCGTTGATTGTTACTCATATGTTAGTTCTATCATTTTGTGTTGCAAGGTTAGGGTAAGAATGGGTCTCACATACAACAAAACAGATGGGTATTTGAGCTGAATCATCATAAAAATAAAAATCACAGCAACTGCCTGCAATGCAGAGATTTTGGAAAGGCTAAGGACATAATTATAACTTCATATAGAAGGCTCCAGATACAAGTTATAGTCCAGTATTTTGGTAACAGGTGAATAATTTTTGTCTCTTTTGTGGAAAAGCAGTGGTCTCCTGTTTCAGGGCCTCTTAGTTTTTCACACTCAAGTTGCTAAAGACAGGCATTTCAGTCATCTGTTTCTCTCCATTAAGCTATGTTTCCCTTTTGGATATAAATAGGTTGCTTTATACCATCAGGTGTCAAGCCAACTCACTACTGTTTTAAATCTAGCCTTGAAAATAAATGGTGTGTGGTGTACCCCTATTAATAAATATATTTTAGTAGACAGTTTCCAATGTTTGTAATGGGGAAGTTATTTATCATGTTTGTAATCTGTCATGAAGAGAGAAGTCGTGTTCATGAATTAAACATTTTGATTTGTCTTCTAAGTTTTTAATATGTGTATTTTATGCTGGTATTTATTTGCACAAATATGTATTATGCAATATAATATAATATATAATTTTATACTTAACCATGGTAGATATGCAAAAATAGAACAAAAGTCTTGTGTGTTGGGGGATAGTACAGATTTGAACTACACTGAAGAGTCTGAGGATCACAAGGACTTAAGGGGACTATATTTGTATGCCCTCTTCTTTGAAGTGCATAATTGCAACGTAACAGCTCCCCTTTGAGATTTAAAGGCTTGTTTCTGATATCCCCACCATCTGGTCAGTGGGAATAATGAGCAAACCCGGTAAACAGTATCCTTAAATAAGACAGATAAAGTGCTTACAAATTCTTAAAGCAAAAGGTACCATTTTCAAGGAAAATGTTCACAAAGTTCTTTGCACTTCGCAGTTTGTTGCAACCAAAATGACACTTTTCTCTAAGCCAGAGGAAAGCTCCTTTCACTTCGCTGCAAGCAGAAAGGAGTTCCTGAACTTTCTAAGCAATGGTTTTCAGCACAGGACAGCATGGAGTTTCCCGGGCAATGATAGAACAGAGTAAACTGGGAACAGGAAGATCAAATCTCCAAAAGTGTCTTTTGCTGCTGGCTGGCTGCCTTCGGAATTCAGATTTTATCTGTCCTCAGACTGTGCTGTGTTCAACAAGACAGGAACAAAACAAAAAAGAGGAGGGGACTACAGTTCAAAGAAATCAAATAACAGATATTTAAATTAAGATTGTAAATGTTATCTTGTTGCAGGAAGAGTCAATTATTTAGTTCCTTTTAGGAAAAGAGTCATACCTTACTCTGAGATGGTAGAAGTTCAAGTCTCTTGTCAGCAACTGATTACCAAACAGTAATAGATAATCCTAACCAAATAATAGCTAAGCAGCTATTTGAAGAACTGCTTACCTTTTTAAACAAATTGCTCTGTAAAAGCAGTGCAAATGGTGAGCTAAGAAAACCTTATTGCAGGGTTGTTTTTTCCCAACAAACATGCATTTTTAATAAAATATCATTCTTTTTGTGTGTAAAAGTATATTCATTTTTGGACTGAGCAGGGCAGAAGGCTGCCCTCCCAAGTATGAGTCAGCCCAGAGCAATTTTAAAAGTTAGCATAGGTTCAAACAGGAAAAGTTTCAGATGACTGTGATTTTCAGACACTTGTTTATGCTGCATATAAAGGTCATTTTAAAGTCTAACTACCCTTCGTAAGGTGGTGTTTTTTAAATTATTATTAGTGTTCCCTCGAACAAAGTATAATGGTAGATGAAAACTGGAGGCTAACTGATGTGTAGGGCTCCTCTTAAATCTGGCCTGGTGACCAGTAAGTTTTGCTTCAGGTCTGTACGGTCACACTGACCCTTTCTTCTTCATTGTTCTGTGGGTTTGGTCAGCCTGATGATTCAGAATTTAACAAACACACGCCCGTGCTTCACCTCCTTTCTCACCATGATAGGTTTTTTGTAAGTTCCTGCCTCCAGGGCAGCCATACAGTAGGGTTTTAAGCAACTGATCACAGGTATAAAAAACTGGGTTTTGACATCAGAAAAATTAACTGGGAATAAGAGGTTTTTTGGGTATTTTGAATCTTGTAGCTACGGGTGTTCTTACTACCATGCAAATTAGCAGTACATCTCAGTAGTTGGACCTAACGTCAAATAACTACAGTAAGGCAGGAAAAACAGCATCTTTTTACTAGAATTGTGTGTTGCAATAGCTGCTTTCACGGTAGTGCAAGCTTTTAAAAATCAATTTGCAGCTACAAACTATTTTCTTCTTAGCAAGTAAGTGCATTCATAGCTAGGATACTTCTGTCCCCTATAGAAAACTTGTATTTCTAATATTCCTAGCCTGCATTGTCGTTGGCTTCTTGTCATGCTGAAAGTGCTGCAGTTCTACTGGTGTTAGTGAGAACAACAGAATAAGGCTATGAGAGACAATGTGGTAGGCTGACTTTGACTGCCAGCCTCCCACCCAGCTCTCTCCCACTCTCCCTGTTCAACAGGACAGGTGAACAAAATACCAAGAAAAAAGACCGTGGGTTGAGAGAAGGACAGGGAGATCAGTCACCAATTACCAGCATGGCCAAAACTGAATCAACTTAGGGAAAATTAATTTAATTTATTGCAAATCAAGAGTAGGGTAACAGGAAATAAAAACAAGACTAAAGCCACTTCCTCCCAGCTTCCTCTTCTTTGGGGGCTCATCTCCATTCCTTCATTCCTGACTCTACTCCTACACATGCACACACACACAAAAGCCAGGTAGAGAATGGGGAGCAGGGGCTGTGGTCTGCTCGTTGTGCTTTGTCTCTGCCACTTCTTTCCCATCATGCTCTTTTCTTGCTACAGCAAGAGGTCCCTTCCATGGGGTACAGTCCATCACAAACTTCTCCAGTGTGGGTCAAAGACTGCTGAAAGGGATATTCCGTACCACAGAACATAATGCTCAGTATATGGGGGGTGTTGGCTGGAGATGCTGATTGCTTCTGGGTAGCAGTCTGGGCATAATTAAATTTTATTTTGTTTCAATTATTAAATTGTTTTTATCTGAGCCCATGAGTTTTAGTGTTTTCTTCTCCTGATTCTCCTCTCCATGCCACAGAGAGTGGTGTAGTGGAGGGGGAAGTGATGCATTCTATTAGTTGCCAGCGAAGTTAAACCACAACAAGTGTCTCCCGTGAATATCTGCTCCAGCATGCTCCCCAGTGAGCTGCAGGGGAGAACCTGCACCACCACAGTCCTATGCTTAGGGGGAACAATCTGCACCACCACCACCGTCTTCACCACAGGCTGCAGGGCCTGGAGCACTTCCTGCCCTCCTTCACTGACCTTGGTGTCTGCAGAGTCCCACATTTTTCTCACTCCTCTCTCTCAGAGCTGCTGTGTATCATTTTTAACTCTGTAATAAACGTGTTATTACAGAGGTGCCACCAGTGTTGCTGACTGTGTCAGCTTTGGGCAGCTGTGGGTCTGTTTTGGAGCCTGCTGGTGCTTGCTCTGTCCAACGCCGGGGCAGCTCCTGCTCTTTTTTCCCAAAGACCACTCCTGCAGTCTCCCTGCTGCCACCACCTTGCCATGAAAGCCCGATAAAGATCAACTATTCTGGCTTCAGCCACAGAAACCACCAGGTGCCACCAAAGTTACTCTAGGAAAGTTCTTGAAAACCATCAGAATAGCTAAGGACTTTAACTCCCTGCATAAAAAGTAGTAGCATGTTTCTTAATTTCTCTGATAATAATGACAATATTAATCCTGGCTATAGCAATCACCAGAGGGATATTCGTGACTTCTTAAGGCAAAAATAATAAAAATCAATGTAACTGCATAGAAAGGGAGTTAATCAGATATGTAAAATCAGTGTCTTTTACCCAAGTGGTTGTATAAAATCTGCCAGCTGTGATACTCCTCCAGCTTTCAGCTTTCCTTTATATTTTCTTTCACTAGATTGTATAGGAGATCAATACATCAGGCCAGTTTTTGTCTCCAAAACAAAATTATAATAAACTGACACTGACTAATATACTTTGCCAATAGCTAGCCTTTATTTGCTCTCCCACTGCATTCTCAGAACTAGTTCTTAATAATGTCTGAAAACAGCTGTAAATGAAGAGTTAATGCCATGCTGATAGCACTGATGGCTATAGTTCTCGTTAGTATTTAAGGTTCAGCTGCTCTGGCTTGACAGCCCCTTGATGAAGAGGAAAGAAGCTGAAATCAAAAGGGATCAACATGCTTCATCCTTATTTCAACACCTTTGGTAATGTGCTCCTTGATCCTTCCAGCACAATAACAAAAGGGTGAGGAATCTCACCTTCACCCAGAATTTTTTATCTGATTTCGGGTGCTGGGTCTCACCAGGCAGCTTTCCTCTTTATTCTACAGAATTTTTCTGTTTTCCCTGTGTTTGGTGTCCAGGTGCTTATCCCCCAGGTTTTCTACCTGATCTACTGTTCAGGTGTATTCCTGCACCTCGGCTGTGCAATTCTATTGCAGGTCTCTTTGTAGCTTAGTATTATTTATGTATTGATGCTTCATGGCATTACAAGGTGCTCACAGGTCGGTACTAGTTATGTTATTAGTAGTATTACAGTGCTAGAAAATGCTTACATATTGCTATAATTTATCCTATTTTGATGTGTTTATGATTAAGTTAAAGGCATGCAAATACTAATTACATTCTTTTTAGTGTAATTCTACTTTTGCTACAATTTAATTCATATTAAAGATTTGGCTTTCTTGCATTCAAAAGTCAGCAAAGGCAAAAGAACTCTGCTGATTTCCACATGAATTTAACTCAAAAGTATAATGAATCCTGGAACATACAAGTTTACTAGAGAAATGCTGTCAGGCACTTGCACTCTGTTAATTGGGGATCTTTAACTGCAAGAGCATCATTTTGCTGTGTTGAAGCCCTTGCTCATGCCTCAGGACCACCTAAAGATGTAGCATTCTAATTACTGGGACTTGTTATCACGGAGTGTAAAGGAATGTAAGCAGCAAACCCAAGCAGAACAAGATAGTGTTTCTATCAACACTGCTTTCTGCAGCAACTCTTTTTCAGTTCCCTTTATTTTTAAATATGATTTGTATTCACTTGGGTTCCCACTATGCATGTTTATTTTAACAGCACCTCGACTACTCTCTGTGATTACCAGGACATTAAAACCCAAAGTATTTTACTGAAAGTAGTTTCATACCAGCTATCAGTTACGTGATAGTCCTTCAGCCTTCAGATTTCCTTTAAATTTCCTTTATATTATTAGGATGTATAGGAGACTGATTAGCTTCAGAGTTTCCACCACCAGAATTGACCTGACTTCCAAGCATGAAAGTCTGTCTTATTTGTTTATCTATTTATTAGCTTATTCCCATAACCAGCATCTTGTCTTGAAACTCAAAGTTCTTGGCAACTGCTTTGTTGTACATTTCATAGTAGGCAGAGCATGTAATTTTGTACGTCTGTTTGTCAGCTGCATGTGATATGTGGCCTTCGAGAACAGCTGCATTTTTTACTGAGACCAAACAGCCTCTCCTACTAGAGCATTAAACATTATCACAAAATCACAAAACACCCTGAGTTGGAAGGGACACACAAGGATCAGCGAGTCCAGCTCCTGGCCCTGCACAGGACAACACCAAGAGTCACACTGTCACCGAAACAGTGAGAAAAACTGAAACTCTCCAACAGCGTACTTCAGTGTTAGAGAATTTAGATGTTACTTTATTCTGGCTAAGATGTTATTCCAGCCAAGATGTGCAATAGAAATTATTTCATTCACACATGCCCAGGTTGTGCAGAAAATCATTCCATCACACAGGGTTCTTTATCTGATTTTTTACATATTTTTACATATAAACCCCGAAGAAATTCTCATTCATTGTTCCAAACTACACAAATCTTAGTATTCGATCTCCTATTGGTTATTGATCCCTTCCCCTTCGATGCTAATTTGGTCCTCATTCTTTGGTTCTCTTACCAATCTTTTCCCAAACCAGGTGACTGCTCCAGGGGGTAATGTTCCCTAATGTTCCCTTGTCTCCTGGGTATCTCCTGGCTACTCCCAATCTGTTGATTTTAAGCTCGTCAGACCTTACCCAGGCTCGGTGAACAAAGTCTTTTGAAGAGAAACTTCAATTCCCTTCCCCCTCGGCAAAGGCGAACAAACCCCTGACTAAAGTTGCATAGAAACTTTTAAAAGTTGTGTTGTTTTCAACAACACCATATGTCTAACAGCATTGTCCAAAAACTTCTCGAACTCTGTCAGGCTGGTGCTATGACCACTTCCCTGAGGAGGCCATTATGCTTGATATCTAATATCATAAAATGCGAGATAACTAGGCAAGTCCATAATACATCAGGTGAACAAATGGCTGACAGGTCGGATTCATAGAGTTTTTGTAAATGGGGTTACAGCAGGCTGGTGCTCAGTCACCAGTGGGGTTCTACAAAGCTCAGTTTTAGGGTCAGTGTTTTTCTATGTTTTTATAAATAATTTGGATGCAGAAGGCAAAGGTACGTAAGTAAGTTTGCCGGTGACACTAAGTTGGGAGGAGCCATGGACTCCCTACACGGCAGAGAGGCTGTACAGAGCGATCTGGAGAGCTGGGCAATCACCAAGCATTTGACATTTAACAGGAGCTAGTGCCAGATTCTCCCCCTGGGGCAAGGTAATCCTGCTTATACATACAAATTAGGGGTCTGGAGAGCAGCCCTGCAGAAAGAGATGGTGGGTGGGGGGGTGTTGGACTGATGGCAAATTGAAAACGGAGTCAGCAGTACCCTGGCAGCCAGGAGGGCCAACCCTGTCCTGGGGTGCATCAGGCACAGCATCACCAGCTGGGCAAGGGAGGGGATTGTCCCGCTCTGCTCTGCATTGGGGCAGCCTCACCTCGAGTGCTGGGGGCAGTTTTGGGTACCACAATATAAGAAGGGCATAAAGCTATTAAGGAGTGCAGAGGAAGGTTACCAAGGTGGTAAGATTTACAAGGAGCAGCTGAGGTCACTTGGTTTAATTAGCCTGGAGAAGAGAAGGCTGAGGGGTGATCCCATCGCAGTCTACGGCTTCCTTAAGGTGGACAGTGCAGGGGTTGTGCTCATCTCCCCTCTCTGGTGAGCAGCAGGAGAACACGAGGAAATGGAATGAAGCTGCATTTATGATTTAGTGTGTTAGGTAGTCCTGGAGGAAATTGGACTTAATGAGCTTTATGGGTTCATTCTAAATTGAGATTCTCTATGATTCTAGGGTTCTATAAGCTTCTCACAGTTTGTTCAAATTTAAACCCCGGAAGATGAACACTTCTTTCTAAACTCAATGTCACTTTTGAAAAACAAGGATGTGCCTTGATGCTTACCAATTTAAGCCCCCTTAAATTTGGCATCATGTTTATCACTGTTGCAATCAGTACTGTTTCAGAAAAGACACCAGGCTGATAAACCACACTGCCACATTTAAACATGTTTCTATGTTTTTACCTACACATCAAGAGCTTGTTACAAAAAGTCTGAGAAAGCTGCTCCAGGTGATAACAGCGACAAAAAATACAAGTGACGAATCTTTTGAACTGAGAGGTGAGAGTAGCACTAATTTTATCAAGTAATCTCCTGTTTCTCAGCCAAAGATCTATTGTTTCTCAAAGAAGAACTCTTCAGTGCTAAGAAAGATGTTTGAACACATTGAATAACTGTAATTTCACAACATTCAAATACTACGAATCAACTAATTTCTCTTGTGAATTTTGTCCCCACATTAAGTCTGCGGGTTACAGCAAGAGCTGGCCGATTCTTTTTTTCAGAACAATATTTCTCGAAGAAATTAGGGTTTTTTCAGCTAAAATAATTTATTTCCATAGGAAAAAAAGATCACCTGAGGTGTTTTTTTTATTATTATTTATGGAAATGACACTTATCAGCTAGTCTGTATGCTTTTTTACAAGCCCATCTGTCGATTTTGTTATCCCAAACAAATTTTGGACCTGCTGACTTATTCAAATTAAATTATTAGTTAGATTTTAAAAACTGAATTTCTAAAAATTCTGTGAAAGCAAAGATTGTAAACAGCAGAAGCAGCAGAAAAAGTTTACTCGTACTCCTTGGCTCAGGTAAGACTGTACCATGATAAAGAAAAGGAATCTCAACGACCCAGCTTTCCTTCTGTTCTGACAGTGAGAGAAACTTGAGTCAGAGTTCTGGATTATCTGCATGTGCAAATAAAATCCACACATCCGTTCATCAGATGCAATTCTTCTAAGCAGTAAAAAAAAAAAAAAGGTGCTGCTTTTTTTTGCTTTGTGTTTTGGTTTTGGGGGTTTTTTTCATTTTATTTTAAGCTGATTTCCATTTTTGGAAGAAAAAAAGTTCAAACTTTTCCCTTTTTTTAAAACTAAAGAAAAAAACATTGAAGCATAGGATGTAAAAGACTATGGGGTTTTTTTCTAAAGTTCTTATCAAAAAAAAGTATTTTTGAAGTAGATAGAAAGTTTTTATTTCTACTTCCTGTACTTGGAAATCTTATTTCTGTATTTCTTACGAACACTGAGACATATAATGAGCTTATGATTCTGGCAGTTAACAAGGGGCCTTAATACAGTCAACATAAAGACTAATTTAGTTCTCACAGGATTAATTAAGCTGATTTGAAGGAGCAGAAAATTTTGTTTTGTTTAACTTAGATTGCTAAAATGATGCTAATAATTTAAATGAGGATTCTCTTCACTCTTTAATTAGTTTATTTTCTTACGAAAGGAAACATTTTTTAAAAATTACTGAAGAGGGAAAAATGAAGTTCAGAACTACAGCCTTTGTCAAATGAAGAGTTTACATTATGAATACATATAGATTCAGTACAGTGAAGTACCACCAGTTATGTGTCATGAATTTATGCAGTAATTTTGTTTCTGTCACATCACTCTAAGTTCCATTCCTCCTGGTTCAGCAGCCCACTGATTTATTCAATTTTGTTTGCATGGGTCAAAAATTTTGCTCAAAATAAAAGCACAGAGAGAGAAAACAAGAAATGGAGAACAAGAAGGGAGAACAAAACAAAAGCAAAGTACAGCATGAAAGAGGGAGAGATAGAGCAAATGTTTGTACAGATGAGACCACAAGTCTCAAATTTGGATGAAGTGCCTGTTCCCTAGAAGGAACTTATAACTTTGGCTCTTAAGTCAGCCAAATAAACTCCACCAATCTTTTGTCCCTAACATAGATAGAATCCTTCAATATATGCCTTTGGCTACAAATATTGCTTGAAACGACAACACTTTTGATAACTTGAAAGCTTCCAAAATGGCTGACAACCTCTCGAAGAACAATTCTAGGAAGCTCCTTTTAAGAGGTTATTTATTGTTAGAGTAATCCTTCTGCCTGTGTCTAGTCAAATAGGCTCAGCTGTTTTGATCTCAAATTGATCCTCCAAGCCATGCCACTGCTCCTCGCTATGCCCCTGTTCTTTGCTAAACGCTCCTCCTTACCTTAATCCGCCTTTTGTACTTTGGTTGCTCAGTCCTGTGGACTGCTTAGACCCACAAACCACTCACACAGCATATCAGGATGTGGGAAAAAAATAAGATAAATAGATGGGTGGTGGGAAGGGGAAGTTTCTGAAGAGATTGGAAGTTGATTTACTATTTTTTTTAATTTGAGCAAAAAGACTGCAAAGCAAAAACCCTACCAGATAACATCTGCACTTGCATCTTTGCATTTGTGTAAAGTTATGGTTTAAGCTGAAACTACAAGAGGTCTCAAACAGAGTCAGTCTCCCATCCCAAAAAACCCAAATCTGTTTCAGAGCCAGAAGTGTGTAGACACCAAGTTTCACCGGTCAATGGTCACAGAATCAGATGAAACGCAGCCTTGAGAAAAAAAAACTTACTGAGTGATGAGATCGGCCAGTAAGTTTAATAAGCTTTGGAAGAACAACCTCCTCATTGCATTTAACTTCTCATATTCAGGGAAAGAGATTTCAGTCATTAATTGCAAATAAATAATCTTGTACCAAAGATACCTTACTGTGTCTTCAGTCTCTGACAGAATTTTCCCCAAAACTTGTGAAGACTTGAATATCTGACCAGCTACTTCAGTCAAAATGAATCATAGAGTGGTAAGGATTATTGTACATTTTCAGTTTCTGAGCAAGAACCATTTTCTTCTATTTACACTGACATGCTTTGAAATGGATCACATTCTATGTATTGTCTCTCAAAACTTCAAGGCAATGTTTACTCATCTTGCAAATTTAGGCATGTATCAGTTTCCAAATTCTGACATCTAGTATACTGCAAAATATTTGGAGAAACTTTTGATAAAGATAGTTACTACAGGTTTGCCCTTGCTTTAGGTCTACAGTCCCAGACTGATGACAGTGTCTGGATTGATAAATCTCCCATTGACCACTCCATTGGTGGTGCAGGACTTGGTACTAGCTGAAGATGTTAGACTGGTTTAATTTTGTGAACTTAGTGTGAAATTTTGTCACGTATAATTTAGAAATTCTCTTTTATCTTTGAACTGTATGACAAACTGCTATAATACTCATATATTACTTTTGTATCAGTAGTTGTCAGCTGTGTTTAGCTCTTTTTAGTTCTGTTCATACTGATCCTTACAGTCACATTTCATCCATGAATTAGAAGATAAAGAGAAGGAATGTATGTGCATTTGCACAGGAGCATACACTGCTATCACTTTTCAGATAAGTCATGATCTCCATTTGCTTCACAAATGAATGAGCCCGAGACCCTTCCCTGGCTTGGGGTGTGACTAATCAGGGAAGAATTCCCAGGAATTAAGCGGGATTATGTTGGCCTGTCATCTCTCCCCATACCCCTGCAGAAAATGATCATGAAACAAAACATCCTCTCCAGAAGTCTTTAACCTTCCTTTTCTCAGACATTCCCATCTTAAAATAAAAATCCTCCAGATCACCCTACTTGATCACTCTTTCTCAAGAGATGTTGTTAGTTTGAGACAGGGATTTAGTAGAAAGAGGAGCTATGTAGTCTGAAAACCCCAAACTGATACTGATGAGTACATGGTAATAACTTCACTGTAGTCCTCTTTCCATCTAAAGCCCAATTTTCCAGACCATGTCTGATTAAAATTTTCTGTTCAGAGCCAAAATTTCTGTATTTCCTCTAATCTAAATGCATTTGTTATGGAACCATTTCCAAACTAGAGCGGCCAGTGTCTTGTCCACGAAAACCTCTTCCTTGGGTCACAGTGACAGAAAGCCATCTCAGCTGTGGTCAAGATGCAAGGCTCAGTATGGCCCATGAATCAACCAACCTCAAAACAAACCAACCAAATAAACAAACCACTGGGGGGGGGACAGGAATTATGCACTATCTTTGGAATCTCAGCTTCCCTGGTGGTCTCCACTTAGTTCACATTTCTCTTTCTGATGCTCACCAATGTGTGCCAGAGAGGCAGAGTACACACAGACAGGATTCAGCTCCTTGATTTACATATTTTTAGCAAACATTTTTCTGCAGACTCCACTGTGGCTGTGTTTTCTTTCCTGGCTTTTTTTCTGGTTTTTGTTGTAGCTGGTTTTTTGGGGTTTTTTGTTTGTTTGCTTGCTTTTTTTTTAATAATAACAAAGAGCAACAGTACACTTACTTAAAAGATCAGAATTAATTAATCAGCAATTAGGCTGACTCACTGAATAAAGCAAGCCACAGGCTCCACATAGTGAGTCCTCCATCTAATCTTGAAATGAGCTATTATGTCTTCAGATGTGTGTTGTCTCATATTTGTTCCAATGTTTAATTATATGCCCTGTCAAACCAGTGGTTCCTGCATGAACTTTCCTGATACCATCTGACAGTCCTTGTATCTTGTTACACCTTCACCTCCAAGACAAAAGTGGCACAGCTGCAGCTATGAGAGTCAGTAGCATCCCCACGAATTCACACTCTTCCTCCTCTCAGAGGTTTCTTTTTTTCATAGGACTGCACCATTCCTGCAAAGGCACTTCTTGCTGAGTGTTTCTTCCATGCTTTTGTGAAAGTGATGCTGTATTTCCCTGTATTTGCATGACTCATTTTGAAGAGTCATTAAATTTGCACACTGAAGACATGTAGGAAGTGGAGAAATAACTGTTGTGTGGAAGTAACTTTGCCTAATGAGAGCACTTTCCAATTAGATACGCTCCTCAAGTCTGTTGGGTGCCTGTTGCCATTATATCTACTTGTAACTTTACCTCTCAAGATTGCAATTTCTCCTACTGTTGCTGTAATGAGAAGCAGCATTTACTGCTTCTGTGTGCAAAGAGACTCTTCCACAGAGGTGTGTTGATGACTAACACTACACACTTGCTTTTCCTTGCAGCATTCTCCTCTAAATGTTTCTGTACCCAGCAACTCAGAACAGTAATTTACCGGTACAGTTTATCTGTCCCTCTCAGTTCTATTCTGCTCTTCTCCAGCACTCTATCCCAGTATCTGAGCTTTATCAATGTGATAATCTCACGCCCCACAGAAATCATGAACTTTTATGATAGTGCAAAATGGTCTCCACGGCACTTTGCAAACACTGCTGTCCCTTAACTTGTAAAAGCCAGACACTTTATAAATTAAAGAGATGAGAAAAAATATGTAAATTGGAAATTAAAAATTAACAAATCTATTTATTTATTCAAGACACTAATAAACTTTCTGAGTTAAGGATCAGGCTTGTTTAATATGCAATTTTTACTTCTCTTTAGGATTTTCCATGTAACTAAAACATGGAACATGTGAAAAAATTTTCCAGCTAACAAATGACTACTGATACTAAGACCTTCTTATAAATGTAACCAGAAGATAAAATAAACATTTAAACAGACTTCTCCTGAGTTTGGACAGTTCCTTACATTCTAATGACTTATCCATATTTAATGTAATGATTCCTAGAACATGATAACTTTTTTTAAAAATACTCATTCATTTTGTATGAGATCGTGAATGTGCTGTGTATGTATACTATTCATCGATGTATGCTTCACTTGGGAAACTCAAGGCTTCCTTCCTTTTTTTTCCCAAGTCTTTTTTTCGTCTCAAGTCTTCCTTTTTTTTTTTTGTTTTGTTTTGTTTTGTTTCCGGGTTGTGCTGGTGCTCAAGGGAGTAGAGATCCAGTCTAACAATGAAGAGTCATTAATCCTGATGATCCTCCCCTGGAAGAAGTGTGCTGGTTGTCCTCCAGCTGGAAGAATTGGTTTAAAAGTGAAAGATCACACAGCAACCAAGTCACCAGGTAAGCAGTGATGCAGATCAAGTCACCCCAGCATGCAGCTGGGTGCTGCTGTAGATGCCAGGTAGAATGAGGGTAGTCTGCTGATCTCAGGTGACTCTCCACAACATATGCAGGAGGAAGCATGAGTTAGAGCAGGGGAATCTTCAGCTAACTGGGCGTCTCACCAGAAATCTATGTTTGACTGCTCCCAATATTGTAAGTAAAATGCAATTGTCATTGTAAAGCCCTGGGAAGCCTACTTCAGTGATGGGAACTATGTCTGTGGCATGCTTTTGGAAAGAAAAGAGTGAAAATCATACTTAAGTTGGTGGAATACTAAGCTGCCATCCATTACTAGTCCTGCACACAAAATGATTGCTAGAAGGTCCAAACAAAGGCAAGGTGTGATATGAGAGCACTGTGTAGCTCTGCCCAGGGGAAAGCACACTGTATTAGGCTCATGAGTTTCTAACAAGGAGAAAGCGAGTAAGTCACATGTGACAACACATTCTCATTCTAGTGTTTCTACTGAGGGTCTGTATTCCCACTGTACTGCTCAGGAAGTTGGCCAAACTGGAGCTGGCACCTCCCTTTCCTCTTTTACAGGCCTCACATATGGATACTGTGGCTTCCATCTCTGTAGTCTCCTGTCCTGACAAGGCAGTTGATGGGATCTCCTTTTCTTCCTAATACTTCCTAGCTCATTAGGAACTTTTAGGGTTGAAGGAAACCGGAATTGTTCCAGGAAGCTGAATTCTTTTCTTTTCCTCTGCCAAAGACTAAACAACATTTTTTAAGGACCACTGAATCATCGTGAATACAAATAAATCACTCTTTCTCTGAAGTCCTTATGTTGAAGGATAATGGCATCCTATCAAAACAAGAGCAGATTAAAAAAGGAGGCTCTTGGAGAAGGAACAGTGTATCTAGGAAGAAAATTTGTGTATTCTGCTCATGCTGTCATCATCCTGCAACCTAGTAAACTAGTAGCCATTTGCGAGTCATGTACAAGGACTAAGGCACTCTATTCACATTGAAAAAATGTCTTATAATGGGCCGGTTATTTAAATAAATAACTTTCCAGGGCTTGATAGAACCATACTCCAGCACAAATATCCATCCACTTAGACAAAAATTACGCAGTATGATACTTCTATTCACATATGCACAGGTATTCTTTACCAATGGCATTCTTGAATACAAAGGGTGATTATCAGAATTCCTGCTACACTTCCCTTCAATATTAATCCTTGTTCGATCTCCAGACTCTCACATCACACTCGAAACAAACTGCTGCCATGGAAAGCCGTCAACCTGAGTTTGCCTTGGTTTTCCCCTCTAAATACAGGTATAAAATAGGATAAAATAGATATAAATCTAAAGCTTCATTAAAATTTTTAAATTGTGTTGATAAATAATAACAGTTGTCATTATACATTAAATCCATAGCCATGCGAATTTACATGTGAGCTAATATGTGTATAAGTTTTCTTTCCCTTCTTGCTTTATATTTAATCTTATTTCCCTTTCTCTTCTATCATAGAATGCAAACAGTAAAATTCTCAACTTATTGAAATTTGTGGCAAAACTCCCAAGTCTGACATGGAGCCAGGATTTTACTCCGTAAATCTGGTTGACTACTTTCTTAATTTTAATAGTATTACATTTTATCTTTTTTTTCTGTGTTGTTTTCATGCTATATACTTTTGTGAAAGCTTGTATTTGAATTAGCTAGCATGCAGCTGTCAGTACCTGTTTATAGAAAAAAAATCTGAATATTATTTTGCCAGGTTTAAAATAGAAGATATGTGAGCTGCAGTCGTCCTTTGTGCTCCTCTGATTGATATTCAAAAGCATCTGAAACCTCTTTTGATTTCTCACAACAATGTGAACTGTGTTTCTATTACTTTCAGCACATTTCATGCAAAATGTCCCCAGCATTTTCCACCTAAATCCTGTGCCTTACTTTCATTCATAAGGATGCTTCTTCTTTTCAATTAGGTTAGGTCTTTTCAATTTCTCCACAATCCCAAGACATGCTTTGGAGTTAGTGACAAGGTACACTCAAACTCTTCTCATATAAAAGAATGGGCAAGGCTGCAACTAGAGATAAAGAACAGTCATCACAAAAGCATTGATAGAGTTATTCTGCTCAAGAGCATGTATGTACCACATAAAATGCAAAACAGTAGTAGGACCTGTGAAACTAATAGGAATGTTTTAAGGTTCTAAATATTTTTAAAAGAGAAAGATGTCATTGGATCAAAGAGCAGGTAATTCAGATCAGCATACACACATATGAATGCATCTCATTGTGTCTCTGATGGATTTCCAGATCTAATTACTATATACTACGACTAGAATAACATTTGAATGGAGGATTGATAGTTTGATCCTTATGCTGTATTTTGTTTCACAAGAAGTCTGGCTTCAAGTGGTAAATGTGGGTTCTCTTCCAATTTATAATGGAAGCTGTATATTTGGGTTCTTTTATTCTGTTCTCTGATGTTTGTGCAAAAACATACAAGGAAGTTATTTCTATACTAGGCCCTCCTTTTTTTTTAAACAGCTACCTGTCTTTTCAGCATAGGTGTAGATATAGATCTAGATATAGATATGTACATGTATAGATAGATAAAATCTAATATTATCTGGCATTTGGGACCACTGTTGTATCCATTCCTAATAAGGTCAGTTATTTCAATTATGTAAAATAAAACTTGCTGTAAAAGCTTCACCATGAAGTTCATCAATACTTTTGCTGTCAAGTCATAATACCTATAGGTATTTTTGAGTGAATCACGGTGAAGGCAGTCAAAGAGTTAGACAAACAAAACCCCTTCTGAAAATTTCAGTGACAGGGAGGCTCACAAAAGTTCTCTTCAGGGACTAACAGTGGAAAACTGCTTGACAACCATCTAAAGTGGAGACCAGCCTGATCTCCCTGGAGCTACCCTTTACTACTTCGTTCATACCATTTCAGAATGGTCTAAAATACGCTGCAGTAACATTTTGTTAGCAGTTTAAATCACTTTCATCACTTTTCTGTTGTGTTACAACATTAACATTTTTTTCTGTTTTTCCAAATGTTTTTCACTGAACTGTAGAAAATCTGTCTGGGAAAAGCCATTATGCTGTACCTACGTTGCTCTTGGAAGATGCATTTTTCTTTTGCAACCTTCTTCAGTGTTTATGTGATTCCACCACCTTCTTAATCAAGTTATTTCTGTGCTTACTTATATCCAAGTTTTTAATACTCCCCAAATAATACCTCATCTGCTGCAATCTAAGTAAATTACGTCTTGATTTCTCCCTTGTTTCTTCCACAGTGGCACTTGGCAGTTTTGGCCCTGTATGAGACCATTCAAGCAAGAATTTACATTCAAATATCTACTTAAGCATTAAGACACAAACGTGTGCATCACCCTAAGCTGCACTTAGCTATGCTTGTAGCTTCTGCTAGATTTCATACCTGGTTTCTCAAGTGGCGGAAATGGAATGAAGCAAAACTTTGCTTACAACAAGTTTGACTCTGACAGGAAAAGCAGAAGGTGGCACAAAGAGTGTGCAATATGAATTTTGCAAATTAATCTTCAGATGTGAGTATCTGTTTTCATGGAAAGGTGAATACATTAATAATAATTTAGGAGAGGAAGTCTGCCAGTGGGGCAAAAAAATGACAAGGTTTAGCCATGACTAACAGAATATCATGTTCACAGAATCAGTTAGGATTTCATGGACATCTTACTGTCTGACACTAGAAATTATATCAATTTTTTATCATCTTTTCTGTCAGTCCTTTTAATAAATTCAAATTTTACTGCAAAGTTAATTTCTCAATACTGAAACATAAGTAATCTGCTGACATAAGCGTATCTTACACAGAACAGAATCACATGGTAAGTAGTCTTATTGTTAGAAAAAATGTCCCTTCAGCTGGAGGAGGGACTGGGAAGTTGAGACTTCTGGGTTGTCTATACTTCTGAGTGTAACTTATTTGATAAAGCTGGGCTTTTCATCTTACTTTTGATGTCACACATCTCTCAGTAACACCAAAAGACTTCAAATTTTGCACATCTGTAAATAGTATTTATGCACTATTCAAAACACATAATTTCTCAAAATTATGTACTCTGAATGAAAAAAGCCCGTATTTCAAATCAAACTTGGTCTATGTAGACACCTAAAATATAGGACAAAAGAGAAAGGAAGAGTGTGTATATAAAATGTCTGGCTGGGATGGAGCTATTTTTCTCAGAGCAGCCCTTTTAGCTTTGAATTAGCTTTAGGCTTTGAATTTGTGGTTAGAACAGTATTTAAAACACAGCGGTGTTTTGGCTACTGCTGAGCAGCGCTCGAACAGCACCAAGGTTTCCTACTACCACCAAAGGAGGGTAGGCTGAGGGTGGGCAAGAATTTGCAAGGGACAGCAGTCTTGAACCAATAGAAGAGATACCCTGCATCATGCAAAGTTCTACTCAGCAATAAAACTGGGGAAAAGGAGAAGCAGGGAGTGACATTTGTTGTTATGGCGCTGGTCTTTCGAAGCAACCGTACCTATGTTGAGACCTAGCTTCCAAGGCAATGGACAGACATCTGCCTGACAATGGGAAGTAGTGAATAATTCCTGTTTTTTGCTTTGTTTCCATTTGCAGGTTTTGCTGTTCTGGTTAAACTGCCCTTGTCTCAGACAATGAACTTTTCCATCCTATTTCCTCCTGCTGTGTTGTTGAGGACGAGTGAGAGAGCAGCTGAGAGGGCCTCTGGCAGTCATACAAGACAAAGTACAATGTATTACCACTTGATCCCATTTATCCTTTTTCTGCAGTACTTGGAAAAGACATTGTATTTGTAACTCTTAACACTAATGTTTTATGAAAAAAATACTGTACCACGCTGAATACAGCACAGAGCCATTAGGATAGCGGAGCAAGAGATTTGATACATTGCTTATCACATCACCTGAACTGGTATTTATTTCCTGGGTCATTAAAGTAATCACACACCAGAAGCAGTCCTGACAGGTTTCAAGGTAGGATGGTGGTAATTCGATATAATTGAATTTATTTGCAAGTTTTTGAATCATTCCCTTTTAGCACTAATTAATTTGAGCAGTGTAATAAATATGTAAGCCA